>CAXITT010000901.1:123121-149535 GCA_964033795.1 Lymnaea stagnalis | reverse complement strand
CAGTCCTGAAAATTGTTTTTTTTTTTTTTTTTTTTTTTTGGTGCTAAATAATTATTAGAATGGCATTTTGGTCCGCCTTTTGAATGCCCAGACACAGCGTTACTTATAATACAGTTACCATACAATACTTTACGCTGTGACATAACTGTAACGTCTAGTGCCGGCCTTTGGTATAGGTGGCTGCTTAGAGCGTCATTTTTTTTTTTTAATTAACGCACTTGCGAACGTTATTAAAAAGAGTCTCATTTAGCGCAGTTATCGAGAATTTTATTTTATCTTCCCTTGAAAAACGGGAAAAACTTTTTTTGGGGCTTGGAACTGAAAATTTCATAGAATGTGTTGTCATCGGCAACAAGTCTATGAGCCATTTTCAGCTCGGTTGATGGGAGGTGGGGAAATTAGCCGTCCGAATACTTTGCCAGCCAGCCACCCACGAACAAAAGCGAAGTTAATATGAGGATGTCTGCCGTTTTACAGTATACTTAACTTCATCTGATGAAGTTTTCATTATTTATCATATTAATTTTGTGGAAATAATTTTTTTTTAATACTCTTAACTAGTAGTATATAAAATGAAAATATGTGAATGTTTTACCGTAAAGCTTTATTCGTGTAAAGCACATGTGTCAAACTCAAGGCCCGTGGGCCACATCTGGCCCGTGGGCCACATCTGGCCCACCGAAAAATTATGTCATGCCCACGAGGTCTTGACTGGCATACAATTAAATCCAAGTCAACGCTACGATGTTTCCCAATGCCCACTTTGCTGAAAATCTTAGCTTACTTCGCGCCGAGTTGGCAAGGAGCTTTAGTGACTTTTGAGCTATATGGTAACCCATTTGTCAAAGATGTGGAAACTGCACCTGTACATTTGCAGATGGAGCAAATAGAGCTGCAGTATAATGGGACAATAAAGGCAAAGTAAGACACAGTTTGGCCTACACAGTTCACTCGTTTCATTTCCGAAGAGATGCCCCAGTTTCGTCTACATGCGGATAGAACCTTGAGCCTGTTGGGTAGCACATAGATGTGTGAGCAGCTGTTTTCTGTGATGAAGGTTAACAAAAAATCACACTGGAGTCGCCTCACGGATGAACACAAGCAGTCCATCATGAGAATATCAATCACTCAGAACGTTACTCGCAACGAAATTAATTGTTTTTGTAGCCAAGAAAAGTGCCAAACATTCAGCTCTGACAAACTGGCATAAGATGATTTTTTATTATTGAAACGTTTTTCTGTTTTCATTTATAATTTATATATATGTTTTATAAAAAAATATTTAATTTTTATATTGAATGTTTATCCTGTTCAGCCCGCAACCTTACATGTGATTTGAGTTTTGGCCCGCCGAGCGATTGAGTTTGACACCCCTGGTGTAAAGGGTCAATTTTAGAACAATTGGCTCATTGAGACCGGGTGGTTGGAATTGGTGCAAACCACTCCCTTGGGGCCATGGAAAGGTTGCGTTAAAAACTTTAGTGCAACTGATGTTATGCGGCCCTGGAAGGCACTTAAAAATAAAAATACTTTGTTTTTAAGTTATTTTTTTTAATTTTACAGAATTGCATGTAACGTTATGATTTTTAAAACTTTTCGATCAAATTTCTTTCTAAATTTCTTTTTTTTTAAACATTCCTTGACTTTTGTCATGGGATGCTAAAATGCGAATTTACCGATTTTAATATAAAGAAATGTTTATCGACATATAAAAATTGGACATAATATACATGCGCCCCACCCCCCCCCATAGCTTTACATTTGTCAATGTGGCCCTCCCCACAAAAAGTTTGCCGAGCCCTGTTTTAGAGCAATGCGTTGTTAATACTAATACTTAGGCTATCTGCCAATGTGCTTGCATAAGACCATTTCTCATCCTTAAGAAATAAATTGGAATACCCTATCATGTATATTTATTTGCGTTAACTTACATAAACAGTTGAGTGGATTTCCTTAGACAACTTTTATTTTGATTACAAACCAGCCCCCCCCCCCCTTACCAAGCTTGAAACTACGTTTTAGAGAGCAAAAAAACTCTAATCTGACTCGAACCCAGGGTAAACAGGTCTGCAGACTTATTAGTATGAGTTCCTTTCAAAGCAAACAATAGCCTATATCCGAATTCTGGTGGAGTCCTCAACAAAAACACCCAATACCTATGATCTTTTCTAGTTCTAGCTTTTAAAATATTAAAAATCAGACAAAATTTTCTTTATTGTAATTGTAATTCTTAAACAAGCAAGCACCATACTTATACCATGTTGAACGTTTTTAAAGACTTTCCACGACTGGTCTTGAAGCATCCACATTCGGAGTGTTTTAAAAATAAAATATAAAGCCTATTTCGACATCGGGACCAGTAGTAAAAATGCCCCCGTCCTATCCAAAATGACGCCCACGGTTAATTGCATTATTTGTGACCGAATTCCATGTAGGCTACGATCGAATTATCGAATGGATGGGGAAAAAAATGTGAAGGAACGCACCCAATATCCCCATCCATACCCACTTTTTCTCCCAACATAAATTGTATTTATTATTTATCACACAAAAAATGACAAGAAAACAGTTCACATGCGTTTCGGTAGGACTCAAACCCTGCTTATTCTATGAGGGGACTGCTCCTCTGAAAATACCCGAAACATTGTACCCGTAGTGCGGTTCGGAATTTGATAGTAGTACACCAACTAACATTAAACTTCCAGACGCTCTTTAAAACAATAAGGTAAAAAAAAATACTTTTAAGATTTAGTATTCAGAACTGGAGAATATATTACATGTACTTATTTAATTAGTGCAAATGCTGGATTATTATTTAAAATAATGTATTTTTTCTAGCTGAGTTAATTCTGTATAGCATCATATTTATTTAAATAAAATAATTAATCCGTATCACTCACTGCCTCACAAAGAAATCGATTAACTGTAAGAAGTGAAAAACTCAACGCAAAAAATCCTGGCAATATATTATTCGCGCGAAGTGGTGACCGAGGTAAACAAGAAGTTGCTCGCTTAGCTCAAGACTGAACATATTATATATTACCTACCATGTGTTGTTCAAAATTTTTATGTTTAAAAAATAGTATTTAATATACATTTTTAAAAGCAAGTACATGAATTTTGACTTGCAGTTGGGTTTAAAACTAGCCTCTCTAGATTAAGATTGTGTAGTGTTGCACACTGACTGCCTCGGCTGAGTCTGATCCACCCACTTACTCGAATTACACAAGAACTTGTAACTTGAAGTAACTTGTGTAGTTGTACTAGTTCTACTACCACACAGGAGTACTAGGTGGTCACCCTTCTTTCAGCTTGTGCTAGGCGTGTTAGACTAGCATTAGTAAGGCCTAAGTACAGAGTCAGGCTATGTGAAATGAAACAAGAAATATCAATGAACTCAAGTCCAATATAATAATATTATAATAGGCGCCCTTGATCAGATTGATACAAGCCAACCGTTTTTGTTTGTAATGAGAGATGACAGTGAGCTCTACTTATCAGTAGCTTAATGCTTTCCTTTATAGGCCAAGGCTGTTTAGTGTGTGTACTGACTTTCTGGCTGTTTTTTAAAATCCCATCTGTTTTGTTTAAATTGATAATGCGCCTTTGCACATTACTTTTTTTTAAGTTTGACAATTATTCTATCATTTTTTTTTGCTCTAGGAAGTTACTTTTTCATATTATACATACTGATACATTACCAGTATCTTATTATTAAAGAGTAAAAATTAGATTGATATATTACGCAAAAAAGAGATATCTGTACCTGTCTTTATATACTACAGTCTACAGGTTACTTCTGCTGTCTAAAATGGGGGGTGGTAGAAAAATGTTTGATTTTAAGAATCTCAAGCGTGTAGAGGAAAATGTTATTTTTTTAATTATTGGGGAGGGATTTTATGTTGTATGTTTGTTACATTTCTTTAAAAAATAATTCTTTTACAAAATTTCATTAACATTAAATAAACAAATTTAACCTGTCACTCATTTGCAATATCAAATTGATATACAGCGCCTGGTCTAGTTGCGAAAAGAGCGTGCCCGCAGGAAGGTTAATTTGATTTAAATTTAATGCTTTAATTTCCAGTCGAGAGAGAGACCAACACCATGACCATGGGAGTCATGGGGCAGGCACCATGGGTCTACTCTCCATCTACCGTTAATGACTAGGGGTGTGCCGGATCCGTTTTTTCCAACCGGATCCGGATTTTCTTATGCGAAATCCGCCGGATACCGGTTTCTTCCGGATTTTGGTACTATTGGTAGATACTTCGGTAAGTCAAGGTGGATTACTACTTTTTGTGTATGGGAATTCGCAATCGGCGCCAAAAAATCCGAGTTTTTAATTTTCCGATGTGTGTGTCTATTTATTATTAAATTAGTACTTTCGATATATATTTGAGTTCCGTTCCATTTGGATAAGTGTCTTACGAGAGACGCCATGTTTCTACGCGTTCGCAGCAGGTTATGCAGCTCGCTCAACCTAATTTCGCCATGGGGTTGGCCACGCCCCCCTTTTTAATGGCGGAAGTTGACGATACTTAGGAAATATTAATTTATTATCACTATTTACATCAAAATAATTGATAACTTGTGTTTCAGAATGCATTTAAAGACATTTAAACTGGAATGTTTTAATTTGAGCTTTAACAACCCGGTAGAATCCATATTATAAATGATCAGAATTTACCGTGTGCAACACGTTGTCATTGGCAACCATTCACAGCCACTTGCATAACTGTATCGTAGTACTACCTCAGAGTTTCATTCATAAGAGTTTGCCGTGTGCAAAAACTATTAAACCATTGGTCAGGGAAAGCTTTAATTAATTATTCATGTGCCAAAGTTGAAAGTTTAAACTAAGTCTAAACAGTATTTTAGTGATAAGGCAGGGAATGCGTTGCCTTATATAAACTATATAGTCATTGCGCATGACGGGATTGGTGGAATGAGATCACAGAATGTGGAGATGCAGTCCATGTTAAAAAATGACAAACCAAGTCGTACTTTAAAAATTCATAACTTTAAAACTACAACAGCTAAAAATATGATTTTGGTGTTATAATTCTTTAAAAAATTACATCTTTTCAACTATGCCATTGGTTTATTTTTACAAAAAGTTTACATTTTCTTATCAAAGTCCCTACACTATTGGCCACTATTCGCGGTGCTGACTCTAGCCTCTGGTATGTACGGAATATTAAACATTAAACAAGCTCAACGCTCGAAACAATCGATTAATGTATCGTGATCGTGTGAAATTCGGGAAAGAGAATTACTTTTATTTCAGATTATGATCCGGTGAGTCACAAAATCTGGCAAATTCCGAAATCCGGTATATTCCGGAATCCGGTTGTTCCGGATACATGTAAATCCGGCGGAACCGGATTTCACCGGATAGTGCAAAATCCGGCAGAACCGGATTCCGGACCGGGGTCCGGCACACCCCTATTAATGACATTGTCTTAGTTTTGGGATATAACATCCCCATGCCCATACATATAAATAAATTAATCCTGATCAGTGATGATTGATTTTGATATAACTATTTATTTGACAATAATACAATATTTTATAATTAGAATGTTATATGCATATATAAATATAGGGCAGGGCCGACAGTACATGACTATGACAACAAAAATACAACATGATCATAATCACACTAGGTCTACTGAAGCCTACTCAATCTCATTTATCTAGCCTAACTCAAACTTAGTAATACATAAAGTAAAGCACACTAGATTAGTACTAGTTTGATTTAGGTCATTTACTCTCATTTAGGCCTACTCGTTTACTGTTATGTAGACTACATAAACGCCTAGTGGTATTTCTATTTTTAATTTAGCTACGGCTTTCTGTAGTAAACTAGGGAGCCAATGGTACCCTACTACCAGTAGCTTCTAGACAGCTATTTGTAGTTTACTATTTAAAAAACTAATTGGTGATACTTTGATTTAGTGCAGTTTTGACTAATTGTTGGTGGTCACTATTTTTTGAATTACATCACTAAAATCACTCTTAAGTAGGTATTTGAAATTCCTAATTTTTGCGTCACCAATACAATATGTTGCCAAAAAAACATTTACCGACATTTTAGACAGCTGTCTGGTCGTAGTGCATTTCAAAATTTTTTGTGTTCATAAATTCATTCCGATAATAATTTTTTTTTTTTTTTAATGAAGTAGTCTAACAACAGTAAAATTAATGTATTTGTTAATGTTTAAGATTAACATGTTGTTTTTTTAATTCGCTCCATTTTATGTTGAAACTTTAAAATTAACAAAATAGTTGTAAGGGAATGATTAATAATAATTGTACAGTTAGTGCTTTGACAAAAAAAGGTTGCCCCCCATTTTATATTAAAAAAACAACACCCCCGTTCACCCCTGTGCTGGGCAATAGTAAAAAGCTGCCCATCATTTTACACTGCATTTATACCTTTTCAATTGGCCTAATTGTTCATCTTTAAAATTTAGCCTAGCTTTTAGCAATTTCTTATCCCTAGTAAGCCTCTCTTTATAGTAATATCCTTTACAACAAGCTAAGAGTAAAAGTGTTCTTTTTGGCTCAAACGTCACCTTTTTTCTGCTGTCCTTTTTCAGGTTTTCCTCTATCTTTTGTATATTCCTTATTATTCAACCTGATTGCAGTCCTCCCTGTATTTCTCTCATTATTCTAGACAGCTCTAAATTTAAAATTGTTTCTAACTTTCAGAAAGCTAACGTATTAATCACCACTGTACGTATAAGATTTATGGAAGTAGTTGTTGACTTGTTATAGAATCTTTGATTCCCTTGGAGTCAATATGTTTTTAAAAGACATCATCCAGTCTCTTGAAGAAGATGAAAATCCACTGGAAAAAGATGCTAAATTGGAAATTTATTCATCAATTTTGAGGTATGTATAATTACACTGTCCAGAACTGACTGTCAGTATGAAACAAATAGTTTAAATACTCTGTCCTTTTGATAAATAATCTGCCATTTTTTTAATAAAAAAAAAGAAACACTTTCCCATCAGGAACTATTTTCACTTTAGTGCAAATATTTCTTCTTCTATATATTAAGGGCCCACGATCAATTTATTGATAATTTTGTCTCCTATGCATAGAGGGGATTTGCAATGTTTCTGTGCCTGGTTTTGATGAGGACATTTCAATGATTTCCAGTGCCACTTTGTGAGGGAATCATGCACTGGGGGTTTGAAGGCTTGAGGCAATAGACACAAATGAGTCTAGTGTTGTCGCCTCAACTGTTCCTTTTGAAAGCTCGTTCCAGTCCCTGATTGTCTTGGGCAGGAATGAGCAGCTCCTATACTGGCTTCTTGCTGGTATGAGCCTGAATTGCCTGTTATGGCCTCGTCACTGTCTATGGGAGAGAGGGGCGAGTTTCTGTTTAATACTGAAACAGTGGACCAGCCCATTATTTATCTGGTACATAATATTAATGGAGAGCCTGTATTGTCATCGTCGTTCCTCCAATGGTGACCAGCATAGTGTTTCCAGCATGCTGCCAACACTAGAGGTATTCCTAAAGCGTTTCAGGACAAAGCATGCTGCCCGTCGCTGGACCGCCTCCAACCTGTCAATGCTCTTCTGGGTAAATGGGTCCCAGACTGAAGATGTATAGTCTAAAACCGGACGGTTTTTAAAATAATTTTTTTTTAAATGTGTGGATATTTTTGTAGGATTAACAAGAATCTTCTTATGCTGCTGTTGCATAAAATAATTTTTGAGAAATTAGCAATGGCATGGGGTTAATGGGTATTTGTATTTGGGTTTCTAAATAGCTACGGACATTTTTTAAAAGCTAATTATTTATCACAAACATGTCAAATTTTAAACAACCCAGTCAATGAATAACTTAATACTTGGTGTACATTTTCTAAAATTGTATGGTGTCAGGAATTCACTCAAGTTCCTTCCATATGTTGCAGCAGGATGTATTTCCTAAAAGTTTGCACTGTCAATTTAAAATAAACATTCTGTTACTTCTTTTATTTCTACCACTGTTTCAAGCATTTGTATTTAAATTGTCACAAGTTATATTTTGGTTGTTTTTTTAAAATTAGATATTTGAAAAGTGAAAAGATTAATTTAAACGTTGTGCAAGTAACATCACAAGAATTCCTTAAGTTTGTCATTCGGGATGCTCTTGACAATAACGTGCAGATAGTCAACGCAGTGTTGGAAGTCCTACATCTTTACCTAACAACAGGAATTTTTGAGAGGTTTGTTAAAGTTAAAAATATCATTAACATATATATATAATATATATATATATATATATATAGAGAGAGAGAGAGAGACTAACTTATATATATATGGGCTAAACTTAAAATACACTTATACCTATATCAGATTGATATCCCTTCACGTGTAACTAAAATTGTGTGTGAATCCATAGTTTGTGAAAACTGTAACCAAAGTTAGCCCCAGTACAAGTATCTGGTACTCAGATTTGAATAATCACTCTAAAATACTTTTTTGATCATTCTGGGAGTCCATTAGTTTTTTTTTTATTGATTTTTTTACCAATTAAATATATTGCTTGATTGACTGATAGCTTGCCTGTGAACGCAAAATGTTATCTTTTTTCTGACCAGAAATGATTTTTAAAATATCTTTTCTGAACAGAAGTGGTTTTTAAAATGAATTTACATGACATGTAGTATAAAGTAACACACTGACAAGAGCATTTTCATTTTCAAGGTATTAAATTAGTTTATAAATTGCAGTTAATTATCAGGTATCATATTAATGAAAGTAAGTCATCAGATGGTGCTAAAATTATTACAACTTTTTGTTTATATTTCTAACAGCCTTAACCATGCTGAGTATTCAGCAATAAAAGATGTTTTGATTAAATGTGGCCTCAAAATGGTATCAATGGATTCCTTGAGGTGGTCTCTAAAATGCTTGACAGCACTAGATTTCAAATCTGATGATATAGTTGCAGAGGTAAAAACGTATTTTTGTTTTTAAGTGCACTTTGTATGTAGCTATTAAAAAGAATTAAGAAAATTAATGTAGACCACATTATAAATGGTTTAAGAATATGTCTGTATTCTTCATTTATATTTTTTCTCTTCATAAATTCTTTGATGTGGCTCATTTATCATTTCCTTGAAATTTTTATTAACAGGTATTGGCGATTCTTGGAAACCTAGAAGAGATGCGCACAAAATTTAGTCAACAGGAAACCCTTTTAGCGGAAATAGTTACCTTTTTTTTCAGGTGCAGTAGCTTTTTTTTGACAGATCTTTAATAAGTTATGCAGTCTTTCAATTATTATCTTAAAAGTTATAACAATGTATTTTTATTTATAACGAAAGGTTTAAAATGTAAGTACTAATAAAAATAATTGCTAACAAACTTCATATAATACAAATTTTTCCCTCGTTTCCAGTCTTGAAAAAAAAATTGGTAAACTTCTCATCCCTTCATCTCCTTCCTGGGCAATATTTGTGTTCCCTGGACTAGTACATCGAGTTGCTGTTGTAAGGGACAAAACATTCTACCTTTTGGAAAAGTTCCTTCAGCATCTCATCAATGTTCCAGTACTAAGCAAGCATTTAATTAAAATAATTAATGCTGTAAGTGTTTAATAAAAAACATTTATGTTTCATTCATGTGTGGCTATATCTTTGTTAAATGAATTGCCAATAAATTATTTTGTATTTAGTTCTGAAATGCTTTTAATCATAAAATTTAGGTAATTCATAGGGCTACTGTTTGGTTTCATGGGGAGTCAGGGTAATACATTACTTCCACTCAGACCTAACTGATGCTTTTCCATGCTTGGATTCCCAGCTGCTGTAGATCCCTCTCCACATCATCCATCCATCTTAGCCTAGGTCTGCCTTAGCGCCATTTTCCTCTGGGGTTTTGCTGGTGCATCCTCTTCACTCTCTATCATTATAAGTGTTCAGCCCAGTGTAGCCTGCCTTTTTTTATTTCTGCTATTATTGTGGGATCCTGATATAGACTATACAATTCCTGGTTGGTTCATAATCTCCATCCATATTCAGAACCTTGGACCTAGACTGGTAAATCAGTGTGTTTAATCACCTCTGTGAAGTATGTCGAATTGATATTTGGAAATCAATTTATTAGCATATTATTATCATTGAACCTGCGATCCCGCTTTATCGGTCTGCGCCTTAAAAATCCCCACCCCGCCAGACCGATATTTCTGTCTCCCATACCCTACCATAGATTGACAGTCTGTATATAAAATGTGTTGTAAATACTGAGTTCAGGGTTTATCACGTGACTGAATTGTTTTTTGTTATGTTTTAGTCATGTTTTTTTAT
The DNA here is from genome assembly GCA_964033795.1 of Lymnaea stagnalis. NCBI lineage: Eukaryota > Metazoa > Mollusca > Gastropoda > Lymnaeidae > Lymnaea > Lymnaea stagnalis. The sequence goes on along the minus strand of CAXITT010000901.1, from coordinate 139,218 downwards.
GCATAGAGGGGACAAAAATACAAAAATTACTAGTCTAAAGGACTCAGACTAGAGTAGTTTTATGATAATGTAAATTATTCAAAGGATTATTTTGAAAAAGGATTGAAATAATGCAAATAGACAATGATAGTGAAAATCGATTGACTTCAACTTCAGTGCTATCAATTTGTGCTCAGGGAATATAAGAAGCAATACAAGGTTTACCCCTAGTCCTAGCTTTAACTTTTATGAAAACACAGGGCTATAAATGACCTTTTACTAAGCTATTATACACCATTTCTAAGACAATTTTATCATTGTGATACATTTTATAATACTTATAGACTACTAACAGACAAATTTAGATTGAAATAAATAAAATGTATTTAATTTTATTATCATATGATTATTTTTTGCTTGTGTTTGTCTTGGGGAAATTTAGTTTTGCTGTCAGTTAAAATCTAGACTAAGAGCAGCCCACAATTAATTTTTATTTATGTAATTAAATTTTTTAGTAAGTATATACCGGTATTATGAAATAACTTTCATTACATCAAAAGTGTGGATGACAAATTAGATCATAATTCAGGCATTGCATTATAGGATGTAATCATTGTGTCATTTTGTGTAGGAATAATTTAATAATAAGTTAAAATAATTAATGTTGGCAGTTTGATAATCTTAAAAAAACCATTCTTGTTTAGGGATTTGGTGCCACACTGAAACAAGTTTTTCCCAAGAACGAGCTTTTCGTTTTAAAAGCTTGGATTATAATTGTTAAAATGATTGGAAAGGTGAGTTACAAAAATATGTTTATTCATAATGTTGAAATCAAATCTTATTATGAAATAATTGTAAGCCAATCGATGACATGAAGCTATTGCCTCATCTCGCGAAGACTGAAGGATGCCTTATTTACATGCATGTTGTTTGTATATATTTATGCATAAACTAAAGCCATTTATGTATCTTTCATACTGGTAATTATCAATTAAAGGAAATAAAAAAAACATTAAGTAATACATGTAGTTTTTTTTTTTAGTTCACAATTCAATTTTGTAAATAAAGTGGATTATGAGCATAAAGTAATTTTACTGTTCATGACAATTATGTATAATTTTTAGATACTCAAATTCAGTTGAGACCCATGAAAATTGTCAAAGTTGTTAATGAAACTTTCTATTTCCTCAGGAACTTCACAAAGGGCCAACGATCAATACCCTTTTGGAAGTTATAGAAATGGGCTTCAAGGGTCTCCCAGAATGTAGGGTTCAGTCATTTATTGCTTGGAAAAGTTTGATTCACAACTTTGCATTGGACAAAAGTTAGTAGTACAATTTTTTCATCTCCTAGTATATTTTCCAATAAAAACTATTGATTATTTTTTATCGTAAAAAGGCATACCTTCCTACTTCAAAAAAGCATTAGTAAAGTGTAATTAAAATGACCTTTATGTTTGACAGCACAAAACTCCTGGATTATTTTTAAGTGTAGTCAGAGCTCCACTATTTCTTTCAGCCCTTGGCTTATTATTATGTATTAAAAGATATGACCTGATATTACTAAGATAATAATGGAAGGCATTTTGCCATACTTTCCACCTGCTATAACGAACTCAACATTTAACTAGCAAATTTTTACATACATAACTGAATCAGGATTTGGTGTCTTTTTATCCTAAAAATAATAAAAAGTACGAAAATATTCCATGCCCTTAAAACGTATGTTTAGGATATAGTGAATCTGACTTTCCTTGTTTTAAAAAAAAGTATCTTTGTATTGATGTTTATGTATCTAACATAATTTAGTTTTGAGTAGTATATTTATCTGCTTTACAGTATAGGTCTACCCTACCCCTTTTCAAGCCCATGAACTACAACAACAACAAAAAACACATTTTTCTAAAAATTGTAAAAACTGTATATACCATTTTAAATATTCGCTACATTAACGGAATTTGATACATTGGTAGCTTCATTAAAAATGAAACCAAACTTTTACCTCGCTTCTTTTCTATATTATCTGGAAATCCTAAAACACGGAAATATTATCTCTATATAAGAATCTCTTAACCAATATTTATGTCTGTAAAAGCCTGGTGTTTTATTTATAGAACTATTATTAAGCTCATAAAAATGTACACCGACTTTTACATGAACTTTGTTTTTCGCTAAGTGGAAACAAAAATATATATTCTCATATTTTGAAAGAAAATCCACCCATCTTTGTTCACGCCCCTGATCTGTAAAGGAAAAATTTATTGCTGTAGCTTAAAAAATCTGAATATGATAAATTCATACTCAAAGATTTTGCTTATAAAATTTGAACTATAGTAATATGTAGTTGATAGTAAAGAATGTCAATCTCCTTTTTTTTCCAATATCTTAACTCTTACATTTAGATCTATACTTGAATTAATTCTTTAATTTTTATATTACATTTATTTCTAATGTATAATGATACTTATAAAAGATTACATATCCTTGCATAAAAGCAGATATATTTTATCAGATTTTATTTCACTCAATTTTAATAAAATAATAAAAATTACTATCGTTTACAAGGCCACATTAACTACTTTTTATAAATATTATTTACAAAATTAATTATGCAAAATCTTCCCCAAACTAAAGATGGTAGGGATAGCTATAAAAAGAAAAAAGAGTTGCCACATTAGCAATATTTGAAACACCTTGGCACAACTTTAATAATTAAAATAAGCTCTTCGTAAACTATTCTGATGTGCATTTTATTTATTAACATGCACTTATTCTCTTATATGATTGAAATATTTCTCTACAGATGTTCTTTTAGACCAAAAACGCATTAAGCTTTTGTTGCTGGTCTTAAAAATAGACAATGCTAAAAGTGAGGAAGTGGCCTTGGAAAAGCTGAAGACCTGGTGGTATTTTTTAATTTCATTAGGACCAAAGCTCTCCTCATTCTTGGAAGAGGTGAGAAGTTTGATAAATACTGAATGACTAAATGTATTTTTCAGACTCAGGATTAAGCTTTAAACAAAGTCCCCATTCACTCATTTTGTGTATTGTCAGCAGTTTTATAAATGTTAAATCTATCTTTTTGTGTTTAAAATTTGAATAGATCACAAATTAAAAATTAAAAGGGTTTCATTTTATTTATCTTCTTACAATAGACTAATAAATGTTTCACTAGGTTGTCAATCCCCTGCTGATGTTTTGTTCAGGCTATGGCAGAGTCCAGATAACTACTGCCAAAGTAGTCCAGCCATCAAGATTAGGTAATTGTAGGGTTTTTTGAGTTTTTATTTAAAAGTGTACATTTTCAGTTAGTGTTATTCAGATCAACTCAACACTACATTTTGCATCTGGTCAATAAAATAAGTTTATCTAACAATTAACGTATGCTTGAATTGCGAGATTATAGAAGTGCTTTGTGACATTGAAACTATTTCATCAAATCAGCAGTATTAATGATATAATATTGTTCAATTTTTTAAACATTCTTTCCTTATAATTTCACTAGCCTTGACATCACCCACAGCCAGCTCGCCTGTTACATTGGCATCTACACCTAATGGAAGCAATCAGTCATTGCCAGTATTTGCTCAAGTTCAGAAATTAGCCTTCGAAGTTCTAGTTCATCTTCTGAGTGATGACAAGATGCCCAAAGGCTTAGAGGATTTCAAATGGACATTAGGTAGAGAGAGAAAAAATATAACCCAAATAAACTTAAATTTTGGTAGATAATTTTAGGCGCAGTTACGTAAAATGAAAAGGTAGCCTGTGTGTTTTAAAATATTTGAATAGCGCAAATAATTAATTTTCAACTTTACAATTGCATAAATATTTTTTATGTTTTTGGATTGCTGGTTGTTTGATAAAATAATTAAATATTATATCCTCAGAACCCTTACCAAACAAAGTATTCACAAGTAATTTGTCTTTTGTTAAGTTTTCATCAACTATTTATAAAGCCATTGAAACTGTCTTCAAAACCATTGGGAATGGAGTGGATGGTAAGTTATTACATATTTTATAAGGTTAAAAGATCTATCTCAACAGGTCTCAAATAGTAATGTGTGTAGTACAAATTGAACATTCTTGATTCAGGTTTTACATAGAAGTGTTTTTAATTTTTTTTAACTGTTTACAGATATTCATTCAAAATAATTAAACATTCACATTTTAGCAGTTTAAAAAAATTGAAGTGTTACAAGCTTGATATTTTGAGAACTTCTGCACTGGTAGCAGATTATTACTCAAGTGTGATCATCTTAGCTTTTGAATGACTTAGGAGAGGGGGGAGGGGGGTGCATCTGAATTTTAAGAAATTTGATCACGCCATTGTTGTTGCATGAGGGTTAAGTTGTTTTGTTTTTTTTTGTGTTCTACTTTCTCTCTCCTCTTCCCCCCCCCCCCCCCCCTCCTTTTTTTTTTTTTTTTTTTTTTTTGGGTGCATCTGAATTTTAAGAAATTTGATCACGTCATTGTTGTTGCATGAGGGTTAAGTTGTTTTGTTTTTTTTGTGTTCTACTTTCTCTCTCCTCTTCCCCCCCCCCCTCTCTTATTGATTTTTATGTGAATTTTTAAAAAACTTTTATTTCAGACTGCGTAGTACTGTGTATATGGACACGGCTAACATACTTTGTAAAAGAAGCACTTAAAGAATCAGCCACGTCAGAGGTCAAGATTGATTGCAGAGATATGTACAGTAACTACCTGTCACTTTTAAATGATTTGGTGCAAAGTGATGTGTTTAGTGGAGATATCATCCAGGTACTTAGTTATCCAAGTTAACTTCTTTCAAATTTCTAAAGTACTTTTAAGTTTATTAAGATGGCACTTCATTTTTAAGTAAAACTTCTAATTTAAACCTTGGTGTAATAATGAAAAATCAATGCATAACACATGTGTAAACTTTATTCACTCTTAATTATTTATATTTAAAGTTTTAATTCAATTTAAAATCTGCATTAACATGAAAAAGCTCTAAATTAGGTATTTATTGAAATTTGTAATAAAGTTGGTCGTAAATTATTATTATTATTTTTTCTAAAAATGTCTTTTTACAGAAAATGCTGTCGACAAGCATTGACTTTCCTCCAAAAGTTTTAGCTTCCACAGCCTACAATATCAGTGGTTACACATCCATGAAGGTGAGCATTTTAGTGGAATTATCAACTACATTGTCAAAAATGTATTTCTTGATTAGCTCATGTTATGCACTTTTTATTACAGTTGAACCCGGTTATGTCGCCAGCCTAGGGAATTTTCCAAAAAACGCATGATCGAGATAAACAAAAATCAATATGGCGGCAATATATTAACATGTGCTTGAAATGTCTTTATGTACATGATGTGCATTAATAAAGGAGAATGTACATGCACATGTTTTTGGAGGATTTTTTTTACACAACAGTGTTGTCGCGATTTGTTTTATGAAGCGATAGGATGTTGTTATTAAAAACAGAATTCCGACACATGAACTAATCAAAATGCTTATTTTATTCAAAGGTTTTGGGCTAGATCACGTGATACAGAAAGTAGTTCAGGAAAATAACAAATTTTGCTTGAAATAACCGATGATTTCTCAAAACAAACTCAACACCCATTATAGGGATTCTTTCACTCCTGTATTTTGAGAAATAAATAATTATTTTTAATTACGCAAAACTTGTTTATTTGTTGTTTGCTATTTCTTCTTGCTTGGATATTAGAGTTGGGGCACCATAAAAGAATTAATATAACCGATGAGAAAATGCTAAGACAAAGAGAGAATTCGACAATTCAACTACAAAAACGACGACTTAAAAGTGTTGGCGAGTTAATCAAGGTTGACATAAGTGGGTTCGACTGTATACGATTAGAAACGTATGACGTTTTTTTTAAATTTTAGCTCCCTGAGGGGGAAGGTAATTTTTTTATTGTAGTATTGCAAGACCAAAGGATTGTGGTGATAAATAAAGTTTAGTCATTATTACGGTATATGTTTACTCAAAGAGCTATTGAAATGATTTTAACAAGCCCTTAATTTTGAAAAAACTTTTTACCATCTCCCAGACCTTAAAAAATTTAATAAAAATTTAGTCAAAAACATAGTACAGCAGTGCTGTCTAAAGCTTGTTTAACTTTGTTTTTTAATATGATCCATTAGACCCAGTTGTGTATAATTAGCTTCCCTAAGTTTGGAAAAAAGAAATAGCTTTAAAATTAAAGTTCATCTATGTTAATATGCAGTTTTTCAGTTTTCAATGTACCATAATAGAGAAGCTTTTATTTGTATAACTTTATTTAATGAAAAAGCTAGTTTTACTGGCAAATTTTTGCAAATGATAAATATTTTCCATTATATTTTTATTCTATAATCTGTGTATAATGCGCATAATAGATAGTATTGTGCGCCTTATATGCAGTATTTTACAGTGTCAGTTACAACAATGCCTCTAAAATTAAAGAGTTTCTCATCTTCACAGGGTTGTCCTGCTCTCCTTCTCATTGAACTATTGTCAACTAAGAAAGTTGTGGAAAGCTGCAAAATTTTAAATGAGTATGTAATAATGAATTATATATGTCTAACAAAGCTACAATTTAACTCTAAAAGGATATACTTAAAATTTTTTAAAGTAGTTGTTAAAAAAATATACATGTCCCTATTTTCCATTTTCTATTAAACTTTCAAGTCCTAAGTATAGATCTTACATCAATTTAATTAGCATATGCACAAATGTTCAGATATGGATATATTGTTATAAACAGACCTGTTTACTCTTACGATTTTGGCGTACAGTGTACGATATTTACATGTCTTTTAAGATTGCACTGCTAGATCTGCCAAAACTACTGTTTTCAGAGACCCGGTAAAAAAATATTCTGGTAATTTTTACTGATTAAATTTTTGTTTCCAGTTGTTGAAGTTTCTAATAAAGATCTGGCAGTGAATGGGCTGGGAAAAACATTTGTTTGTAAAAAAAAAATTTAAAGTTGTGACCATTGTTCACTTTATTATGTACGCATTGAGAGGGGTGATGGGGGTCGTTAAATAAGATTAGTGTGGCATACGAATTGCATGGGTGGGGGGATTGGTGGGGGTGTCAAAGGCTATAAAAAAAAAATCACTGCAACGTATCTTATTGATGGTGAGGATTGTCAGATTTTGCTTTGTGTGTCACAGTGAACTAACTAGCTAGCTGCGTAAACAGTAATGTCTAGACTTCACCCACCATCCCCTTTACTGCTACCTTGTATGTGACGAAGTTTTATTACATAACTATTATGTTCATCTGAACCGCAGCGATTGTGAAAGTTAAAAATAGCATAATTATATCTCTAATGCTGTAAAATATCACCCGATCTTAAGTAGGAATTGTGATGATGCCATGTATTTTAACAAATGAACTCGCTAGTTATACTCATATAGTACTCAATAGTAGAGATGTTATGGTAATATATGGGCCACTGTATGATCAATGTGCATGTGACGTATATTTTGTTGTGCAACGCCAGTGGTTCTAAAATGTTTAAGTTTTTCACCAGGCTCTCTTTTTGAAATTCTAATGAGTACAATTTGAAATTGCGAGTACATAAACAAAATAATATATAGAGCTGGGGAAAAATAAATATGACATGCTTGTAGGTCACTAAGCGCCATCTAGTAAGTGCAAATAATAGGTGGGCAAGTGGGTTACTGTTTACACTTTATACCACGACCCATAGTTGTGACATTGGATTAAAATTATAAGTGGAAATAAAGAATGAAACTTTTGTAATATTTCGCAAAGCCCCTGAGAGGAAGCCGCAGCAACCCATATAGAAAAATGTGTACCGCCACCCACCTGGGTGGATCAGTAAAAGGACAATTCATTGCGCCCTTTCTCTTTGACTAAGTAAATTGTTTAATTCTCATCATGGTCCTTTCTAAAAACGATTTTGCTCTTCGCCCCATTCTTGTGGCCCTACCCGGAAGCAAAGAAAATCCAGGGCGGTGCGGCATATATTCTGGGAACCACTGGGCTTGCTGAATTGCAGTGGTGAAAACCTGTGTCCCATTTTGTTTATGGTAACATCATAAAAATAGAAAGATTCTTGGATTTTTAAACTTTTTTTTCTAGAGCTTATTGTAATGTACTCATGAGGGGTGGGGGGAGATCATAAAAAAAAAAGTACTCATGCAACGGGGGTGGTTGTGACTCTTTTTGTGATTACATACAATATAGATGGCATCTCCTTACGCTGTGTGACGTAAGTTTGTAACATAATTATTGTTTACGGCTGACCATTCACCTAAATATTAATTGATATCTACATCAGATCTGCAAAACAAAGTGTTTGCAGTTAACGTCAGTCATCTACTTTTTACCGCTCTGTTCCCTTTTTTGACGCCAGCTTAACTTTATTCCAGCTTAACTCGGTTCCACTGGATACACGATGCGAGTAGTTATAGTATAAATGATATTTACTGTAAGTTTATTTATTTACTATTAAGATACCTTATCGTACGATGCTACGAGTATGAGGGTAAACAGGTCTGTATGAATATTTCTTAATTTGAATTTATAACTTTGGAGAAACCAAAAGTTAATGAGAATGTCTGGCATAAATATATAGAATAGAATAATTTTTTAAGCAACTTTTTATGTTTTGCTCTTAACATGTTTTGTTTATGTAATAATATATGTTTCATTTTGGTTTAGGCACAACAATTTGTTCTCACATCTTGTCACTGCTGGTACATGCAATATACAAGGGGCATTGCCATTTCTACACAGTGTTGCTAAAATTCTAGACTCTCAGGCAGAAGTGCTGCTCACCTCTGACCTTTTTTTCAGTACCTGGATAACATTGGCACAAACACTAAATGGACACATCAATAAAGTGAGTTGCAGACACTGACTCCTGGTTGATATTTATCCCAGGGTGGGGGGTAGATAGTGTTTTAATTGTCATTTTATAATTAATGGACAACACTTTTAAACTGTCGTGGATTTTTATTTCTTTCAAATTCGCCAATTTTGATTGATAAATCTTGGCAAAAATGTAATATTTGTTAAAATGGTCATCATGCGTTCAATTTTGTTTTATTTATTTTTTTACCAGGTAAATGACGTGAATCAAGGAGATGCACTGGAATATAACTTTGACTGCATGCTTACAACACTTCTACTTCCTATAAAACACCAGTTAGTGAACAAGCTCTTACAAGTATGTGTTTTATAGCAAATTTTTTGTCTTTATTTTCATTCATGAAGGATTAAGTGCCAAACTTATTTTTTATTTTATATACTTTTTTTCTTCAAATTAACGATTTTTAAAAAAATTAGTTTTCAATTAAGCAATTATAGCTTTTTAAAAAGTGGAGTTACAATTTATTTTTCATAAAGTGATTGCCAAGAGCAAGAGCTTTTCTCTTAAGATTCTGCAAAAGGACTAAGTAGATAAAGTGCTGTGTTGTCATAAGAATAATTGATCTGACTTTTTTTCCTGTCCACTATATTTTTAGGTTGACTGCAAAATCTTGAACAAGACATGGAAAGAGCTGTACAGCAGTTTTGCCAGACTGTCTGCTCTTGTCCCTACAGCTGAGGCTAATGTTTGTCTTGAACAGTTAACAGCCAAAATAATCAAAGTTTTGAAACCTGGCTTTGAAGTAAGTTATTTAGAGTATGATAAGTTGCAAAATGTTCTGATTAATAGTTAAGCATTAGAAAATATCATGTTTTTTTTGTTTTTTGTAGTTGGTGATCCATAGAGGCTTTCTATTATTCTCTAAACTTTGTTGGACACACAAAAATCCCATTTGGAATAAATATTTTTTCCATGACTCTCTGAATAAAGTTTTTAACTTTGCTATTTAAATTTAAAAAAAGCAAAACAACTCTAATTGCCACTGACATGATACCACTTTAAGAATTTTCAAATATATCAATACTCATTTGAAAAAAAGATGAATTTAAATTTCAGTTTGTTTTTTGGTATAATTTAAAACCTCAATCTTTTAACAAGGTACCAACTTGCTTGGAGTTTTTGGCATCACTCTGTAGTAAAATGGTGGACTGTGTCGACTTCTCGTCCATCTCATTAAATCGATCAATTGGAAGTGGACTTACCATTAGTCCCAGCAAATGGGCAAGTAGAAGACAGCGACCAATGGGAATATTGCATTCCCTAGTTCACCTTCTTGCAATTTTGCAAACTAAAACAAACAAAGTCCTATCCGTATTGGAGGAGGAAAAAAATATAAAGGTATTGATAATTAAATTGTTTTCTTGTTTTGATTACCACTTTTTTTCTATTCTCGTTAAAAAAAAAAAAAAAAGTTTTGAATTATCATCTGTGTTTGCTTCATGGGTGCAAGGACATTGAGATATTTTTCAAATTTTTGATAGTCCTATTATATTTTTATATTTTATTTATTATGAAGAATCACTTTGTATTTGAATTTAATCCAGATAAAGGACCTCACATCACTGACTAAGTTTCAGTGTGTTATGCACACAGGACATAGACTTTTCACTCAAGTTAGCACTGGAATTTAATGTTTTTATTATATTTTAAAATCTTAGAGTTGTCGATGTTTATTTCAGCTTTTTAAAATACACTTTTTATTTGCAGAAATGTGATAGGGATTCTATCACTACTGCAGTTCACTCATTGGTAGAAGCCTTCACCAAACTGTTCACCCACATAACAACTAACACTGTCATCATCAACTGCATTGCGATTCTTGCTGACCCAATAGCTTATTTATTTAGATCACGCACCAAATCAAGTGCCATTAAAGTTTTTTTTGAATCTAGTATTTTACTGAAGGTATGTAATGAAAAATTGTATTTGTTAATGTGCTTCATTTTTTATTTATTGTACCTGCATGTTTGCTTTTCTAGTCAACCTCATGTCTGAGCACCTTATTATAAATTGGCTCATTCAGACCTGTTTACTTGTACGATTTTGGTGTACAATGTAAGTTTTTGAGATGTCTTTTACAGTTGTACGCCAAAACCCATCAGAACTATGATTTTAAGAGACTAGATTGAAAATATATACATTTCAGTAGTTTTTTCTGATAAAAAAAAATTGCTAATTTAAAAGTACATTTTCAATTGTTAGTTTTTATTTGCATTCTACATCCAGCAGTGCATGAAACAAGAAATAAGATTGGTTGTGGACCATCTATAATTATATTAAGTTTGCCTTAAGGGCCAAAGGAGTGGTGTTGATTTAGGAGGTGTACAGGCGGCGGCTCTAAATATGTAAACCTATGATATTGACACTGCCAAATTTTCAAAGGGATAGTTGGGGGGGGTGGGCTTTGCAGACTGTACATGCATCATTAAAAATTTCTACAGCATTCATCCTGAAACTTTGAGAAAGTCCAAAAATAGCATATTTATATCTCAAATGCTGTAAAATATAACTCAATGTTTATTAGGAGTTATCGGTATCGTCGTGATGTTGCCATGTATTTTCAAAAATGAACTTGCTAGCTTAAATTCAGATAGTACTCAGTAGTAGAGATATTACAGTAATATTAAATCCACCGTACATATTCAACGTGCGTGTGGTGTATATTTTGTTGGGCTTCGCCAGTGGTTCTAAAATTTTCGTTTCCTGTCGCCTATGCCAAATTTAGGTTTTCACCAGGCTCTCTTCGCTCTATTCTCATGACCCTGCCCGAGGGCAGTGAGCATCTAAGGCGATGCTGCATATATTTTGGGAACCACTGGTCTCACCGAAACGCCAGTTGTGAAAACCCTTGTCACATTTTGTTTACTGTAACATTATAGATATATAAAGATTATTAGATGTTGTTGGTAGTTTTGTTTGTTTACTGTTTCTTTGGTTATTTTTGTTGGGTGGGGGGGGGGGTAAGATTAGAATGCTCATTGTAAGGTGGGGGTTGGCTAGAAAATCTTGAACTTTTTTTTTTTTTTTTTTTGTGTATACATACTATAAAGATGACCACTTGCGTTTGTTTGCTTTGGTGCTGTATGACATAATTATTTATGATTGATTCCACTTGACATGCGATGTGAGTAGTTATTGTATACATTATGTATACTGTATGTTTGTTTATTTACTATTAAGATACTGTATTGTTCGATTTTGAGATGTTTTTGTATGATTTTAGGACTTTGAGGGTAAACAGGTCTGTTCATTTTACCCAATAGCAATGCAACTTGATCTTTTCTCAGCTTGAAAAGCTCTGGCAAGAAATAACCCTCTGTGTCTCAAGTCGATACAGTGGCCCCTATGACTCTGAGTTATTAGAAAAATTGTCACCTTTGTTGGTTGTGACGCTCTCGCACACGCGTCGGGACCTAAAAAGTAAAAGCCTCTCCTTGTGGAACTCAACATTCAGTCGTTTAAACACTCTGGTGTATCCAGAAACTCTTAAGTAGGTTTTTAATTATAATTGGTTTAAAAATCATTGCTGCTTTAAGATTACATTTCCTATAAATTTGTACCATTTTTTTTCTTTTAGTTAATTTGTTTGTCACAGAAAATAAATTTATTTTTTATAATGTAGCTTTAAAGTCAGCTCTTTTTCCTGTAAAAAGTAGTAATTTGTGATTGCCACTAAGTGCTGATTATGAAATATCTTTCACGCTCTGCTGGTTTTCACTTTTATTTTGTTTTTGAGTGCCAATTTTTAATGTCTCAATTTATTATTATTTTTTTTTATTAATTCTCTTTCAATATTGGGAAAATTATTTACTGGATTTTTTGCTTAATTCTTTCGGCTATTATGTGTTTTGCAAATACATTTTGTGTTTATATTGTCATTTCTTTTTAAAAAATCAAACCTAAGTAAACTTGCTGATGCAAAATGTCATTTATATTGCTGTAAATTGACTCTTCGTAGTCTTTTTTTTTTCCTAGTCAATTTTAACTTACTCTATTTCCCAAATAGACCGGTTCTAGCTAAGCTGAAAGAACAGACAATCATTAATCTTCCTGTTTGGATCCCATGTGATGAAGATGCCTGCATTGTAGAGACTCCTTACAGTGAAATGAGCATGGTCAGTTCTTTTCTCTACAAACTAGGCACAACAGCTTAAGTAAATGTTTCACTGTGTATACACTTGCTTTCTTATTTCATTTCTAGGCTTAATGTTAAGTTTTAGGGTTATTTTTTTAAAATCTATATTCTTTTGGTTTTATAGTTTGTTTCGTTAAATTATACTGCTTTATCTTGTTGCCAATTGTTTAAATAAATTTTTAGGGAGAATCACAAGTCTTTGCTCCTGTGCTACCTGACATGCCTTCCCCAAAGCGGCAGAAGGGCAGTTTACTCAACAGAAATATTTCCCCTGCCAGGAGACTGTCGCCGAACCCTAAAGTGTCGCCTGTGAAAGTGGTGGATCCAAAAACTCACAGCTTCTTTTCTTCCGCTCGCAAAAACATATCAGTAGACTTTTTACCAAATGAGGTAAGCATTAGGGAAAAAACTGTTCCATTCACTTTTCATTTGTGTTGCATTGTGATAATTCATGTGGCTTAACCCACTACTTCCTTATGCACCGTTCAGTGTCCTTTCAAATGGGAAGTGTAACATCTTTTCCTTTACATTTGGCAGTTAATGGAGGCTGTGATCAACTGGAGATAATATCATTTTATTTTAAATACCAGTATGACCTTAGTATCATGATTTTAAAATGTCATTCCTTTTTATACTTAATATTTGATCAAGCATCTATGTTATATAGTTGTCTGTCTGTGCTGAGACATATGAGAAGATTTACATCAAGAGTAGTTTTTGCGGGACTGGGTAAAAAAACTTAAGCTTCTTCTTCTATATCTTAAGGGCCCACGATCAATTTATTGATCATTTTGGCTCCTATGCATGTAGATGGGATTTGCAATGTTTCTGTTCCTGGTGTTGATGAGGAAACTTCACTGATTTCCAGTGCCACATTGTGAGGGAATCATGCACTAGGGGTTTGAAGGCTTGAGGCAATAGACACAAATTTGTCTAGTGTTGTCGCCTTAACCGTTCCTTTTGAAAGATTGTTCCAGTCCCTGATTGTCTTGGGCTGGAATGAGCAGCTCCTATACTGGCTTCTTGCTGGTATGAGCCTGAATCGCCCGTCATGACCTCGTCGCTGTCTATGGGGGAGAGGGATGAGTTTCTGTTTTTTAAGCTAACGTGCAACCTTAATTTTTAACTACAGGAGTTTGTAGTCATTAGTTCCCCAAGAACCAGGAGCAAAAGAATTTTAACTGATCATCAAAAGGAAGTTCTAAAATCAAAGCGGTACGTTTTTAGTATTAACCCTTTCACTAATTCTGCCTTTTTAACCTCTGATGGGCACGCTTTTATGCATGGTTAATCCTGTGGTATGTATGGCAATATTTTTAGGACCAACTAACTTCTGAATTTTATTTATTTGTAGAATAATTTTATCAATGTCACAAATTTGAGGTAATTTGTTTTTGCTAACTGTACACCAAAACCGCTAATTTACGCATTTCTGAATAAAATCACATGCTTGAAAAACATCAAGTTTAACTGTACAGAAAGGCATTTGAAAATGTAAAAACACATTTCTACCAATACTGAGACTTGGCGTGGCTGGAAGAATTTGAAATTACCTTTCTTTGATGGCATGCTATGACTATTAACAGTTTAAATTATCATTATCTTGATCATTCTCCCTTGAAGTTTTATTGTAAACCAAACAAAATTATTTTGACCAAATATTCATCACTTACTATCTCTAAGTTTATTAAAACGATTTTGGATCACCTTTTCTTGAAGATGACTTTCAATCAGACTTAGCACTTGCAGATGCTGGCCTTACTTTTGTTATTTATTATTAAATTTTATATCAAATTAAGATAATGTTTTTGCTTTACAATTATATTTTTTTGTTTTCTAACCTTGACTTAATTTTTTAGGGATCTGCCTGCCATGTATAATAATCTGGATGCATCTCAGGACATCTCTTTAGGCTCTCATTTCATTGTGGACACTCAACATGAGTGAGTTTTTCAATACTACTTTTTAAATGTTATTGTTAACTTATATCAAAGGCTTGGACTGCAACGAAGCTTTAAAGGGGATTAATGAGACAAAAATAATTTTTGTAAATAAAACAATATATGGTTAAGCTATAATTATGATACACAACATATAAATTCAACGTTTCGGCAAATGCCTTCATCAGTACAGCAAAAACATTTATACAAGTGTAAATTAAATTTACATTATATATATCCTACCTTTACCTAAAAATATAGAGAAAAAATAAGAATAGGAACATTTTTCTAATAAAAACAAAGTTAAGAAGAATTTTCTTTTCATTACACAAATTTTTTTTGTCTCTAATTTATTATTTTTAAATGTTTCTTATTTTTGTGTGTGTGTTCAGGTTGTCTCTGTTATTGGAGCACATGCTCCATTCATGGGAAAAGTTTTTATTTTGAATATGTGACTTTAGATTGTTATACATAATCATTTATGACTTTTTAAAAAGGCTTTATTCATAGTTGGGCAAACAATAACGAATGTTCTGTTATTAAAATTATTTAGTATTTTTATCGTATCCACAGCAGCGAGTCTAGTGCTGATATTACTATGGTCCATTCTAGTGAATCACAAGACAGGAGCGTGAAACTGCTAGTAAGTTTGTTTGGAAATTTGTATCTTTTGTAGCAAGCAAAGTATCTGAGAATGAATTGACTCACTTTTTTTTTGTAAGTTACTGCTACATTAAAATAATTTGAATTGAAATCTTAATATATAATAAACATTTAACAAGAGAATTTTAGTTATTTTTTTCCATATGTGGTGATCTGACTTATGACTTATTAGAGAGGAGTGTCTCTCGTATGAGATCTCCTCTTGGCACTCTGTCTAGGGATATGTTATTTAAGCCGAATAACCACACGGACATAACACCTATCTATATACATATAGTATAGACTGAAACGAAGTCTTAGTTAAAGGTGAAATTAACTACAAATATTTATTACACAATAATATTTACAACTTCCTACGTGAAACACTCGTGGTGCTCAATGTATATACATCAAACGGATTTCATCCAATTAGAAAGGTATATTAACACAAAGCAAGTGTCCCTAACATACAGACGGTATCATCATTACTACTGCTATATTGCTCAAGTTCTATGCTCG
>CAXITT010000901.1:69918-116453 GCA_964033795.1 Lymnaea stagnalis | reverse complement strand
ATGTAAAAAAAAAAAAAAAAAAATGGGTCAGAATATTCTAAAGCCTTGTATTATGCACAACTTACAATTTTGATGTTGTTTTTTATTAGTTAAAGATTGATGTGGGGAATACGGAGACCTCATTTAATTATTTTTCTCCTCCTGGTTGGCACTGTAGAAATTTCTATGGATGGACCCCCAGCAGTTCACAGCCACCAGATATTTAAATTTTATCAGAAAGTGAACTAATAAGTTCACACCTTTTCTTGTTCCCAGAGTCGCCGAGTCTCATTTGCTGAACCTGTTGTTAGTGGTGAGAGCCCCATTAGAGAGAAATACCATAGTGAGGCACTCCCTACATCCCCACTTATTTCATGCCGAGAAAAATCAGGAAGAAAGGGCTCTTTTTCTAGGGTGAGACTGCAATGTCATTTGTACCCCTTCAAGATAAAACTTATATGCATGATTCTAACAGATATTTCGTGACCAAATATTTAACCCCAAAAAATTTTAAGTGACATAGCAAAATTTTAAGTGTATATTCTTCTGGTGCAAGATGAAACTGTGTTTTTAGTTGTAAATATTGAGATACTAGCCAATATACCCGGTGTTGCCCGAGATTGCATTCTGAAGAAAAAAAATTCTGCAGCCTTTTAGCTAACACCGTAATTTAGTCCACAAGTATAAAAAAAACATCTGGCTAAAAAACTTTTTTAATTTTCTCCTATAAAAAACATTTATATTAAATTTTATAAACATTTCATTCCCCACTGGGATTTCATTTACGATGGAATCTTGTTTCCCAAATGGATATCTTTCCCGTGGGATCCCTTTCCTTAGTTAGATCCCTTTCCTTAGTTAGATCCTTCTCCTCGGTTGGAGCCCATAGCCCTTGGAATGGAATCCATTCTCTATTGAATCCCTTTAACAGGTAAGATCCCATTGCTAGGTGGGATTCTGTTCCTGGTGGGATCATGTTCCTCGGTAGGATCCCCTTCACCATATGATCATTTTCCCCATGGGGATTATAAATGGTATGTTTACCAACTTTTACCAAGATCCATCAATAAACATAGAAGGATACACTGTTTCCTAAGCCTTCAGCTTCATTTATGTATATAGCTTGGCCTGTTATAAGAGAAAATTAATTGGGAACGTTCTAGAAACTTACAAAATTAATTTAAATCTTACTTCATAATATTCAAGGAAACTCATTGGATGTTATATTCACATTATAAAACAAACCAAAATAATGGCATTTATATAATCCTAAAACGGTTATAGAGGAAAATCAAACCTTTGAATAAATTAGAAACTTCATGAAACTTATAAAAAGGTAATTCTCAGATACTGAAATATTTCACAGGAAGGTGTAGAAATAAATGGTACTAAAATAAAATTTCCATAGGATATTAATTTAATCTTAAATCATCACTGACGAAATTGAATCTTCTAGAATAACATAAAAAACTTCAAGAAACTTATAAAAAGACAATCCACCGATAATTATGAAAATTCAAAGGAAGGCATAGAAATCTATAGAAATAGAACTAAATTAACATTTCCCAGAAGCTTTTAATCCCAATATATATCCCCATAGAACAATATAGGACTTTCTGAGAAAATCTAGATTCCCCCAACCCCCCTCTCAGAAACTTGTAACAAATGACTTTTCTACATAATTATTTTTCAAGTGACAAAGAAATCTACCACAATATTCCTTAACTATAACCATTTTACATTTAAGTTGTTAAAAGTTGGTGGGGGCCCATTTCATAAGTACCATTTTAGTTATGCATAAGATGGGGGCACTATATAAATAATTCAGAAATACATAGTGGAGTTACACTGTTACAGTTTAAAAAGTTGTCCCATTAAATCATTTGAAAAATGACGGAAATCAAGCCTTCGAAATTATCAAACTACCTCAAAATTTCTAAAAATGTAGTTGAAACTAATAGGCTACTTTTAAATGAACGGATATTTCATTACGGACCATGAAGGCTATGTGGTAGATCGATACATTCCTATAGAAACATATATTATTAACTAAACCTATTATTGATATAGCTTATATAAAGAAAAATTGAATTGGGCCCCGAAGGGGTGGATATTATGAGTTCAGTACTCTTTAGTATTTGAATATGGATAATCAAGTGTAATCCATCCATTCATTCAGGAGTATTTGTTATTTTATTTATATAGCTCATCTAAGAAAGTTAGGGCTCCTAAGTTTGGTCAAGATACATCAATCCATGTAAAAACATGCGGAACAAAACAAAATCCATAAATTTTCCATTTTATATATATAGATATGTGATAACAGGAAAAATTAAACAATTTATCTCTCATTTCAGTCACTGATGCGTTTATCTGGTTATAGAAGAAAGCTAGACTCATCACCCAAAAAGGTAAACTCCAGTTTTAATAATTGTAATATAATTTTATTTTAATAAATAATTTCATATAGATCTTACATTTAGTTTCAGACCAAAAATTATTTTGACATCATTTAGAAATAATCCCAAATCATGAATCAAAACATGTATGGAGATATTGTAAATACAATCTGGCTAATGAATTGTATTTTGTTTAAAAAGGAATCGCCATTTACAAACTTGATGAAGAAACCTGGTAGCCCTGTTAAAGCTCAGCTTTCACAGGGTACACACAAGCCGACTCAGGAGTCCCAGTTGGACAGTACTGGCCCTATATTTCCTGACTTGATAGGCTGCTGTAAGCCCCTAGATGATATTCTCCCTCAGCTCACGTCATCCTTATGGTAAGTTCATAATCTTAATTGATGTACCATTTCAGGACTATCATTCTCTTACACAGTGTCACGCACTGATTTAAAAAATTGCTTTTGTTTCACTTAAATATACGGGGGAACCACATGGCTTTCGTTTTACTTAAATGTGCAGGGGAACCACATTGCTTTTGTTTCACGTAAATGTAAAGGGGAACCACCATAATAGGGATATAACATGGTAATGGCAAGGCTCCTAAAATTTTGTATATTCATTAGCACATGACTTTTTATTTACAAAGTAGGTGAAAAAAAAGGAAGTATAAAAAAATATTTACTCCCATGCAACACAATTACTAATCCACTAAAACTAGTCCAAACTCAGCACAACATAGCTCACTAACCACAAGAGATTTTAAACAAAAACAAAAAAGTCACCTATCTTCCTACTTTAAAAAAATTGCAACACTATCTGCACAGAATATTTTTAAACCCTGCATTAATTTGATCCCATTTTATGGACCTCAGCTATCTCATTATTCCAGGATTAACATGTTCTGGGTTTCATGGTAAAACCGTTGCAGTTTAATTTAGTTATACTAAATGAGCATTTCTTTTAGAACTGTTCATATCTAAGTGAAATTTATCTCATTGGAAATGTGAAAGTGAAACTAAGGCAAGTTTTTTCTTCTTTTTTTTTAAAGGTATCGCGGTCTTTGCCAGCTAATGAAAGGTCGTAATTTGAACACTATTGGTGACCTCAGTAGCCTGACTGAAGTTCAAATAAACCAACTGCCAATACGAAATCCTAAAGTACAGACTGTAAAGACAACACTGGCGTCATATATGGGCCAGCATGGATTACTTAAAGTTCCCATTTGTGATGAAACTAAAGAGGCTCTAACTAGTCAACCTACAAAAGAAGTTGGTCCAGGTAACGTTTATTTCTATTTCTCTTCATGTCTAATGAAGAATATTAACAAAAAAATGCTCTACTAAGCACCATATAATTTCAGTTTTCTTAGGCCACAATTTACACACTAAAAACTATAATTGCTCAAGTGACAGAATACATTCAAACAAGGAAGGTGGAATGAAAATTAATATTGGATTTCAAAATCAGATACAAATTAAAGAATTCATGTCATTTTTTTAAATGAAGACATTTTAATAATAATTTTTACAAAATAATATCCCAAAGAAATATATTCCACAATATGTTTGACTAGATCATTACTTAAAGATAAGATAGTTCAATCTATGGTATGTAACTAAATTTTTAAAAGGGCGGGCTGATTAGTTTAACCATCATTCTAATATTTTATTTAGTGTATCACAAATCTGGTATTAACAGGTTGTTTTTATGTACTGTATAATGCAGCTAAAAATAATACAATATATGCAAAACTTTTTCACTCCATCCTTGAATATATGAAGATTTTCTTTAACAAAATGCATTTTATGTACATTCATTAACAGTGCAGTACTTCATGATAGATTTGAAGTTCGGTGAGGGCCTCATTCATATTCAGAAATACACTTGAAGTTTAGGCATATACTGTGTCAAACAGCTTGTTTCATCAGTTCAAATTCTTGAGAAAAAATCTTTAGCCAATTTACTTTCACCAAGCTTTCTGATTCTTCAGTGTCAGGTCATTTCAAATAAATTAAACAGATGAATATAAGTATGACTAGCCTTTAGACCAGAATCACTAACATAATATTACTGCAAGTTGTAAGCATATTATAATTTATGTACAGCACATCTAATAACCCAATCTAATATATAAAAAAAAATCTTTTTCCAATGTCGTGTCAGCTACAAACTTGTTGCTGAGCCGTTATAAATTATTTTATTTTTCTGAATAGTTTCTTAACCTTTAAAAGAAAAGAAATCAATTAACATTTGAATTAAAAATTTATTGACCATTTAACAGAAGGCTACAGTTTATTTAAGTTAATTTGCAAAGTTTTGTTAGTAATTATTAAATTTTAAATCTATATTTAGAAAATTTAAAACCTGATGAGATTAATCAAGATCAGAGAAGTGGCACTGTTTCACAAGATCTTCCTGGGGAAAATGGTAAGATGCATGTAAAACATGTGCATTTTATTTTGTTTCAAATATATAATTTTTAACAAATGATTTTATACTGTGACAAGAAAATATTAATACTGGTTGCAGCCTGTGACTTGAGTGTCTTAGTTTAGTGGGTATGCAGCAAAGTCAATGTTGACATTTTCGATATATATTAAAAGGTTCAGCCCAAAGCTTTGTCATAATTGCTAAATCTAGCTGATTTATGAATATCTCTGTATAAAAATCGTGTAACCAATGTTACCATTATAAATTATATAGTTTTTTTATTATTATTGCAGATATTGAACAAATTTCAGTACAAGAAAAAGCTGTTTCTCAAGCACCTAATGATAACTCTCTTGTGTTGTCAACTTTGTCAAACCTGAAGGGAACAGACTTAAAAAATACTAACACATCCCAGCTTTTTGAAATTCACACTGCATTACTTACACTAACGGCAGATGTTGTTGAAGAGATTAAATCTCGGCATATGAAATTGTAACTTAATTATTTTTTTTTGGCACAGTAAAATAGTGATGAAGACAAAAATGTCTTTTTAATGAAGGAATGGTTTATTTGTATTATTTTTTATTAATGGATTTCTTAATTTTTATTTTGTGTAATTAATCAGTTCTTGTTTTTTTAACTAATTTAAATTTATTTACTTTTAACATGTCATTAATTTTGAATTTAAAAAAAAAGATTATTATTTTTATTTGGTAAAGCTATTTTCCTCCACATTAAGTTCATGAATTTGCTATTAACAATTTTAATTTATGATTTTTTAAAGTTTTGTCTCTAGGACTCTTTGTGAATTTTTTTAAAATTAACTCTTGCGGATATAGACGAACTTAAAATCAATGACAGTTTGTTTATTTGTAAATTTACCTTGGGCTATTTTTAGATGTTTATCTTCTCTATTTTATTATGATTTTAATTTTTTTTAATAAAGGCAAGTCATTGTTATCCATCAGTATTTCGGATGATTTTATTACAAACTGATTCTCTCTTGTGAGTTACTGCTTTTATTATGTGAGCTTGACATCTCGGATATTAAGCTACCTATAAAGCCTAAGAGCAGAGATGTAACTTTTCCCATTTTTTTTATCTCATTTATATTATGTGTTTTCAAAAAGTAAAATATTTTTTAATCACAAATAGTTCATAAATATCAGATCATGTATAGTTCATTTAAAAACAATTAAATTAAATTTTTGAGGTGTATAATCTATATTTGTACACTACATTGATTCAATGTTGGTTTAAATTGTAAAATTTAATTTAAAAATTAATTTTTTTTTACATTTGTCACCCCGGCTTAAGTGAAAAAATAAAACAATTTTATTGCTGTTTTTTTTTTTTAATTGTTGATTGATGTATATTTATCAGTTGTTTATCAGTAACTTTTATGTTTTTAGCATGTTGATTTCTATGTAAAATATTATTTAAATGTTGAAGCTATAAACAATTCCCTGTATATGCTAATGAAATCAATAAATAATTTTAAAAAATAATGTCTTTCTATTTGTTTTTGTTATTATATTTAATTATCTATTCTTTAATCATTTTCTGCTTAAAACCTTAATTCTGATCATGCACCTTCAAAAGAGTTTCAAATAAGAAAAAGAAGAAAGTCCAGCCAGCTTCAACAGATTCTTTAATTGGTAATTGAAATGTGAAACTTTAAAATGTGAAAATTAAACCTGGGTATACTATTAAATCAATGAATTTGTAACTAGAAAACACAGTAGGGGAAAACCTAATAATGACAAAATAACATTGGTAATGTTTTGTTATTTAATAGTCCACTTCCTACATAATTAGTCACAAAAGCCAAGCCCCAGGTTTTCTTTGGTTTTTTTAAATTTATTGAATTGTGATATAAGACAGGCACAACGCCATATATTGGAGGACCCAAGCATGTACGTGTCAAACAGGACTGAGATCTATAGTTAAAAACAAAATATGTAGTTAATAATTATAGCATAGCAGAACGGTTTATACAGGGCCCTGCCCAGGTAAAGTGGCGACCGGGGAAAATCCTGAAATGATGTCTCAACAATATATGCAGGAAAAGTGCCGCCCAGGGCGAAACAGTAAAATGACAAGTTTGCACAGCTTTATCTTAGGCTACATGGGATTTTTAGTTATTTTTAAGGTCCTATTATTTAATTTAAAGACGATTTGCCCCCTACTCCCACCCTTGTTGTTGATACCCGTGGCTAGTGTCCTCTTCGCACGGCCCTGGGCTCATTTAACAGTGCTCAACAGTGGAACAGTGTCATTTTAAAATAAAACTGGCGCTAAATAGCACAATTTTCAACCTGGTAGGGATTGTGACTTGGTTTTGTAATGTGAAAAAAAATGTACATGACACCTGGATACGTATTACTATTACATATATTTTATTATTTTTGATACTTGAATAAACTATATTTAAACAAATATAATCATTAAATTTTCATTCTCTTAGCAAACAATTTTGTTTGATGAATTATGAATAATAACGAAAAGAGCCGCAAATATTTATTCGATGAAATTCAGGCAGGTTTTCAACCCTGTATTTTATTGGATGGTTTGTTAAACTTTTAAGTGGGAAGAGCTACATAAACTAAACATTTGCAAACTCAATATTTCGCGGAAACTGCTCTCTGCCTTTGAAATTGATATCTAGGGTACACAATTGAAGTTATTATTTATCACAACAAAAAGTTTTTTGTTTCAGTTACATTCATTAATCGATGGTTTTACTCATAGCTACATTCTTATATTAAAATATTGTATGCAAA
Organism: Lymnaea stagnalis; assembly: GCA_964033795.1. Taxonomy (NCBI): domain Eukaryota; kingdom Metazoa; phylum Mollusca; class Gastropoda; family Lymnaeidae; genus Lymnaea; species Lymnaea stagnalis. The sequence continues at coordinate 108,856 of CAXITT010000901.1, read as the reverse complement.
CGATTTTTCTATTCAGTTGCATTGCCTGCCTTATTGACTTATTAATATTATTGATAATTGCAAAACTTTTGTCAAAGTTGACAAAATAGGCTGTGTATTTTATTTTATTAAACTTCTTAAAACTAACAGGTAAGCCTACTCTATACTATTACTATAAGACTAAGTCTTACTCATATTAGTCTTAGTAACTTAGTAGTTTAAAGTGAGTTCTTAGTCTTAGTCCTTGCAACTAAACTTGTATAAATTACAATCACATCGCTCTGGGGGGGGGGGGGGGTTCTGGGGAAAAGGGGGGGGGGGGGGGGGATCTTGGGTAAAGCTCCGATATAGGCAATATAGGCCTACATACTTAGATAGACGGCACTCACTCAACTCACTACCATACCGGAAATACTGTAGCAGACAACAGGAAGTTTCTACGTTAAAAGAAATTTAAATTTTAAATCCACAATATTAATATGGCAGGAAGGCCACAAGTGTCAATGACTATTGTACCACCGAACAAAATACTGAGTTAAAAACTACATGTTTAATGCAGTGTGACGATTGTGGACGCTTTCACCATACTTCCAAAAACCTGATTTGGCATTACAAGGTTGTGCCTGCCGCAATTTGATTCGCAACTCAGTATCATGCGGAATATGCAATCAGCCGTGCACATTGAATCAGTACCAGCAGGGAATTGTTGGTAGGAGTTGGGCATGCGACCGTTGTCAATAACTATCAGTGATTAGACAGTCTGTTTTGGTTTAGAGTAGAATGGTGCTTTAAATAAACTTGAAACTTTGTTAACTACAGCTTTGTTGGGTGTATTTTCATGTTATTAAAGCTGTTTTGGGTCTATTTAAATTTTGTTATTAAATTAATTAACGATGCTATGTTGGAGTTCTACCGGATCTTGTGTGACAGTTTGTGATTGGGGGGGGGGGGGGGGGTTGTTTTTTTGTGTGACATCAGACATATTTTAGATATCGGTATCGCCCTGAGGTAAATTTGGAGAGATAGCACCGTGGCCGCCATCTTGGTTGCCCTGACCCGTGAACTTATGTCCTAAATGTATCCCTAAACCTAACCTGAACCCTAAACTTATCCCTAACCTGGGTTTTGACCCTATCGGAACCAGGGTTTTGACCCTATCGGAACGAGGGACAAAACATGTAAATGATGTCAGGGTGCTATCTCTCCAAATTAGCACGCCCGGAAACACCAGACAAATGGCAACGTCCACATTTACTGAGGGTATTGTTGTTTCACCTTTTATTGTAGACTTTTAGCATAATAATATTAATATTAATTAATAATAATAAATTCTACATCATTCTTGCACCAGGCCTACTAAGTTTTGAAAATAGTAGGCGTACTTATCCTATGTACTATTGATTGTTTCTAATTTTTGATTTAGTGCTACATATTTTTTTAATCTAGGAAGGAAATAATTAGCCTATTGGCATTGAATAATAAATATTATTATAAGTATAACCATCGCGATGTTATCTGGGGGTTTTCGGAGAGTGTGCCCTATCCACCTCCATCTTTTTCTTATAATGTCTTCATCAATAGGCTCCTGGTATGTCATTTCCTGTAGGTCTTTGTTGGTGATGGTATATGGCCATTATGTTCAGGATCTTTCTAAGGCACGTGTTTATGAAGGTCTGTACTTTCTGCATAACGCTCGCTGTTGTTCTCCAAGTTTCTGCTCCATATAGTAGGAATGTTTTGACATTTGTGTTGAAGATTCTGACTTTGGTTTGCAGAGTCAGCTCCTTTGACTCCCATATTTTCTTTAATAGCACAAATGCTGATCTAGCCTTTCCAATTATCTAGCCCTGACATCCACTTTGGATCCATTATTTATGTTGATTGTGCTTGCCCAACTATGTGAAAGCCTCTACTTCTTTCCGTGCATTTCCTGCTAGAGAGATATGCAATTAGTAGGCTGAATTTACCTTCATGATCTTTGTTTTGCTTTTATTTATATTGAGTCCGAGCTGAAATGATGGCTACGTCTTTAGTCTTTTCCTACATTTGTTGCTGATTGTGGGACAGAAGTGCAATGTCATCTGCAAAGTCTAAGTCATTCAGTTGTTCCTAGAGTGTCCACTGTGTGCCGTTCCTCTTTTTGTCTGTGGATTCTTTCATTATCCAGTCAATGGCAAAGGTGAATAGGAATGGGGACAAGACACATATTTGTCTGACTCCTGACTTTTCGTGGAGGTCGTCTAGTAATTCCTTAAAGTATTCCCCACCTTTTTTGTTGTTCTCTCTGTTCCGCTATTGATTTACCTTTCTTATCTTTAATAGGTCTCTCCAGCCTTTTGTATCTTCCTGACAGTTTTCTTGTTATGTCATAGAGCTCTTTCAAGTTTCCCTTCCTGGCTGCTTCTTCTGCTTTTGATGCTAGACCATCTATGTAAACATTTTTATCTTTTTTGATGCTGTTTTTTACCCTTCAATTTGCTTCTTTATATTTCTCTTGTGCTTTCGTTTTCTCCGCCCTGTTTCAGCTGCTGTTAAGTAAATTCTTCATTTCTTTCCTCACTTTTATTTTCTGCAGTGTGTAAAGGGAGAGCCAGTCTTTGTGTTTTTGCTTCATTGGTCCTAAAACCTCGCTACAAGTGGATGTTATTGAATTTATATTTTGACTTTAATGTTCTATTTTGTCATCATCTGTTTGGTCTTGTTGTACCTGAAACTTATTTCTTAATGTAGCACTGAATTCCTCTCATTTCTGCTCATTTACCACAAGTGCTATGTTGAATTTTATTCGTTTAGCAGCTGGCTTTTCCCAGTTTTTCTTCAGTTTTAACTAGTGTCTTGCCCATACAAGATGATCAGTTGTGACATCGGCTCCTCTTTTTGCTCATACATCTTGTAGAGACTTTCTAAATTTTTTTCTAATACAAATATGATCAATTTGGTTTTGTGTTTTGCTGTCAAGGGACGCCTAAGTTACCTTATGGATTTTCTTATTCTGGAATTTGCTCCGCCAATAACGAGCTCATTTTCTGCACAGAAGTTTTCCAGTCTTTCATAGTTCTCATTCCTCTCTCCTATACCAAGGCGCCCCATAATTTCTTTGTATCCACTGTTCCATTATTGTTTGTAGTTTCTTGTGGAAGGCTTCTTTTTCATATTCCTTACTATCATTGGTGGGTGCATAGCACTGTATTACATTCTATTTTATTTTCTTCTTCTTGGTTAGGAAAGTTGGTGTAATAAATCTTGGTCCATGGGCTTCCCATCCTATCAAATCAATGCCTCTTGTGCCATCCATGTCATCATGAAAGCGACCCCTTGTGTGTGTGGAGCATTTTCCTCCTCATGCCTTGAGTATATTAGTGTTTCTCCTGGGGCCTATGTTAACTGTCCAGCATGTGTGAGTTTGTATGTTCTCATTTCTGCTGCCACTTGTGCTGATTTCCCTGTTTCATACAGGGTTCCGACACTCCACGTGCCTATGTTTGTTTCCTTTGAAAAGAGGTTCCTCGGCTTTGAGGCTTCTAGTGTAACCTGAGTTTGGTCGCAAGGCTTCATAACTTTTCTTGGGGAAAAAGAGCCCTCTCTTCTCAGGGCTGAAATTTTTTGTTTTTTTTTTATTCTTGTTGGCATTTCTGTAGCAATTGTTTTTATGGGGGATGTAGCTGACCTCAGGCCAACCTTCCTTCTTTTGAAACCGGTCATGGCAGTGTTCAGAATTGTTAGTATAATTAATTTATTACTTGTAATTAGCACTAGCTCTGTTATTTCTTTTGCTTTATTATGTTTACTCAGTGTTAATGTTCCATTTTTATGTAATTTTTAATAGCTAGCCATTTTAAAACAACATTAAACTTTTAAAATCTGAATACTGTACTTAACAGTGGCTCTCAATTTGTTTGTAGTGCCATGCAAATTTACTTAACATTGCCTATAGAAATTTCAATGGAGAAAGTTTGTTCAGTCTTTTAAGAGGATGAAATCAGACTTGGTCAACTGACCAGAATGAATTGGAAAATTTTAATCCAGTTGGAAATCTTGACAAGTCTTATTTATTGCTTCTCTCCATTGAAAGTGCACCTGAAAGAATTTTAACATTGATGAAAATATTAAAGCAGTTGAATTAGCAAACAATTCAAATGCAACTTTATTATCTTTTCACAGTGTTAATTTGTTTCCTTTTTTTTTAAATATATCTTTATATGGCTTAATTCATTTGAATGTTTAACAGTTGGTTTTATTTTTGTTGTCTCGTTGGCACCAGGCCTCCAAAAAGTTAATCCAACTATGCTAGTGCTGCTTTGTTTAAGTAATAACAGATGTAACTAACTAAGCCAAACTGGTTGTTGGTTGTTGTTCGTCCGTCGAAGTCGACAAGGACCATCGAATCATCCGGTTAGGGGCGGGGGGGGGGGGGGGGGGGGGGGGGGGGGGGGGGTTGGGATTACGGTGAGCTCTTAGGTGGCTTGTTAGACCGATCCTTGTTCGGAATAATCTATGACACCGTGGGCATGGAATAGTTGCTTCAGACGATGACCTAATGTTGCTCTTTCGAACAAGCCTGCGTGTGTCAGCTGTGGTTATTCTCTTAGCTTCATGGGATTTAGCCCCCTTCTTCACAGCAGCTCTCCATCTGGCTCTGTCCTGGGCTGTCTGCACCCATTGAATAGGGTTTATGCTGAAGGCCTTTAGTGCCACTTTCAGTGAGTCTTTGTAACGCTTTCTTTGGCCTCCTTGGGAGCGCTTGCCTATCGTGAATTCTCCAAAGAATATTTGTTTCGGGAGGCGGTGGTCTGCCATACGGGCTACGTGTCCCATCCAACGGAGCTGAGACTGCATCAGAGTTGTGAAGATACTACCACCACCGATAATACTGATTCAAATGGTACAGGTACGACGAGGAGGCAAATGAGTAAAAAATTAATTTAAAAAGCACTCAACAGAACATTCCCCCATTGCACTTTTTTATTTAGCCTTCTTACTTTTAATTTTAACATAACCACTGAATGTAGTGCATACTTGTTTATAATTTACTTGTACCTCAATTAAAATGCTTCACTTAAAATTAAAACTTAAAGTAAAAGAAAATTATTTTTTGTGTGGCCTAATGTTACTTATGAAAACCTAATTTCTTTTGATAAAAGTAGGAACAAGATCTATTAAAATAATATATAATTGTATTCGTAGTAAATGTTACTTCAACAGTCACTTAATTTATATTTTCACTAACTTTTAAGAAATCATATGGGATTCAAAATATTTACACAAAATAAATTATAATTATTTATGTCACTTAAAATCATTATTCCTTTTAGTGCAGAATGTAAATTTGTAGGCCTGCTATCTTTTTTTTTCTTTACAGAATTTAAAATCAAACTACTATTATGCTCTCCCTCAATTGAGATCACCATGCTTCTCAAAACACTAAAGGCTATAAAGCTACAAGTGGAAGAATCCATCGCTCTAGCGGAATCAAGGGATGAAAATATTGATGTTGATGGCACAGCAATAAAACTTTTACAAAAGTGTACAAAATGCTTGTCAGCATTCCAGGTTGCTATTAAAAAAACAGTAATAAAGACTGAAGATACAAGTGGGGAGTCACAAGGTAACTCAATGAGATTCTTGTCTGAACACACAAGAGAGCTAGAGGAGGAAAAATCTGAGCCACTTTATAAATCTGAGAATTCTATAGACAATCCAGGGGCTTCAATTTCAAAATGTAATTTAGATGAGGAAATAGATAATTTAGACAATTTAGATTTTGATGAATGTTTTCAAGAAGCTTATGAAAATTCTTGGTCTTGCAAAAAAGGAACATATACTGAGACCAACAAAGCAGATGCAAGATCATCAATAGTTCAAGTAAGTTTGTATGAGTGCTTTAAACAAATATGTACATAGTGATAACAATTTAGAATGTTTAAATTTGTACAGTTCTTTAAAGAAAGCTTATTTAGTTGACACTTATCGTTTTATTTGTGCATTTTGTATAGCTACCTGTTATGAAATACATTTTTTTTTTAAAATGTAAGTAGTTTAGAGATCAAATACTTAAGTTTGTGACACAGATATTATTATGAATGTTAGAACCACTGTTGAGAGATTGCTGAGCACAGTTAGAACCCTGTATTCCCCTGCATTGTCGCATGGATGGTGAATTCTGACAAATAATACTGACCATTCAGAGTGCTTGATCTGGTCATGACAGTGAGCAAAAGATTCACTTTAAGAGATGAGAGTCGAGGTAAAATATTTGAAGTGAAAAGAGAAGGGATAAGATTTTGGAATGAACAGGGGTTGAATGAGTTATGTGAAGACCGTATGATTTTTGAGACAGTGAAGGATGTATTTCACTGCATCATATTTTTTTTGAACCTATATTTGTAAGTATATTTTCCTTTTTGGATATTGTAAACATCAGAACAATTAAGTCACCAAATGAACCTACCGAGCCTCAAGCAAGGTTATTTAGTGACAGGTTGCATTTCAGTATTTATTTGAAAAATTGTATACGTTTTGTAAAAATACCTTTCAGAATTCTGCACCAAAATTTGTAGATGTTATTATACAAGAAACCAATGATCAGAGCAATTTTGATGACAATGACTTTGATGATGATGATATGAGGGTAAGAGGAATTCTATGTGTAGTTTTTTGTGTCTTTTTTTTAAATTAAAAACAATTCTTTTAAAAAAATATTAATAGCATAGAAAAATAAATTATACAGGTTTATTTTAAATTGATACAGGAGAAACCTTTGACATTTTCCAGCCAATTTATCAGCATATTTATGTTGGTGTTTCTATGGTCTCAATTTCTGCATAGTGCACTCTTAATAGGTTTTCAAATTCATTTTAAATACAAACAACATCCGAACAACAATATAGTTTTAATATAATATAGTTGTTAAAATTAAAGGATAGGTAATGTTTTACAATAATTTTTAAAAGCTTTATTTGCATTATTGAAGAGACCTTGTTTTTGACAATTTTAATTTCAGTCCCTATAATGAAACATTTTTCAAGTGTACACTCTATTTCAGGTTATTATCTTACTACTCATATTAATAAATTATAATTTTTTTAAATGTTGAATGTTTTTTATATCTATTTTTATTTTTCTGCATCAGCTAATAGATGAAGCAGAGAGAAGTGCACTAGATGATAAAGACTTTGAGGAATTACAAGTTGATGATGAGCTTGGTAAGTTTAATCTGTGTAAAACAAATTCTTTAAAAACTATATATTGATTATTAAATACATTTAGTTATGTCAATTTCTTTTTTTCATGAAGTGATATTCTTTTATAAGGGTCATGACGTCCTCTACTGCAACTATCTTTTAACTTTTTAAGAAAAAAATGTGCATCTCTGACCTGAAACCTTAAAAAATATTTATGCAGCCATCTATTATGTGTGCTAAGTTAAATACATTGTGAGCAATGCATTAAGATTAAAGAAAACTATCTCAACCATTCTCAGCCCCCTCTCAAGATCTTATATGATCATCTTATATGGTAGTTACTATAGTTATTGTCTTCACAAGGAAATAAAATTTATTGTAACATACAGTATGCTAATTTAAAATGTTAATTGTTTTATTATTAGATGACAATTCACAGCCTCCCATAGATTCTGCCTATCTGGATGTATTGAAGCAATATTTTGGATTCTCCAGCTTTCGTCCGTAAGCAAGCTTTGTATTTTGTATTTTTCAACGTTATGTTATGTTGCTATCATTGCTTTGATCTCTTTTATTTCTTGTCTTAAAACTTGAGTGGGAATGCTTCGTCATTGTACTAATCATGAGATGAAATTATAATTAGTATTAGTCTAGAACTAGTACACTTTGTTTTTTAATTACTTAATTTTAAATCACCCTCTCCAATTTTATGTTTTAAATTAGTGTGAGCAATGCATAATAAATTTGATGAATTGTTTTAAAGTTTGATTTATAAATATTTCAGTATGCAATGGAAGATAATCAACTCTGTGCTGAATGAAAAAAGAGACAACTGTGTTATCATGGCCACTGGTGAGTTGGTATTTATTTATATGGTTCAGTTTTAACATTTATTGGTAATTAGTTTAATCTATGTCTAGCTGCCACTGAATACAATGTTTATAAAATGTGCACTTTTACAGACAGCTTTTTATATCTTCTTTTTTAAAATATTCTTTGAATATTAATGTTAACAACCTGGTTGACCTTTTGTATATAATTTTTACCAATATTTTAAACAATATTGAAATTATTACCTAAGCTGCTATAGTGAGTGATGAAGCCAAATCATAATGCAATGAAGCACATTTGTTTATAAATCAACAAAGCTATTTTATTTGGTAATATGTGCTCAGTCTTAATATTTTTAATGTTTTAAAAAGTTCTTTATTGTAGAGAAAAGAAATTATATAGTAGATTTCAAATACAATACTTTTTTTCCTTAACAGGTTATGGGAAAAGCTTAACATTTCAGTTCCCCTCTGTATTCACTAAACGCACTTCAATTGTTATCAGCCCCCTTATTTCCTTAATGGAGGATCAAGTTCATGGGCTAAAGTAGGTTATGTTTTTATTTATCTTTCCCTTGTTTCAGTCTCATCTCTCATGTTTTGCAAGTCTGTACATTATTTCCAGTATTTTTATAATTTTTATACTTGGTAGAAGATATTAAACATGTAACATATATAAACAATGAGACATCTGTTGTTATAAGCTTTATCTAGAGAACATAGTTTTATTGGCATCTGTTAAAAGAATTCAGAAATACTTCACTTAAAATTTTTGCTTACAAAAACATATAAATTTATCCATGTAATTCATTGTCATTTCATGAATCCATATTTTTAGAGCATCAAACATCGAAGCATGCTTTCTAGGCTCAGCCCAGGCAAATTTAAGCGTGGTAAAGGATGACATGTTCAAAGGCCGTTATCGCTTAGTTTATGTCACGCCAGAGTTTGCTGTGAGGGCTTTACCTGACTTCAAAAGATTGAATAAAGAAGTTGGTAAGTGTTGGGTATGTGACGTGTTGTTTTTTAGAAGCCAGCACAACTCAGAACCCTGGAGGTTAAAGCATTTAACACTTATCCAATAGTATATAGAGTTAAAACATCAATCCACGTGACTTTTCACTCCTTTTTCAAGTGGGACGATACTGATTTCCCTTCGTTAATCTGTATTACTACAGCCAGTATAATTAACAGAGGAACTATGTCTAATTATATCTAAATTGCTATCAAATTCATGAACTGAGTCCATTTTTCTCAAAATTGCTCTTGATCAGTGTAAAAAAAACTAAAAATTTAACAGAAATCAGACCTTTAACAAGTTATTTTCTTTTCAAATTTGTGATATACACATTTATGAATGAGTAAAAATGCTAGGATGCAAGTGCAGCAAAAGGGACATAATTCATGAATTTTTCTTGTTGCTGTGTTCTATGGGTTCTGTTTGGCAACTTTTAGATAAAAAGATTAAAATTGCTCACTGCTACTTGGTTACGTATGGATATAAAGTGTTAAAAATAAATTAGTTCATTGGAATTGATCTTTTTCTATTTCCTTTACATAGGTATTGACTTGATTGCCATTGATGAAGCTCATTGTGTATCTCAATGGGGACATGATTTCCGTTCATCTTACCGAAAGCTTGGGTGTCTTAAAAATGAATTTCCCGAGGTGAATATTTTTGCTATAAGATATGGCAGTGGTTCTCAGTGAGATTAGCAAAGTGTGCCACAAAACTTCTGAGACTTTGTGTGTGATATTAGTGGTTTAAATAATTAAAATAATTGTTCTCAATATTTATTTTTTTTAAAGAAGAAGAGAATTATTTTCAAGAACTAAGGATGTCCTTAAAAAAAAGAATCAAAACAGGAAGTCGCTGTGGTTCTATAGATATTTTAAATAAAATAAATTCATAGAAACATAATGATATTTGAATATATATTTTTAGCTTCAAGGTGTTCATTTTAAAATGTGTTCATCAACATCTTTGCTTGTCCTAAAAAATATGGAGATTTATATTTGTCAGTAAATTTGATTTGATTGACTTGGCAAACCTAAAGTGCCGTAAAGTAAAATATTTTTTGAGAATCACTGATTTAGGGTTTCAACAATATTAAACATGAAAAAAAATAACTTACCAATTATTTTGAAAAATATAGCTGATACTTTAATTAGAGCTGATAAATTTGTGAGCCTCTTACTTAAAAATATTTTACTTTATTTTATTTTATTTTGTTATTTTAATAGTCCTCATTATGTTACCATAGTGATCAGTATTCTAAATTCCTTTCCTCATCATCTCTAAGAAATCAGATATTTCTTAATATGGAATCCCTTTATTATTTCAGATTCCGATATTGGCACTTACTGCCACAGCCACCATGGAGATACGCAGAGATATTTGTCGCAGTTTGGACCTTGTTAACCCAAATATGACTTGCACAAGCTTCGATAGGTAAACAAGAATCTCTATTAATTATCTCTGTGAGCATCTTTTCTGAGGGACAGTACCAAGGAGATCTGTGGCCCACAGTTGATCAATTAGCTCCCTCAATGAAGCTAATTGTTTTGTAACTGATATCATGGAACTGCAAAGTATATGAAGGAAACTAATGCTCCTGATAAATTGTAAGCTGTAACAGGTGTCAGTGAAACTTGTTTAGGAAAAACTACACATTGTGATAATAGTTTCATGGATTCTTAAATATTCTTTTTTAAGGCCCAACCTTTACCTCATTGTCTCACCAAAAACAAGTGACATCGTGTCCGACTTTAAGAGGGAACTGAAGCTGTCTGGGAATAAATTTGTTTTTGATGGTCCTACTATTATCTATTGTTCCACTAAAAAATCTACCGAGGAAGTTACAAGTGCTTTGAGTGGTATGCCTTAACTTTGTATTCAATTTTATATACCTTATCTTTTTTTCAAACTAAATTAATTAATTATTTATTATTTTTAATTAGTGTAGCCAATATTTATTGATAGATTATTTAGTAAAACAAACGTTATGTCTTACTTATTTAGGTTTGGGTGTACCTTGTTTGCCATACCATGCTTCCTTATCCCTTGCTGCCAGAAAAAAAGCTCACCATCAGTTTTTGAATGATCAAATTCAGGTGAGCAAAAAGTAGTTGCATGCTTGTCAATGTTTATGCCTGTTCCCAGTTATTGGCTGACAATGAAATTATCGCTTTGTTATAGTTTGAATTTTACAAATAAATAAAATATTTAATTCTCAAACTTGACTTAAAAGTTACATTTGATGGCCTCGATAAGTGGATTATGAGTATTTATAGAAAAACAGTACTTTAAGAATAAAATATTTTTTAATCTTATTATAATGTTTCTTAGGTTATTGTAGCTACAGTTGCATTTGGTATGGGAATTGACAAGCCAGATGTTAGAAAAGTGATTCACTACGGAGGTAGGATTATTTTGGCCTATACATGCCTTTTCCCATTTTTTTGGTACTTAAGAATAGCTAATTTACCCTTTTTAAACCAGTGTGTACATTAAGTTTTTAAAAAAACAGTGCATCAAAACATAAGTTGAATTTTAAGACTCTTATCTTGCTAATAAATAATTAAAACTTCTGCAACCTTATCTTTTAATGTAGGCTTACAAAAGAGTGTTTTTTCTTTTTTTTGCAGCCCCTAAAGATATAGAATCTTATTATCAAGAAATAGGACGAGCAGGTAGAGATGGATTACCAAGCATCTGCACAGCAATTTTCTCTAGAGCAGATTTTAATGTTTCTAAGTGAGTGGTTTTGATTAAATATTACATGGTCAAAAGCCTCAGAGTGTTAGTGCTATCGAGATCACTGTATATGTTGTTTTTTACAATGTATTTGTAATTCAAATAACCCCTGGTTAAAACCATAGACTCAGATCTGTGAAGAATTACAATTTAAATTATAATCACAAGCTGTCTCATCTTTTCTCAAAACAGACATTTTATCAGAGATATTCAAAGTGAAAAATTTAGACAGCACAAGATGAAAATGTTCAGCAAAGTAGAGCAATACTTGACTACGCCAGGTTGTCGTCGCAGGTAAACATATGAAAGACAACTTAACCAAACTTTAATTTTCAACACTAATGTTGTAACTCTTCTCATTTATTTACAGCTCTTTGCATTGGTAGAGCTCAGTAGAAAAAATAATACTTTCTATTTTATTAATCATTTAATAATTTTCAAGTTCATATATTTGTTCAATTTTTTTCTTTGAATTGGAAAAAAAAATTTGATAAATTGTTTTTAATTACCACCTATTCCCCTCATAACTTTGATCAAATTATTTAGTTTTTAAACATACCTGTGACAATTAAAGCTGTTCTTGACAGTCACAGTTAAAAATTAGCTGATGCATCAAAAATAATTTCCTTACATATAAAATAAAATTTTTGTTGTAAAAAATGGTAGCGTAACATTTTGCTATTTTGTTGGTAAGTCCTTTTTCAGTTATAACCCTTCATGATAACACTATAGTGATAGTGTTATTTTTAATTATTTATAAATACTTAAATCATTTCCATATTTTTCCAGAGTTCTTTTGTCACACTTTGAAGCTGGTAATCTGAATGAGCTTGGTGGGACAGAGAACTGCTGTGATAATTGTAGACAGAGGTAAATCTATATCATCTTTCAACATCTCAATTACTATTTTAATTTGGAGCAAAGTTCAGTTAGTATATGCTATCTTTTATTATAATCCAAACTTATGTTTCAAATATTTAACACATTGTTTTATTTGATAATGGTTTGATTAAAAAAATTACAATTTATTTGAAAATTGTCCAAATTATTTGGTGACGGTGATTTATCTATTTATTATTATATTCATGCACTAAAAATAAATCACTTTATATGTGTGTACACACATAATAACAGGGATGTAATGATCTTTGTCTGTTGATATTTCTATGGCTGAGTCTTTATACCAAGTTTGTAACTCTATTCTTAAAGAATGTTGTCAGGCTGCTCATGTCTTCATCTGTCCTTTTTAATTTAGAATAGTTCGTATGCGACATGGATTAACAGTTTCAGATACAACAGTATCAGAAGATGGAGTTAATTTTGCCAAAGAAGCTGCAGATCTGTTCAGAGCCATTGAGGTATGTTTAATCTAAAAAAATATATTCTCTGAAACATTTTTGTTAAACAAAAAATCAAAGTTTTCATGACATTCTAAAATGTTATATAATGGGGTAATGCTGTATAATTTTATTTTATTCTAGCAGTTAAAAAAAAAAAGAACCAACTTTGTCTCTCTTTAGAATATCTTGGCACTAATAAGTTTATGTATAATATTAGGTTACAGGAAACAGGTATGGACTAGCTGTTCCAACACAAGTTTTATTGGGCTCGAGTGTAAAGAAAGTTGAACCTTTCAGAGGTTGTAAAATCTTTGGATCTGGAAAGTAAGTCTGTTACTGTTAGATTTATGATGAATTAATAAATTCAGTTTGAATATTTATGCATGCACCGTAATAGAGGTTGTTGGTTTTTTTCTCTTGGTAATGTGCTTCATCTTTCTGCAGACAAATGTTGGAAATAATTTTGTATTTGAATTAATTTATTTTACATTAGTTCGATAATAAATAGAAATGCAAAGCAATCTAAAGCCCAATAAAGAAAATAAGTACAAGATTTAAAATTGATTCTTAAAGAAAATCATGTGACTTAACTGAATCCAAAACAAAATAAACAGTGTTCAAAGTTACAACAACTTGTCAGTGCACTTTCAGTTTAATCTAATGTAATGGAATACGTGCATAAAATTAAATGTAATGTTTATTTAACAAACTTGAACTTTTCAATTTTTATGCACAGGTATAGATCTGCTAAGTTTTGGAGTGCATTGGGTAAGTTTTTATTTTTATATTACAAAAGTCATGGAACAAAAATTATTATATTTGAAGATTACACTTATTAAGACAGAGTATCTTTAAAAAAAATACACTCCATCATAAGGATCTTTTTTTTTTTTAATACAAAAAGAATTCTTTAATTGTGTTAATGCACAAAAGACTTAATGACATAAGCTTTAAATTAAATGATTATTGTAGTTTTTTTTTGTTTTTTTTGGAGGGTATTAAAGTTATATAATATATTTATAAAAAGTTTTATTAAGTAAAAACATCAAATCATTTTCCCATTTTAAACTTCAATTAAAATAACAATTTCTTCCATCTTTCAAAGGCAAAGCCTTGGTCTATGAAGGTTACCTGAGAGAGAAATCAATTTCTGGATCCTTCGGTTTGACAATAGAGATGACACCTCAGGGAAGGTCATGGCTTAATCAGGACAAGTCCAAGAACAGTGCACACCAACTTTTGTTGACACCTACAGTCGATCTGCAGCACGAGCTGGACTCTGGCGCTAAAAAACATGTCACATATGCACCAAGGTGAGTTTAACAGAATCTCACCATGAATAAACAGCATTTAAAATTTTTAAAGATAGCAAAATAATGAATGGAAATTAAAAAACAAGATCATAATCACATAAATTTGCATGATTATTGAGACTATTATGCGTGGAAGTGCTAGTCACATTTCTTAAATTGTCTACAAGATAAATAGCATTTAATTTGAGCAAATAGACTCTAAAAGTGCTGGTCAGATTTCTTAAATTGTTTACAAGATAAATAGCGTTTAATTTGAGCATCTAGACACATAAAAGATGGAGCCATATCTTCTTTTGTTTTAAATCAGGGTATTTTAAAAGAGAACTTTATCTTGAATTTCAGATTACATCAGATTCATTCATTATCTAGTCTCAATATGCCTACAAAGCTGTTACCTTCACCCTCTGTGGCGGCCCCAACGGCGCCACCCTCACTGGCAGCACCAACCAAACCCGTTGACGAAAAGACTGCCAAGCTTGAATCTGAATTGTATGTGCATCTGGTGAAGTTGAGAAATGAGATGTCCCAAGACACAGGATTTGTGCCCCACAAGATTGCAAGCAACAGGGTTCTTTTGGATATGGCAAAGTTTAGGTTTGTTTTGATTGTTTTATTTTTATACCAGTGTTAAAACTTGGTGTGATTTTTTGCAGGTAGTTTTTTTTTACCAATAACTTTAAAAACAATTAATTTTTTGGCCATTCTAGAAAAATCGGTGAAGGGAGTATTTAACCTTTATCAGTTCAGAACAAATCTAGTGAACTGAAGTACTTAATGCTAACTGTATTTCAATGCTTCCCCAAAGTTGTTATATGCAACATGATTTTAAGAAATTTATGAAGTTATTAGTTTCTTCATGTCACTAAACTGTTCATTAAACTTGTCTGTGTAAGTTATTTTTAGCCAATGTCCTAGTTGAGTAGAATTTAACAATATGAAAATTTATAGGCCAAGTATCAGGACATCATTGCTAAGGCTGGAAGATTTTTCAGAAGTAAAGGCTGACAATTTTGGAGACAAGTTCCTGGAACTGATTAATTCCTTTTGTTTAAAATCTACTTTGAAAACTGACAACTTCCCAGTAGTGGACACGATGGTGAGCAAATAAGTTTATCAATCATTGCTTTAAGAGCAATACTATTCATTTTCATGTTATGCTTGTTGTTTGGTATAGGTACTATATGATTAAAAATATTTACTTTATGCTTTGCGGGTTGTGTCTGCTCAAAGATATTTAAGCTATTCACAAACAGAGACGGAAAGACGGAGCAAATGCTTTAATGCTTAAGCTAAAAAAAATTTAATTGCAAAGACTTTGTTAAAAAAATTAATCAAATGTTAATCAATCTATGAGACAAATAATTTATTTCCAAAGGATTCTGCTGATAGCATGGCCTGCGTAAAAGAGGATCTTATGAAATTAACGGAAACACAAAGACAATCATATATCATGTTTGTACTTCAGAACATTTCACTGGTAATTATATTAAATTTATTCAATGTTTTGTGATTTTTGAGGTTATTGATTTTATTTAAGTGGCTTACTCTAGAAAATGATGGTAATAGTAAGAACATGTTTGCAGGGGTGAAGCACTTATAAACCAATTGTATACAAAATAATTTTGCCCTTGTTTACCTTTTTTTATGTACAGGTAATTAATACAACCAACTTAAATAATAATAAGAGAAGCAAATTACATTTAGCAATTCAAGTTATCATTGAATTTGACAAATGCTTATATTAATTATACAAAAATTAATTACTTTTTTTTTTAAAATGCTTCATTAACTACTCTTCAAATACAGGAGGAAGTAGCATCAAAACGTGGGTTGAAAACATCCACAATTGTCGGTCACCTGTGTGAAGCACTGAAGGTTGGCTTGGCTGTTGACATAAGGCGGCTGGGCTTAACCCCTCAAATCGAAAAGTTGATTTCTGATGCAATATGGGCTCCTCCTGTAAATGGAGGTATATAAATTTATATCTACAGAATAATTCAATTATAATAATTGTTTTTTCCAAATTATATTTTCAAAAAGTCATTCAACAGAACATTATTCTATTTATACTTTATTTGATCAAATGTCTTCACCGAAACAAAGTGACATTACTTTAGGCTCTAACTTTAGTGTCTTTGGGTTGATGAGAAGCACCTTATCTCATCATTATGGTTAAATCTGTTAATTGTCAATAATTGGAGGATGTTTTTTTTTTTGTTTTGGGTGTTGGTGGGAAGCCCCTGATCATTTCTGTCTATTTCTACTTATTATTGTTCATCCTTCGCATGCGAAGATGACCAAGGCTTCAACTACAACATTACCGGAGCTACACAAAAATTATTCCTGTATTCATTAAACTCAAATTTGTTAATTATGTGAAAATCATTTCATACTTTAATTTAAAGTAGGCTAAATTTTGATATTACTTTTCTTTTACTAAAAAAATTTATTTTTTTTTCTTAATGTCTTTTCATTAAAATATGTTGTTTTTTGGTCCTTAATGGTAGAATGACCTAAAAAAGTTCATTTTAATTATTAGAATACTCCTTTTTTTCACTGTGCTTTTGTTAAACTATTTTTATTTTCCTTCAAAAAATATAGTAATTTCCAGCTTTACCAAAATCAAAGACCAGCTTCCCCCTTATGTTGAATACAACCAAATAAAAGTGATCATCTCTAATCTTATTCTTAAACATGGTGAAGAGATCAATAATAATGGGGATCGTGTTCTCATTGGTGTCCAGTCAACCAATCAAAATTCAGAAGCAGCTATTACCATATATGAAGACTCAACTGACTCTGAATTTGTAAGTTGTCCAGAAAACCTCATTTATGATTTTAAAATTAATTTTGTATTAGAATGAATATAAAAGCTGTAAACAATTTACAATTCTTACTTTTAAGTGTTACATATAGCACTCACAATGATCAATTTAAAGCAGTGGTGTACTTGTAAGAAATTATACAAATTAAGCATCTTGTATAAACAAAGTATAAGAAGGCCATTTACAAAGTCTCCAGATTTTATTTTTCACTTTATTTAATTGTTAATTATATGTGTAATATATTACATAAACCGCCTAATCTCATAACAATGATTAACAATTTATAATTGACATGTTTAACTGTATTACTTTGGAACTTTTCAGGAAAGTTCTGCCGTTGCACCCACACCCCCCTTGAAGAAGCAAAAATTGAGTGCTTCCCAATCATCTGTTTCATCTAACTTAAATTTGGGCTCTGCTGGAACTGCTCATTCTGAAACAGCTTTATGTGAAACTTCTTTAATGACATCTTTATCTGACACCCAGGTTGAACACCCCAGCCTGCCTCAGAGTTTAAGCAGTCAATTAAGTTCACAAAAACCTGTCAAAACATTTCCGCCATGGATGGGGAAGACCACAGATAAAACAATATTTACCAAGAAAATTAAATCTGGCAGTCTTTTCAAATAATGAAAAAAGACTGCTTGAATTTCTGGGGTTTTTTTCAGTTGTTTTGGATGGCATTAATAAAAGAATGATGATAAAATACAGTATGGATCAAATGGATCAGGTCCCAAGAAAAATCATGCTGGACAAGAATCAGTTGGAATACCTTTCACTCACCTGAAACAACCGAGTTCCTTACTTCTCGTGATGGCGAGTTTGCTGGACTAGATAAGCTTCAAGTACCTCTCTTTATCATTACGGGTATCCAAGCTGTATTTACATCACTTATCCAGGTATCCATATACAAATTTCCTGGAGTGTGGCGCCACAAGCTTGAGGACATAAACCACAACGATGTGTTCATTGTTTTCTTTTTTTTATTTACTTTCATTAAAAAAATGTTGAACTTCATTGTCATGTTGTGAAAGGAGGTTGTTGTTCTGCTGGTAAAAAATGGAAGAGCGACAAATGAAACTTATTTCTAGTTGTCTGCATTTCAGGATTTGTTCAATAGTTGGAAACTAGGTTTTTAAAATTAAAAAAACCCTGTTAACTAAATGAGAAGATTCTTTA
Organism: Lymnaea stagnalis; assembly: GCA_964033795.1. Lineage (NCBI taxonomy): Eukaryota > Metazoa > Mollusca > Gastropoda > Lymnaeidae > Lymnaea > Lymnaea stagnalis. The sequence continues at coordinate 90,452 of CAXITT010000901.1, read as the reverse complement.
ATTTTTATTTTTGTTGGTGAGTTTCAGAAATAGACCAGCGGTTGGTGAAGTAATCATTTAATGAAATAATTCAGGCTGAGGCATCTTTTACTTTAACCCTCACACAGTTGATATTATTTATTATGTTGGTGTCTGTCATAAAGCAGAGTAGATAACCTCTGTAAATCATTTAAAATATTTTCACTCCTTGAAATGTATTTGTACAGACTTTTGTATGAATATGTTTTATGTGATTCTGTGTGATTGACATTTCATTTGTTGTCATTACTGAAGACATAAAAGTGTTCATCTTATCCAGTTTAAACTGGCTTTTGTCATTTATTTGTTGTTATAACTCAAGATATAAAAGTGTTCATGTCCAATCCAACCTGGTCTCAGTGGGGTAGCCAGTGTTAGTGCCGCCTGGGGCGGGTCAAGCTTTTTGCCACCCTCCTGCCACGAAGAAACTCTGCAGTTGGCAGAAAATGCTGCCTGTCAATCTATAAGGGGGAGAAAAAAAAGGTCGCCTTCCGCACTGCGATTCTCACGCCGCTGCCTGGTTTTTTATTTTAAGTAAAATTTTTGACCTGGTTTTGATTGATGATCTCGAAAATTATAAAGAACAAGTCATAAGGTAGCAAAATTTGAGGAACAATTAATTTGCATCCTCCTGTTTAATGTAGGTTTGACTTTGTCACAGTAAGTTTTGTACCAGTGGTTAAAGAAATAGTGCATATTTTTTCTGTGTAATGGGGAAGGGGGGGGGGGGCTCCTCCACTGCAAAATGGCCTACTGAAATGTTAAGAAATGGCGTTAGCGGGCCGTCGAGCTTGCGCTCTTTATGCCCTCCCCAAAATACCCCAACCCGGTATCGGGCCGCTGAGCGGCACGTCGGGGATGTCCCTTTGTTAGGACAGCCCCCACCTGTGTCTGCTCGACCAGGGTCTCCGCCGGGGGCCTTCCTAACCCAAAGACACCCGGTCGGTCCGACACAGTGCACACGATCGACTTTCTCAGGAGTCGGGATGGAAAAATTTACGTCCTAATATCTTCCCCCACCCATCCCGGGGACGCGTTAGACGCCCTATAAGAGGGATTCTACAGTGGGTTTCCACAACGCAACTAAATCGCGATGTAGCTGGGACGAAACGGTTGCCTTGGAGCAGCTTCTCAGGGCTGCATAGTAAGAATCATCGGCCAGAGGTTACCACCTTCGCCTCTCGCCTCATATCCATTAACGGCAACTTGTAATGATCCCTACCCTGTCTATTTTTCCAGTTGGGAAGTATCACAACTGGCAGCCCTGTAGGAGCTGTTTTGTGTACGGCAGGTACCGAGCACATCCCTTGTCTGCCCACGCAGGACGCGCCCAGTAGTTGTGTTCCCCGGGTAACGCCGAGGGGTCGGTGGCCGACGCCTCCTAATCGACAAGCCACCATAGACTTGTCAACCAGAGATCCGGGACGGCACATAGGCCTACTAAATAGCCTTCTGCTTATTATGTGTGACGTGTATTCTTTATTTTGTGTGGCTTCCGTGAATGAAGGGTGACCAAATCATTAAATGGGTCCACCTGAAGTGGAACATTTTTTAATGAAAGTATTTTTAAGAATAATTGCATTGATATTTGAATAGGCTAGCTAACTAACGAATATCGAAGGGGGAAGGCCTTCAAAACTTACTCAACGGTATCGGTCTACCAGCCCCACATTACAAATTATGTTGGAACTGGCCATTAATGCTCGATTACTTCTGTCTCCTCCGAAGAGGTGTGTCGTGGAACTGGACACCTCCCCTCGGACTGACACCCCACCCCCCAGCCTTCCCTTTCGTCATGTGAGGGTGATAAATTGTGCGACCCTGTTTGCTTTTTCGAAGTTTTTGCAAGTACTGGTCGCCTCATGACCTACAGCTGGGGTCTTGTAGCACGATCGCCGGACTAAATGGCGTTATCTGAAAACATTTGCTTGGTTGTTTGTTTGTTTTTTAACACAGGAAAACAATTCAGCTTATCAGGCAATGAGATTGTTTTGTATATGCATTGATAGATTTGAGGACTGGGTGTAGAGTGGTATGTTTTGATCGGAGTCCTCCAGTTACACTGTATAGTCTTTATGATAGATTTGAGGACTGTGTGTAGCGTGGTATGTTTTGATCGGAGTCCTCCGGCTACACTGTAGTCTTAATTCAAAATCCAACATCTGGTAGAATAGTAGCTCTGAACATATAATATAATAAATCACCATTACAGAAATGACACCATGCTTATAAATTATAAAAGCAAAAAACTTGGCTCAAGTCACTAAATCCGTCAACACTTATAAGTTTAGCCTTACAGACCAACGCCGTCCTTTAAGTTAAAGTGTGCAAGCTGTATCCTCGCACAAGGCGCCGTGGTCATAGGGGCGCCCAGTAAATAAATTCCCTTAGTTTAATACAGTGAACCTCGGGTCCGGGGTCGGACTAGAGTGGTTAAGAAAGGGTTAACTACTCTTGCTTAGGTGTGTGAAAGGTGGTGTGGGAATGGAACAAAGTACCGTTGAAAAACTGAACAGTCTAAATTAATGTGCATGCTAAACTGCGTATGGTTAGCTACATGTATAGCATGAAATAGCATCATAATACGAGCTCTATAGCCGGCGTCGTAATCGAAAAAAAGAGCGTAGCCAGACAGGGAAAGGGGCGCCGAACGGGTGCTTCCCACAGGGCTAAAGTTTACCTTAAGGCCGGCGTTGTACAGGCTTCATCCTACGACTCACAAACTAATTGGTGCTCAAAATACTCAAAAGACAATTCCAGTTTTAGATTTTCCTTGAAACAATAGGTAAAATAAATAACTAACATAAGTTGTTTTTAGTAACGAAGCCACCCCCTCCCCCGCCCCCAATGTGGGAAGTAGGCCTACCGGTACAATTCGAGAATGGGTGACCCCCCTACTGAAATTATGTGCCCCCAAAACTCTCGAAACCAACCTGTTAAATGTAAGTATTAAAATCTACCGCCAGATGTCAGTGAGCGAAGACTCCACCTGAGCTGGGGGCTTGTTGCTTACTGCGGTGTCGGGAAATAAATCAAGAGTTTTGCCAGTAGCTATCGTCTAGGCAGGGCCATACTTAGACTTCCTGGGGCCAGAAGTTATTTAAAGCCCTGGTGTTTTAAATTAAATCAGCTGGTCAAAGGGAAAAAATCAAAATATGTAGCCGGCAGATTGTGCCCTAAGGCTAAGCTGTAAGGTAGCTTAGTTAGCTTATAGGTAAATCCGACACCGCTGTTGGTCTTAGGCTGCAGTGTTTCCGAAAGCAGTGTTCACGGAATGACACCGATCCGCGAGCCTTGCGTTGCCGATCCATACACAGAACTGTACAAACAAATTTAGAGTCGAAAAACAAAACAAAACAATATTTATAAATTAGCATCGGTCTATAGTGCAATGGTAAACTTATCTACCGGTGTGCCGAGCTTGAAAGTTCAAGAAACACTGTGCTGGGGTCTCCAGCCTTCACATTTTAGCGTCATTTATCAACAGCTATAGTGACTATGAGAATGGATTCCTGACAAATAGGAATATTTATGCATAAATTACGTTCGTATTTAATGTCACCAAGACACTGGAGCGGTGCTGTCCAACCCTCGGGCCGCCAGAGCTTGAGACATTTTTACACGTTAATTTAGATGGAAAAAAAATCAAACGACATTTAATTTAATGATTCAGTATTGTTGGGAAATCGTATGAGAACATAGAAGTAGTGGCATTCGAAAAAAGAATGGGTGTGGCAAAAGAAGAGGGATCCTTGACAGATAACAGTAGGCCTAATTTATGTTAGGCGCGTCATCAGATAATAAAATGGGGTGACATGGAATTGGATACTTACTAACTTATCCTTTATCCTATGCGGCTTCAACCGGCCTAAAAGAAGGAGGATGTGGGATCGTGGTGTAGGCTACGGGTTGAATTACTGACGGCGTTGGGAAAGATGAATTTGGAAACTTAAATTACGGTCACTTGATGTGTAGCAAGCTGGTCATGTCAAATATGGCCATTCTCACCAAAGGGACTGGTTTGGAAGAATTAGATATGTGAGCACCACGTGCGTTGAAATGGCTGCCTTTTATAAGATGGCATTACTAAGACAGGAGTTAACGAGATTTCAGGTGCGAAAGGTGTCGCAAATGATTGGAAGGAAATGTAACCAGTTGAAACGAAATGGGAAGTCTGTCCAGGTGGGAGAATAAATATGTCCATCCTGTATTTTTTAAGACAAAAATTAGACTATAATAAACGTGGTGAGCGGAGTACGATCAATTCCGGGAGCAGAGAGCAGGATAAAAGTTGTGTTTTTAGTTAGTGCAATTCAATCAGAGAGAAATTCTGAGAGACAGTACCGAAAGTTACAGAAGATATCAATACTTTTAACGCTTCATGGAAACTGGATTTTTTTTATCATTGCGAAATAAAAAAAAAAACCAGTGTGTTTGATAAGCCAGAATTCTTTATCTGTTATTAAAAAGTCCAATCTGCAGGGACACAACAAGTTATTGCATTTTGAGAAAGATTATCCAACTGGAACAAAGCTAAGAGTCAACAACGTTATTTCTTTAATTTAAAAAAAAACAAAAAAGCTGAATGGCCAGTGAAATGTTTTTCGTAGGATTTTTATTAAAAAGTCAAATCTGCAGGGACACAAAAAGTTATTGCATTTTGAGAAAGATTATCCAACTGGAACAAAGCTAAGAGTCAACAACGTTATTTCTTTAATTTAAAAAAAAAAAAAAAAAGCTGAATGGCCAGTGAAATGTTTTTCGTAGGATTTTGAGCTCAAGCGCCTATGCTACTAAAGCAGGGTTGAATATTCGCTAAGAAGCTGAAAGATGATACACTACAGAAATGTATGGATAGTGTGTTGAAAATGCTAAATTTCATTTGAGCTAATCCATTAAATCACCGACATTTTAAGACTTTGTTACAAGGATATTAAAGAAAGTTTAGGTATTTTGTTCTTCATATTGATGTATATTGGCTGATCAAAGGGAAGGTGCTGGCAAGATTCTGGGATCTAATAATTGAAGAATGAAACTGTTTCTCAGGTCCAAAGAAAAGGGCGAATTTTTTTTATAATATTTGGAAATACCTGAGTTTATAGTAAGGCTAGCTTTCTAACTGACATCGTATAATAGATCACCTCAATAAATTTAATTTTAAACTGCAAGGGCGTTTTCAAATCTAACCAGCGCTGATGAAAGAAATTAATGTTTTCGAATAAGCTGGATTTATTCATTACTCAACTAAATCAGTCAAATTTTAACACTTCCCAGCCATTGCAAAGGATGCACAAGAACTGCCAGAGCTGGTCACAATTGATCTATTTAATCTATTGTTAGAAAAGTTAAAGTTAGAGTACACAGATCGTTTTAAAATTCAGTCTTTCTCCTGTTTTTCTTTTTGTTGAAAATTCCTTTTCGTGTGATATCTTCATTGTAGCCAAATTTGTTTGTGTTACAAATGACATTATTAGGAGCAGATGAAAGGCTCAGTAAGCTTGAAATCGTCGAAATTCAGCATAACTCAACCCTTCGTGAAAAAAATAAGGATGCGTCGCCATCTGGACTCTGGATGGCATCATGTTTCTTCAGATGAATTTCTACAACCATCAAAAGGTTTTAAAAAGATACTGACGATTTTTTGGAAGCACCTGCGTCTGTGAAACTAGATTCTCTGTAAAGACCAAAATCAAGTCCAAAAACGAAACACAATGACTGACTAGCATTTAAGAAAGTTAATAAGTGCAGCTGTTACTGAATACTTTCCTAAAATTAACAGGATTGCAAAAAAAAAAACAACACCAACTATCGCATAAATGATGGGTTACAGTTTTTATTCGTTGAGATGACACTGCTAACGGACATATGATTCCTTATGCATAAAGTAAGAAGTATTAATAAATTTCTTTTGACATGTCATGTGCGGCCTTCGGATTCACTAAATTTAAAAAAATAATTTAGGCCCCGGAGTTAAAAGGGTTGGACAGCACTGCCACTAGAGAGCATAAATATTGGCGGTAATTGGCATACGTAAGGGAAGACGAAGGGTAATCTCCCATGACAACGGGCTTCTATAAAACATATATAAATTATGTGTGTGTGTATGTGTGTTAAGGGCGCACTTTGGTGCGTCTGCCTATTCGCATTCCGCCGTTTATTGTCGACGAAATTAAAATTAATATATTAATGCATTGACATTTTTAAAAAGGCCCACCTCCCTCCCTCCCAGAACGATGATCATACACAATAGGTTGAAACAAGACATTAGCACATTGAACATTGGAAGACATGAGAAAACGTTGCTTATGGCCCATAATCTACTTTTATACATGTAGCCTATATACATGCCTACTATAGTAAAATATTTCAGATTTTAAAAAATCGCTGGAAGGAAACAACTAAAGCCTGTTTATAGTGTTTTCATGTTCACACCGATAACGTTTCACATTGAGCAGTTGCAGAACTCTCAGAATAGCCTTATTTTAATTTATATTATTATGCAGCGGATGATTGGAAAGCACTCAATTCTTGCTTCTTCAATGAAGGTGTGGGCGCTTCTTTGAAATGTTCCAAAACAATTCGTTTAACTTAATATGTGTGTTTTGTGTGTGTTGGGGGGGGGGGTGGAAGATACTTTTAGAAGAAATGTCAAATAGTCATCATTACATAATTTGTCTATTTACGTATTATATAATATGTGGGGATTTAAGAAATTACATTTTTTTAAAACTATTTTATTCTAATCTAATGACACAGTGACCACCCCTTGGGGATTTAAAAAAATACATTTTTTTAAAACTATTTTATTCTTAACTAAAGACCCAGGGCCCCCCCCCCGCCCCCCCCCCCCCAATCGCTCTGGAGTCTTCCACGCCCCATCGATAACTGATTTAACACCTTCTTCCATTCCACGCCGATCAATGTGACATTTTGGGGCGAAAATAAGTTGGTGCTAAACGAGTGTCCTGGGATGCCCCACAACCGCAGTGAATTTAAGTTATGTATGACACCGGGTGCCCTAATACCTAATTTGCGTGCTGTTAGGTGCCATGTCCCCCTGAATTTATCAAAAAATTTTTGGGGGGTGAGCCCCTTCCCATTTCGTTCGGTACCCGTCCGCAACCCCACAATCTGTCCGCCTACCCAAATCAAAATGATAGTGTCGGCACCTTTAAGAAACATACTGGATGATTAAGATGATTTCTTTGAACTGACGAATTTATAATCTTCCTTTAGGCTATATATAATTGGGCTATATTGATTACAGGGATAAAACTTAACTGGATCAAAAAGCATACCCTCAGCTAAACTGAAATTAGTTTATGTTGGTGAAAGGGTGGAATTATATCGAATCTTGGTCACCATTATTGCCGTTATTATGTCTAATTTTGGTACCCATTCATAAAATGAAAAACACCCCCGCGGGCGGACCGCCCCCTCTGCACAACCTTCCTACGCCATTGGCACTGCCCACTTGAAATCCCCCCCCCCCCCCCCCCCCCCGCTCCCCCCCGCCCCCCCCACCCCCCCCCCCACCACCCTTCCTACGCCATTGGCACTGCCCACTTGAAATCCCCCCCCCCCTTTTCCGGGAACACATTGTCCGAAAGAAACAATGCTGGCTGTGACCTTCGCCTTAAGTTGGCCTTAATCATGAGGCAGGACAATGATGGTCAAGAATTTTCATGGCCAATCACTTCGCTATTTGATACATTCATATTCCCATGCTGCAAGTCAGTGGATCCGGCGTAAAAAAACATGTGCAAGAAATCGGATAATAATTGTAGCCTAAATCAGTCTTGTATATTTATTCTAATATTTATTCCAGCATCGACAATAGTGGGAAAAAAGTTAACTTTATATTCTTTTCAGCGGACTCATAAGGCCATGCGTTGTTGCTTTTATTTACAAGTCAACAAGCGCACGGTACCCCACACCCCAACTATCCCAAAGGGCCTACGTTGAAAAGAGAGGGGGTACAAAATTAACCTCGGTGGTTCTCGTTAAACTAATTTGCATAATGTAATCATTGTTGATAATACATACTTAAATAAAGATCCTTATGAAATCTATAAAATATTAAATTAATATTTAAATAATTGTGACGATTTTTTTAAACTATAAAATTTTAAATTGTGAAATATGGATAAGTAATATAACATTAATTTTGACATGTACTAATAAAAAACAATGATTAGAAACGAATTCAAATGTATGCAGAGGTCAAAGGCCAACTCCCAACTCATCGGCTGATATTCTTGAGCACGCGAGTAGAAACAGGCCACTGCCTCTTGGATTATTCAGTTGTGAATTTCGATTGATGTTGTGTTCTCCATAATTTAGCAATATAATTTTAAAAATATTTAAGATTGGATCATCTCTACACTGGTAAGAATTAATGGCCATTATGTCAAAGAAATATTTATTTTAAAAAGATTTATAATAAGAATTTATTTACTGTTGTTTCCTTTTTATTACCGCGCCGGCAAGTAAGCTGACGTAAGCCGAAGTAGTAAACAACAACAAAACGAGTTGGCCTTCCCCACATAATAAAATTCTGCCAGGCTAGTCGAACTCTATGTGGTACTACTATAGATTAAAGTTATAAAGCGTATGCCGATAGTCTATAGGTCTAAGAATCTAAGAGAAGAAGATGATAAGAATATGATATAAATTATTTTAAGAAGTAAAGGAGCATAGCCTCTACTGCCTCTAGCCTCTCACTCTATAAAATTTATTTAATTAATAGCAGTAGTGCTATAGTAAAATAATAATAATATAAATATAAAGTTTTATGACGAGGAATAGGAAGATGGCTTAAAATATTATTAAAATAAATATTAGTAATAGTAACAGCCTACTATTTAAAAAAACAAAACAACCTCTGCCTCTCTAGTCTCTAGTCTTGTCATACTATAGACTATAGTCATAGTCTATTCTATACTACTATAGACACTATAGTCATAAAGTGAATGTAATTATATAATATTATATAATTTAATATGATCATACTTTACCATTTCATAAATTCATAATTCATGCTCCTAGCTAGTGGGGCAGCACTAGGCACTAACTACTAATACTCTAAATTTCCCTTATGATAATGAAAGCCTATAACTATAATTTTTTGGTACAGATAATTTGTTATTCTATTAATTCATCCAACTAGTTTAATTCTAATTTGGCACCAAATGTTACCACTAAATTATTATTCACAGTAGGTAAACTGAGCTGTAAAAGAGTAATGTAATATTCTCATGCTAAGGAATTGAATCTTGTAACAAAATTGATCCATGAATAATTTTGTAGTCTTTTTTTAAAGAAATAAATTCACATTTGACACAATGAATCTATCCTAATCCTAGCTAGCAATTAAAAATTAAAAACTTATGGATTCATTCTTGTGTCTCCTTTATTAAAGTCTACTTCTCATTCGTAAACTTGTATTTATATTTTCCATTATTATTTTTGAGTCCCTCATTTTTGCAGGATTTTAATGAGTAGGTAACATTTGCATGAAATGTGTCAGTGTTCCTAAACTAGTGTTACTTCTTGTATATCTTGCCTTTTATGGGCTTAAAATAACTTATTTTGAATGTAGCCAACACCACATCATATTAATAAAAAGAAAATATCTTAGAATATTTACTAATTTAAGATTATCCAAAATAAATAGTTTTTAGACCTAAAAAGCTTATTAAGCTTATCAAGACAGAATCTGGAATATCTTCTTAAATAAAATGTGGAGTCTGTTATAGTTCTGCTGTAAATAAATATTGACTTTTCCTGTACTTTTATCTCAATATTTAATTATTTTTTTTATTGACACTAGGGGACTAAGTAGTGTTGATTTAAAGTGGTACATTTTGAAATAGTTAATGAAGATCCGTTCTAAATTCAAAATTTATTATATGCAGAGACCATGTCCTATAGGCTAGTATTATTACACGCCAACAACAAATATCAAAATGTGAAACAAGTCACGCCTACTAAGCTGACTCTTTTTGTAGGTGTGTTAGCAGATATTCTTATTGCATCTATATAAATAAGATGCACAAACCTGAGGTGTGCCAGCTCAAGTGAAAATTCTTATGCATCCTTGTGTACAGTGGCCTACTTTTGTGTTAAGCTATTTTAATCATATTGGTGTCTTTTGCTGTTTTGGTTTTAGAATGATGTGTTTTAGTAAGTGGGATATAAATTCAAGAAAGATTTAGAATACGTGAAGACATTTATGAACATTTTTTATATTTATTTTGTATTTTTAATTAGACACTATTTGTGATGGTTCTAGATCTATGACAAAAAACTTATTACTTTTATTTTTTGTTTGAGCTCAAAGTTTTCTGTCTTTTACTTTTAGGTTAAGTATTTTGAGGCCTTTATCAAGCTCTACCAAGAATGTCTGCTAAGGCTATTTATGAAGCTAAGGGCAAAGAGCTACTGAACAAATTTTTAGGAGATGTGGCAATGAAAAATCGTTACGCTTTTATTGATGAGAATGTTAACTGGAATCAGATTGTGCAAGAAAATCCTTGGCTTTCAAATGAGGTTAGTTTTGAGCATGTAATTTATTAAGTGGAACATATTAAAACTGTATGTGCTTTTAAAAAAATCTTTAATAATTTATTCTTGTTTAATAATATGTAATTTTATTGTTTTCACAATTTTTCAAATGTCAATTTGATTGAAGTGTTATATTTGAAAAACACTCTCATAACTAAACAACACAAAAGTACTTGTAAAGATTGTGTTCCAAAGTTAAATAAAAATATTTTGTATATCTAACTAGTTCAAAACAAGAGGTATTTTTGTTTTGATCCTCAGAAACTCGTTGTAAAGCCTGATCAACTAATAAAGCGTAGAGGTAAACTAGGTCTCATTAAAGCAGGAGTAGACATTGGAGGGGTTCAGGAATGGCTACAAACCAAACTGGGGAAACAGTTTGAGGTAAGAGTATACTTTGTGAATATGCAAAATAAAATTGTGTCAGTAGCTGAAAATGGGCCTTACCATGCTTTTCATGCTCTTTAGAAATAAAAAAAAAAGAATGTACACAGAACATACTTTAATTATCACAAGCTTGTTGGGGAAACTCACGTCGTCGTAACACTGAAATATTATATTGAGCTAATGATGAATCTATTTATGTATCCCTTTAAATGTAATGTTTTTTAAAAATTCTTTTGCTGTATCTTATGTTACAACTGTAAATGTACATAGCAATTACAAATGAGATTTTTTTATCTCAGATATGTTTATATTTTATTTCTACCATGCTAAAAGTGAAATTGAAGCATCTTTTAATGCAGTTTAGGGAAGAAACAAAGTAACATCTAGATCAATTTAAATTTAAGAAATAACACACACACACACCCCCCCCCACCCCACCCTCTCCTATCTCTCTCCAAACACGCACACACTGACTTTTCCTCCCAATATTCCAATTTTACTTGAATATTAAATTCATTTGTTATACCTCTTAAAAAGGTCTTATAATAAAACTCATTAGAAATTCAATGTTGTAAAGTGACATAGCTAATAATATAAGATCCAGTAAGCAGTCTCACTCATGATCAGAGCAAAAAAAAAAACAAAACAAAATTCAATGGCAGCTGTTGACCAAATCTATTAAACACATTAATATTAGAGAAGGCCTTCAAATGTTTTCTATGCATTTTATTTTATGTTTGGTTTCCTAACTATTTTCTCAAATTAAGTTGCTGCCAAAGGCTCTAATGAAAGCAAATTTTAATAAATATTTGTTAACATTGTCTGCTTCCCCAGGTATCATCATTCTATCTTAAATACCTTATCAACATACTTGTATATAAAATTTATTCAAATTATTCTTGAAATGAGAATTGATCACATATAAGGGTGTTAAGCATTCATTAAATATGCATTCTGAATTGACTAATGTGTATTAAAATGCAATTAAGTTTTACACCACGTTTTTCAACATGCCAGTGTAAATTTCTTCTCAGTGTTAATTTCCTCTTTTTTTAATTGACAAGTATAAAAGAAATAAACAAATTAAATTTGATCTTTATTCACTTAATTAAAAATAAACTATATTAAAATTAACATAGCTTTTAAACAAAGGTATGCATATTATGTATATATATATATGCATATTTTGTATATATATATATATATATGCATATTATGTATATATAAAAAGAAACCGCAATTATAATGAAAGATTATATTTTTTATAAGTGCTCTAAAATTCTCTAGCAGGATATTTCAGAGAACAACCCCAATTATAGTATTACAAGTTTTTTTTAATAAAAGAGTCATTCTTTTCTACATAGTAAATGCTTTTGAGATATTAAAGCCTAATTTTTCTATTTTATCTTAGTTCACTCATTTTAATTTAAGAACATATTTAAGACTAATGGCATTAGTCCAGGGGCATGGCAGGACATCTTGGCCTCACCCTGTTTTGCTTTGGTAGGTGACACCTGGAAATAGTAAATCTTGAAATTGCACTGTTCCTGGAATGTAATAATTATTCAAGACTAGCTGAACCTGCATATAGCACCACTTTGCTTAGGTACCAAGGGTTTGAGTTACATCCACTGCTTATAGAAAAGTGCTGGTAAGTCAACTTGATTTTGGGGGGTGGTGGGGGGGTGGTGGTGTTAATAATAAAAAAAAATCAAAGGTGCCGAATGCTACCAAGCCACACCAAAGTGCAGGCAGGGGTCTCAGATGGTTTTATTTTGTTTGTCTTTGTATTACTCCTTCCCAAAAGTGTTTCAAGTTTTGTTTGTCATGTTCAGGTGCAGATCACACAGCCATCCAGTCACGTGTTCTAAAACTTTTTAGCTCAAGAACACATTTTTCTGGCCACAAAAATAAGAGTCTGTATATGTCTGATTTAACTTTTCAAGTAGGGGATTTGTAATTGGTCTCTTCTTAACTCAATGACCAAAGGCTCATTTGAGTCCATTAAAGTCAGTTACTCACAGAATCTATCATTTGCTATTGATCAAAAGTATGGCATAGCCCATGATTTACCCTTTAATCATGCTAACCCCCCAATCAGCCTCAGAAATGCTCTTTTATTTAAAATTTTAAGCCACAATGAACAACCAGTGCTCTTGTAATTCTGTATAGCTACTTTTGATTGGACGTTCATTTTTCTCATTGCCTTATACATATTTTTATTTATTGATATTTACTAATGTAAATTAGCAAGAAGATTGGACAATGACATGCTGTAATAAGGAGTCATCAACACAGCATATAAATATAGATATTGATACATTTTCTAATCTCTTTATCTTTCAGATCGGTGCTGCCAAAGGGAAACTTAAAACATTTCTTATTGAGCCATTTATAGCACATGAACAGGTCAGTAAATATAATACAGTGTATAATTACATATTCCTTTTGTAACTTATTCTTTAATTCAGTAAAACACTATTTTTGTTAATCCCTCCCTCCTTTTGAGCATTTAAGTGATAAATCGAGGCTACACCACAGGGCAGAAAAACAGAACATAAAATAGGACCCTTTGGTGAGGCTGTATCTATTGATTTTTCGCTTCCTCATATTGATTCAGGGACAACATGGGGAGAGGGGAGAGGGCCAGAAAAAGTGTTCTTCAACTGAGCAGTCACATAATGACATGTAGCTGAACAATGTCTATGCTGTCTGTCTTTTCAATTTGCAAGTTATGTTATTTTATTAGGCTGGCCTTTTCCCATCTAAACTACTCTTCATTCACATGTCTCAATATTTACTTTGAAGCAGTTGAATGTTATAAAAAACAGATATGTTGTAGATTCTTTCTCATGACAGCAATTCCTTTGAAATATCACTATTTCTATATTTGGAATCTGATGTAACAATTAAAATATCTGATCGATGCTCTAACATTGAAATGATTGAAATATTACTTATTAACCTAGATAAAAGAAATGAATTACCACCCATGTCTTTACTTTTAAGTGGGCTCATCTAATCAAACTGTTTCAATTTTTTGTGTGATTAATATAAACTAATCTGAATTTAAAGTGGGCATGCATTTATGTCAGGGGAGTGAATATAATAATATCTAATAAAGAATCTGTAGGAAAGTACAAATTAAATATGTTTATTAACCTGTAAATGTCAGGGTGGTGAATTCTTTCAAATCTGAATGTAATGATTTAGATTTGATTTTGATAATATAGAAATTAAAAATGAAACTATAGAATATACCATTTGAATGTCCTTATTTCCCTGAAATAAGCTTAAAAGAAAATTGTGTGATTGATTTTCTTCTTAAATGTTAAAGTAATATACTTACATGTTTTACACTGTACTTTGTTCCCAAGGAGCATCAGTTTTCATAATTTTATAATATATAAAAATCAATTATATTATTTTTAATTGAATGTATTGATGGATTGTTTAATACATGAAAACATTTTAAAAAATCATGTTTTTAAAAAATTTTATTTAATGATTAAAACCACATAAATTGTATGTTTACATATTACAGAAAGAGGAGTTCTATGTGTGTATTCATTCTCATCGTTATGCTGACACCATTTTATTTCACCATGAAGGAGGTATAGACATTGGAGATGTTGATTCAAAGGTGAATATTATACTTATTCAATTGCATATTATCAATGTAAAAAAAAATATTTTGTATTTGCACATAAGCTTTATTTTTTAAAACAATAAATACATTGAATAATGAAATTTCATTTTAGGCATTGTCTCTTGATGTCCCTGTTGGTGGGATTTTATCACCAGTTGAAGTTACTAATAAACTGTTGCCTCATGTTCCAGATACAGCGAAACAGTAAGACTAAGACTTTAATTTAGTTAGTTTTAAATTAACACCAACAAACTAATTATTTACTTAAATGTAAGATACCTTTTTTGAGATGAGTTATGATGATTGAGAAATTTGTGCTGAACACTTATATCTTAGAATAAACCAAAGTAAAAGAGAATTTCATCTTTTGCTAAAAAATAAATAAATTCTCTCTTCATTTGGTTGAATGTATTAAAATAAGAAAGTTTACTATAATCAGGATGTTTGGTTCCTATGGAACAATGTTCATTTTTCATAGCTGATTTATTACCCTCTATAAAATACCAACTCCTGATAAAATGGGGCTGGCCACTGAATTTTGAGCCTTGTCTACCTGTGACTAATAATAATATAAAGAAATGTAACGTGTCATGTTTGCCTTGCCCCTTTCTTGTTCTTTGGGTGCTAACTAGATAATTTCCCTGCATCAGCTTCATGATGAAGTTCCTCTGAATGTTCCTTGTTTCATCCATCTCCTTGAAGTCTGCCTCCAGGTCATGTTAGCATGGTCCTGGTGGAAAGGGTTGCTATGGCCTGGTGTTTTTTAATAGTCTAATTTTGACATTGGGTGATCCATCTTTTCTAGTGGCTTTATTTTCTTTTGATTCAATTTGTGGGTGTTTCTGTGGCAAGGTTTTTTTAAAGGGATATGGCGCCAGCTCTTTGCTAACCCTTCTCCTGTCTCATAGACTCTTGGTCCAGAAAAGGCTGAGTAAATTCATTAAATTCATGTACAAAAAGCATGTTTAGTAGAAAATATATTTTAAAAAATAGCCGAAATGTTAAATATAATTTAAAATTATTAATCTCCTGAGTAATTCATACTTTATACTTTTTTTTGAGGTAAATAACATGCCCACTTTTTGAAAAACTTAAAACAGGCCTCTGACAGATTTCATTGTTACCCTTTATAAAGTTTACCAAGATCTGCATTTCACTTACCTTGAGATCAACCCATTAGGTAAGTTGGTACTTAATAATGTGCAGTTACTGCCCTTAGCAATCAACTGTTGCAAATTTAATTCAGATATTTATTTAATTAAAAATATTATTATTTTTTAAAGTTGTTAAAAAAGGTGGCTGGGGTGTGTTAGATATTGCGAGCAGAAAAATTTTCATTATTGATCACACTATCAGGTCTGGTCCAAGTTTAAGTTTCCATATCATTTATTTTTCAGTGGTCAAAGGAACACAAATCTTCATTCTTGATCTTGCTGCTAAAATTGACCAATGTGCTGAGTTTCTTTGCAAGGCAAAGTGGGGCAACATTGAATTCCCACCACCATTTGGCAGGGATGCTTTACCAGAGGTAAACCTGAAGGAAAACTGGCAAAAATTTAACTTATTGAAGTATAAAATGTTCATCTTAATTATTTTATACATCAAATAACATGGTATGTTTTATTGTTCAAAGGCATGTGAATCCAAGCCAGTAATTAAATTATGATACTTCATGGCTTAATATCTATAATTATCTTAGGAAGCCTACATTGCTGATCTTGATGCGAAGAGTGGTGCCAGTCTTAAACTTACAATACTCAACAGAAAAGGTCGCATATGGACCATGGTGGCTGGGGGTGGAGCTTCTGTTATATACGCGTGAGTTAAACTCGTACACACAACATGATTAAAATACATTTAATTACTTAAAATCTCAAATTTAAAATTGGTTATTGAACCATATTTGTTGCACAAGGTGGATGTCTGCGTCGCAAAAAAGAGGATACCTGGTTATAATAGATCTATTGTTGTCCCCAATTGTGAGTAAATAGCTCGATGGAATGGACTAATTAGTAAAAAAAAGAAAGCAGTAGTTGTTGAGGAGATAAACCCTGAATAAAAATCCCCAAACATCAAAGTTGGACAATTGCAAAATCAAAAAGTGGAATGTTTAAAAAGAACACCAGTATTGCTTGATTTAAACAAAAAATGATTATATTGTTAGGTGTCTTTCATTTGATGTGTTGAATAATAAAATAGTTCATAATTTTCCATATTTATAGAGACACCATTTGTGACCTAGGAGGAGCCTCTGAACTGGCAAACTATGGAGAGTACTCAGGAGCACCAAGTGAACAACAAACCTATGAGTATGCAAAAACTGTTCTTGCCCTTATGGTAGAAGAATCTCACCCTGAAGGTAATACTTTTTTCCACGGATGTTAACTTTTTTCCACGCCCCATTAAATAACCTTAATTTTAGCACTATGTTAAGATTATACAAATGTGAGTTAAATTTTCCTTCAAATGGCTTCCTAGACTTAAATATTAATACCCAAAATATGTCAGACAAAATACATAAGACTACTAATAAAAAGTCTTTAAGATGTATTTATAAAATAAACACAATTTTGTTTAAAACTATGAAATATTTTATACTGGTTGTCCAGATGAGAAGGAAGCTTACCTAATTGAGTGGAAATAATAACTGTAGCTGACTTTGTTTCAGAGCTGAGAGCACATATAAGTTGTACTAACACAGCCACAGATAGCAAACCTATCTGAATAGATAATCTTTCAGATTAAAGATGTTTAAAGAATAAACTCTTCACGCTAGAGCAGGTCTAGTGAAAATCTTATGATATGTCAAATTTCCTTTCTATCTGACTGTTTACTAAAATTGCTTGGCCTGCAAGGGCAAACCAGGCTCTGCATCAAATGCCATAGAATCACTCCTCTACTTTCACTAATTGCTAAACCAAGTTCAAGTTAAACTTTTTACATTATTTTTATATCGGCTACTAAGTAGTTAACACTTGATATTAAATTCATTGAAAATACAGTGGAACCTCTCATAACGAGCATAATTCGTTCCAGAATCTTACTCATTAAGCGAAACACTCGCTAAACGAAACAAATTTTTCCCTTACAAATCAACGTAAAATACGATAATGCATTCCATGCTGAAAAAATACTAATTTTTCAAAGATTTTTATTAACATATATTCAAATAAAATTACTTTTGAATTGTTAAGGACTGTAACAACTTGGAATACAATTTAGATTTGTAACTAAAAACGTAAATAAAAATATGAATTTATGACAAATAATTAATCCTTTTTAACTAGAAAACTGTCTAAAGACATTTGTTTTTGCCGACGCTTCAAAATTTGACGAAAATCTGTCACAGCATTATCACTGAATAAATTTGTAGCACGAATAGCCACCTCCTTATTAGGGTGATGCTTCTCAATGTACGATGCAACAGTTTCCCATGCTTTCAGCATTTCTCTTATTGTGCTAGAAGATTGTTGCTCTACTAATTACTCCTTCATTAATGAGCTCTCCTCCCTAATTTCTTGCTGTGAAACACGATGCAACTCCATAAGCTCTTCAGTGGTCAACTCTTGACTGTGCTCTTTGACAAGCTCTTCAATATCGTTGTTGTCCACCTCGAGTCCCATGATATTGGCAAATGACACAATCTCGTTAACTGTTAGCTCCACAGGTACTGTATCAAAATCTCATTCAACAACACTCTCTGGCCAAAAGTTTTTTCCAAGCAGAAGTGAGGGAAAAGGGGACTTCCCCTTTCTGAGTAATTTGTTATGTGAAATGTTGCTAGTTAAGGGAGCAACTTCTTCACATTTTTTTGTGTGCTCATTATGCAAATTACTCATTATGAGAGGTGCTGATTACGAGAGGTTCCACTGTAATTATATATATATATAAATTTTTTAATCTGCAGGCAAAATACTCATAATTGGTGGTGGCATTGCCAATTTCACAAATGTAGCTGCAACCTTTAAGGTAAATTCAATGAGTTTTGTATTCAAAAAGTTTTTTTTTATGTGTCAGATTCTGTGAAATTTGAAATATTTGACCCCATCTTGAAAAAGTAGGGTTTTTAAGAACTTAAAAAAAATTGTAATTAAATTTGCCAATCATTTTTTGGGCATAGCATGCATCTATTTGGTATTTTCATGTTAATAATTTAAATTCTAGGGCATCGTAAGAGCCCTTGAGGAATATCAGCAAAAGCTAGCTGAGGGCAATGTGAGCATCTATGTTAGGCGAGCAGGACCTAACTATCAGGAGGGATTGAGGGTGATGAGAGAACTAGGTAAGTTATAGAAAGGAGAGATAGAATTACCCTTAATCTTTACATTAATTGCCAAAGCTATGAGTAAGGAACTAAATAAGTGCAGACCTGTTTACTCTTACGATTTTGGCGTACAATGTACGATTTTGAGATGTCTTTTACGATTGTACGCCGAGACCCGCCAAAACTACGATTTTCAGAGAGCCGGTGAAAAAAAAAATTTTCCGATTAAAATTCGTTTGTTGAAGTTTTAGCCTTTTCCAATAAAAATCTGGCAGTGAATGAAACGAGAATAACGATTGGTTGTAATTTTTTTTAAAGTTGGGGCCATCCTTCATTATATTATGTGCGCACTGAAAGGGGAGGTGGGGGTTGTTAATGAAGGAGAGCTGCGGCATACGGGACACATGGGTGGGGGGTTGGTCGGAGTGTCAAAGGTTATAAAAATATCACCGCAAAGTATCGTCTTGATGGCGATGATTGTCATAGTGTTGCTTTGTGTGTCACACTGACCTAGTTAGCTGCGTCACCGGTAATATTTATACTATTCACTGCCATCCCCTTTGACTGCTACCCAGCGTGTGACGTAGTTTTGTTCCCTTGAACCGCGGCGATTGTGAAAACGGGGAAAACTAGAGACGATATGGTTTTAAAATAAAATACATGATCCCACTGTTACTGCACTGGAACGTTGGATGTGGACGTATTTTATAAGAGCTAGTCAGCGGCATTTACAAAATATTGGTAGAACTGGCAAAGCAGCTCTTTACCCTCAGCGATCGTAATACCACAGTTTGGTATCACTACTATTACTGCCCCCCACCCCTTTTTAAACGGAAAAAAAAAATCAAACGACGGCTCAATTTTTTCCTCCAGTAATGAAGGGGGGGGGGGGAGTTCTGCCCGGTGGAAATAATTACCTCACCAGCACGGAAAGACGAATTACTGGACTATGGTGTGTTATCAATATGTCATGTTCAATTTTACAACTACAGGGATCTCTTATGAAAACACAAAGCATTAGTAGCATATATGAGTAGGCCTGTATGCTTACTGCGAAATATTGTAATATTTCTTATAGCCTTGATAATATTAATAATAAAAGGCCTAATTAAAATTCACGGATTTCACAGATTTTTAGATGACAGTTGGCTCCATAAGAGACTGTCAGGATAATTATTGTATGCTTAAATGTAGGTGCAGTCTATTGACCCCCCCCCCCCAATCAAATCTGTCATACAAATCCTCAGCGGGTACATAATACGTAATAGTTAGATGGCCCTTTGTTTTACGTAATAGTAAGATGGTCATTTGTTTTACGTAATCGTAAGATGGTCATTTGTTTTACGTAATCGTAAGATGGTCATTTGTTTTACGTAATAGTAAGATGGTCATTTGTTTTACGTTGACAAGGTGCGGCTGGGGGGGGGTATAAATATTTTATACAACTTTTTAATGTTTATTTTGCGTACCACATATGTTATGCATGAATGTCACATTTCCCAAACAGCTTTGGCGTTCGAATTTGGCTACATTGACGGGTGTGCACATTGCCTGATTTTAATGTTACCATTAATGGAATCAGCGATCCTTTTTATTTTCGGTCCCCTAGTTTAGTTTACTTAGTGAGTATTTTACGATATGGCCTCGACA
>CAXITT010000901.1:6043-68921 GCA_964033795.1 Lymnaea stagnalis | reverse complement strand
GGTAATTCATTCTTATTTTAATACATTTTATTTTATGCTTATCTGACGTCAAGTTTTAATATGTATTAGCCGATACACGTCTGCTAAACAAAGTGACCGCAGTTTGCCGTTAACGTCAGTCATCTACTGTTTACCTACAGTTCCATATTTTGACGCCAGCTCAGCTCGATTCCACTGAACACGCTATAGGAGTAGTTATTGTATACATTATATATACTGTATTTTTATTTATTTACTATCAAAATACTGCATTGTACGATTTTGAGACCATATTGTACGATTTTAGGAGTTTGGGGGTAAACAGGTCTGATATATTTGAGTCATTTTTAAAAAAAATAACTCATATTGTTGAACTGTTCGGCCATCTGCCACATATTTTGAGTTACTTCTAAAACATTTGCTCATTAATGCCTTGTAGAATGGACACCCATACTAGCATATGGACCAAAGAATGAATCTAACCAACACAACTCCACTACTTTATGACCAAAAGAAATGTTCAATAATAATTGTTAAACCAGGACACAAGCCAAGATGCACTGGCCGCTATGGCAGAGGAAAGTATGTTGAGTCTCACCTACCACCTACACCTGCCGTTTGTCTGCAAATTTATCAAATTTATCTCAACTCTGTAAGTAGATTAGGCTATTGCCGTGGTCGGCAAACTCATTAGTCAAAAGAGCCAAAATTCAGCAGCAAGACGATTTTTTAAAATTTTTAGGCCGAGCCCCACTCAATTCGCTTAACAGCGGCGTGCAGCTTGCGAACCCTGATTTTCCTACCACTGGGCTATTATTGCATTGATACATTCGCCAGTTATTTCTCTCTTGTTTATAAGAGTAATAGATTATCATTGTTAAGAAAATATTTCATTATCTCTCACCCCAGTGGTTTATGTATATAATTTTGGACACCTGAACATGAAAATATTAAAACTCAAAATACCAGGAGCCTAGATTCTATAAAACTTACAATACCAGCACTCATAAGTTTAAGAAAAATTTTGAAATCACATTTTCTGAAACATGGAAAGACTTTTCAAAAAATGTATGATTAAATTTTGTCTTGTCTTGCGCCAGGTGCAGCATTAAAAAATCCAACACAAACGTCATCACCAGATGCACCGGAGTGCTGCTGCAGCTGATGTCATATCCCTTGGACAGTGTCCGTCAAGTGTGTTACACAACCATTGTAGACATAGTCAAGGTTAGTCTCTGCTCAATTGTTTGTAGACACAGTCAAGGTTAGTCTCTGCTCAATTGCTTGTAGACACAGTCAAGGTTAGTCTCTGCTCAATTGCTTGTAGACACAGTCAAGGTTAGTCTCTGCTCAATTGCTTGTAGACACAGTCAAGGTTAGTCTCTGCACTATTGCTTGTAGACACAGTCAAGTTTAGTCTCTGCACAATTGCTTGTAGACACAGTCAAGGTTAGTCTCTGCTCAATTGCTTGTAGACACAGTCAAGGTTAGTCTCTGCTCAATTGCTTGTAGACACAGTCAAGGTTAGTCTCTGCTCAATTGCTTGTAGACACAGTCAAGGTTAGTCTCTGCTCAATTTTTAAGTGTAAACATTTTTTAATGTGATTCAAAAGATTGCATGGTTTGCTTAATATTTTTGGTTACTCTGGTATAAATTGTACAAGAACTGGATATAGTGAGGTGTGACAACACAGGATACTACTGTGCTTGAAAAATCTTTTAAAATTTCTTACGTTAAAATTTGTCCTGGTTTTAAATTTGTATTATAAAACTAAATGTTAACTTTAAATTTTTGTTTAAAAAAGACAACTGAATGTTAACTTTAAATTGTTGCATAAAAACTGAATGTTAGCTTTAAATTGTTGTATAAAAATGAATGGTAACTGTCTTAATTTTTATTTGACATGCTGAAAATGTACACATGTCCATTTATTTGGTGCACTAAAATAATCCTATATTGAAGTATGTTAATGGCCAAAGATTAACTATAAAGTATGGCTTGCGAAAGAAACAGACCTGTTTACCCTCAAACTCTTAAAATCGTACAATATCATCACAAAATCGTTCAATACATTATCTTAATAGTAAAAATAAACATACAATATATGTAATGTATACACCTCAAAATCGTACATTGTACGTCAAAATCGTAAGAGTAAACAGGTCTGAAGAAAGGACTGATACGTTTTCAAAATCTCTTATAAATTTTCCCCGTCATGTTGACAGAAAAGCCTGCAGGTCAGTCTCGCAACATCTCCCAAGTCGAAGGAAAGTTTTCAAACCAAGTTTCTCATGAACCCCGATGTACTCTATGAACTCGTTTGTTTCGGACTCAACGACTCGGTGGCTAAGGTAAAAACTATAGGAACAACAACAACGAAACAAAAAAGTATTTTATTGTGTTTGATTGAGAATATTTTTCAAACTTTTAAAATTGACAATTTTGTTCAAATGAAGCAAAAGGTGTGGCCCTTGATCCCTCCATTTTCACACCCAGTATTGGGCTACGCTGGTGACTTGATGCAGTGCTGTTCTTTAAAGTGTAAAACATTTGGACGGGCTGTACATAATGTCAAATCGTGAGGAGGCATCATACTGACACACTTATAAATTACCAGCAAACTTGCTGGCTGCTCTTTAAGTACAGTGCAGCTGAGACAACTTTGCCACATGGAAAAATAACCCATCAGAGTTTTTGTCTACATTCAGAGATGAAATTAATCTTTTAACGCATTGCTTCAAACAGATATGGAAAATAACATTGAAGATATTTACAACCGATCAGAGGAAAACTTTTTTTGGGTTGACTCTGCGTTAAGTTAATAGATTTCAACTCTAGCCTAGAGTTGTAATAAATGGCAAAGATCTCAGAATGCTGATGGTTTTGATTGATTAATGGGATATTTATATAGCGCTGGTATCAATGCTACTATAGCATGGTCACTGCGCTCTGGTTTTCTTAAATCTATGCTACGTTTGTTGTCAATAACCCTATGGTCCGTCAGAGTGGGCAGTATCAAATCCCCCTTTTAATCATGTAGTTTAAATGAGGCAGCTGTTGTTTTGTGATCAC
Source organism: Lymnaea stagnalis (assembly GCA_964033795.1). Taxonomy (NCBI): domain Eukaryota; kingdom Metazoa; phylum Mollusca; class Gastropoda; family Lymnaeidae; genus Lymnaea; species Lymnaea stagnalis. Next base: position 65,869 of record CAXITT010000901.1, on the reverse strand, counting down.
TTGGTGAATGTCAGTGTTTTATCCCTGAAAGGTGAGGACCTGTGCCACTGATGCCATCCACCATCTCCTCCAATCCCAGCTTCTCATGTCGGACGGGCTCTGGCAAGAATTTCTACTGGCCCTCTCCAAATCTTTGCCAGTTCTGCAAGTGAGTCAAAAAAATTTTTTTTTTAATCTGAGAATGTTGATGATCTATTATAATTTTCTGCTGACCAGGGGGGGGGGGGTCAAGATTGGTCAAGTTGAGTCTGTTTTCTCTCCCCTGTACTGTATACATTTTTTTTTAATCTTAGAATGTTGTTGATTTATTATAATTTTCTGCTGACCAGGGGGGGGGGGGTCAAGATTGGTCAAGTTGAGTCTGTGTTCTCTCCCCTGTACTGTATACAATATATACCAATGATATTCAAAGCTCAAGCTACACCATTCCAATCTTAAAATTTGCTAATGAGACCACCATTGTTGGCTTAATATCTGAGGGAGAAGGCCTATACCGCAACTTAGTTACAAGCTTTATCAATTGGTGGGATGAAAATTTTCTCCAGCTGAATTTCTCAAAAACAAAGGAAATGATTGTAGATTTCAGGAGGGGGAAACACCAGATCACAGATCTCAACATAAATCAAAATGTAACAAAAGTGGAGGCACACAAGTACTTAGGTGTAACCATTAATAATAAGCTAACATGGCATGATCAGGGCTTGATCAGGGCCAAATGCTGTATAAGAAATTCAACCAAAGACTGTTATACCTAAAAAAAACTGTAAATTTCGGCGTAAACAAGCAAGTCGTTAACTTATTCTACAGTGCAACTATTGGAAGCGTCCTTAATTTCAGTATTACCTGCTGGTGTGGGCATTCAACGTTTGATATTAAACACCACATAAACCAACTTATCAAGAAAGCTAGGAACATTACACAAACTAAACATCCTTCACTTGAAGAACTATTTGAAGGAAGATGTTTTTGTAAAACTAAACACATTTTGGATGATACATCCCACCCTCTTCATCATAGATACGTAGGATCGGGCCGTTCGGGACGAATTCTTTCCATCAGGGCGAGGACTGAAAGATATAAAAATTCTTTTGTTCCCCAATCTGTACGAATTTACTGGAGTGCATCCTCTGAAGTCACACATCTTCATGAGAACTAATAAGTCCCCGAGTTGGCTAAGAGAACTCACTGAATGGCTGTTTGAAATAATTTATTATAAATGTCTTGTCTTCAAATTGTCTTATTTATGTGCTGAAAATGTACAATGCAATCAAAAAACATTTCCATTTATTTGGATCAATAAAAGAATCTTATCTTATCTTATCTTATCTTAGTCCAGTTTTAATACTGAATAATCAGCATATTTAAAAGTTTATATTTCATCCTTGACTATATCTTTACCTGCAAACAGTCACCAACTGGTAAACCAGACCCAAGTGGAATAATGTCAAGTTCTGACTTGTCAACTTTTGGCTAGGATCCACCAATTTCTTTTTTTCTTTCTTATTTCTAAAGTAATTACCGTATTCATAAAACTTATTTGTTTGCTTAGAAATTCGCTAAGACTTGGGGGGGGAATGTCTTTTAGTCTTACACAGATCACAGCTCCCCCCTGGGTCGAAGTCTGTGGTACATGCTGGACCCCACCACCACCACCCACAACCTGGCCTTACTGGACAAGATGAGAGGAAGCCTGCGACTGATGCTTCTGTCCGACAAAAGGTACGATGATGTCTAAGTGACTGGTGTAATACAGAAATCGTGATAATTTCCTGTTGGCTATCACTACCATAGGTTAAGTCTGTCTTTCTGTTGTCACTCTTTGTCTGCCGTTAAAGGCTTTTAAGTATTAAGTAAAAACTCCCTTTTTTTTATTTCTGTGATCTGTCAGCCTTTCTCCTACTCTGTGTGCTACATCTCATCATTAAAAGACCGTTGTACTTACTTCACAGAAATGTTGAAACAATTATCCTTTAAAACTCTCTGTCTAAGTCTTGTATGAAATCAGCAACTCCTAAATAAAGAAAGTTTAGCAACTAATGAAGATAGAAAACATTTGTGGGAAGAGTCCATTGAACACATTTCTCTTACAAGTCCTACCATTGTGAACATCATCTGGACAAAATTTGTTCAAATTGTAAGAGAAAAAAAAGAAGTTTAAAATATTTTAATTTTTTTAAATTTAATTAAACAACTATATAATATGTCTTGTTAAGATAAATTCCCTTTAAAAAAAAAGGTTTCTATTCATATATGGTTCCTTTTTTTTTTTTCCCCATTGATGGACGATTTCCATATTTCAAAGGGATTTAACCCGGCCGTGTCATTTATTCCAATGGAGCACCTGCTATTTATTTACTTTCTTTATTAAAAAACCAGGCTGCGCATAGACTCCGCCAAACATCTGAAGTGGTTTCTGAGCAATGAGCAGGCCGCGGACAGCAAACTTCCACATGCACGTGACCTTGACCCCGCCAGCATGTCAGCTTGCCTGATACTCCAGACAACCCAGCTGGTTGAAGACAACTGCAGCAGATCTGTGTTTAAGGTAAGTTTTCACCTTGAGAAATCTTCAAGTTTGGACTTTATTCTTTTACACTATTCTCCTTGGCACTGTGACAGCTTTTCTCCAATGTATGAATTACTCATTAACTGAGCTCTCAATCTGATTCTTATTAAAACGATACTTGTGGCGTTGAATGTCTTCATAAATATTTGAATTTCAATGTTCAATAAAATAAAATTTTTTTCAAAATAAAACCTTTACCCTTCTCTTAAATTTAACCAAATTTCATAGTGTTGCGTGCCATAGAGTGGTAGATGACATTTCGACAGTTTAGAAACTTTCAGCTCTTTGCAAGGTCTAATTATTTTTTCAAAAGATCTTGAATGCAGTCAGGGTAAAGATGGTTACATGGTCTGTGGCCAATGTTCCCTCTAAGGTTTGTTGGTTCATGTGCAAAATCATACAGTTGTGTGCAAAGTTTTACAGCATCAATTTTTTTTGTGCAAAATTTTAAAGCCCACAAACACACACACACACTTACATGGAAATTTGCTGCGTGGTACTCAAAACTGCGCAGCTTAAAGGGAACATTGTCTTTGGCCCTATTTAGCTGAATGATATAGAAAAAATACCAGCTTGAGTTCATGTGCTTGTTAACATCATATTGTTCGAGATGATAACTTATCACATATTCCCATCTGCACCATAAAAATTCTCATCAATTTTTTCAAAGAAATCTCTTCATTTCATTTCAGGAGGAGGGCGTGCGACAAGTCTACGACATCTTCAGCTCTGACCCTGTGGATCCAGCGGTCAAAAAGTCAGCTGGAGACCAACTTGCCATCATGATGAAAGGTAGCTTTACCTCAGAGGAGGTTGTCTATTTTAATAATAATTTGTTTGTTGATGCACCAGCTACAAGTTTATTTTAAAACTTTTCAGATCCTCACCTGCATGCAGTCTTTAAGTCCAGGGGCGGGGTGGAGATGGTGTGCTCTATAATACAAAAGTCTGTATTAAAACCAGGCCAAGACCAAAAACTGCAGGTAACCTCGACCTCTTACCTAAGTACTTTTTTCTAGGTTTATCTAACAATACTGGTTCTGGGGAATATCCTACATCAATTAAAACCGATTAGCTCACAAAGACCAACCAATCAAATTCATCTAAAGTATTCACCTCACAGAAAATGACCAATGTCCGATCCATTAAAATGCCATATTTTTATCACCAGGATGATGCAAGCCCCTACCTGCCAGCTTGTCTCTCCATCCTTCATAGTCTGACTCATCACGATTATTCCCTTCGACACACCCTGGCAAGGGACCATACCCTGTATACCGATCTGCTGCGAGGTAATGCTCTTCATCCAGCCACATTCTTCCAAACTGATTGCTTGTGATTTCATTAAAGAATATTATGAATAACTGTGTCAATATCCTGCTCTATATATATTACAATATCAATCCTTACCAAAAACAATTACTTGCTAGGAATGTGTTAAAAAAATTATGAGTTTGAATTTTATTATTTTTATCTAATCCATTTGATGGAATCCGTGCCATAGTCCTGTTAGCACTCTGATTGTTTTACTGTAGTGATTATCTGATGGACAGTCTCATTTATTCTATTTAAGCATTGTTAGTTAGAAATGTACCCATCCACTGCATCCATATATCCATTCACATGCATCCACAGTGAGTCTACTCAACCAGGCGGATGAGCAGCTAAAGATAGACACGTCTCACATCTTGACACTGCTTCTGTTTGATGAGGTGGCAAAGTTTGATGTTGGGTATGTTGAGTATATGGTGGGTATGTTTAGTATATGGTGGGTATGTTTAGTATATAGAGGGTATGTTTAGTATATAGAGGGTATGTTTAGTAAATGGTGGAATGTTTAGTAAATGGTGGGTACGTTTAGTAAATGGTGGGTACGTTTAGTAAATGGTGGTATGTTTAGTAAATGGTGGGTATGTTTAGTAAATGGTGGGTATGTTTAGTAAATGGTGGGTTTGTTGAGTAAATGGTGGGTATGTTTAGTAAATGGTGGGTATGTTTAGTAAATTATGGGTATGTTTAGAAAATGGTGGGTATATTTAGTAAATGGTGGTATGTTTAGTAAATGGTGAGTATGTTTAGTAAATGGTGAGTATGTTTAGTAAATGATGGGTATATTTAGTAAATGGTGGGTATGTTTAGTAAATGGTGGGTATATTTAGTAAATGGTGGGTATGTTTAGTAAATGGTGAGTATGTTTAGTAAATGATGGGTATGTTTAGTAAATGGTGGTATGTTTAGTAAATGGTGGGTATGTTTAGTAAATGGTGAGTATATTTAGTAAATGGTGGGTATGTTTAGTAAATGGTGAGTATGTTTAGTAAATGATGGGTATGTTTAGTAAATGGTGGGTATATTTAGTAAATGGTGGGTATGTTTAGTAAATGGTGAGTATGTTTAGTAAATGGTGGGTATGTTTAGTAAATGGTGAGTATGTTTAGTAAATGGTGAGTATGTTTAGTAAATGGTCGGTATGTTTAGTTTAGTAATTTTCATCTAATTAAGGTACTGACCAAACAAAAGAAACCAACCATTTATACGCAAAATAATTTTATTATTTTTCTAATTTTAAAAAAATTGTTTAAACATCCCAACCTGCATGTGTTATTAGTGCAAAGCCTGGCTACATTCCAATCTTCATGTATCAATTAGTAGTTCAATTTGTGGAGACATTTCTTTGGACTGCGTTTTGATGTTTATCTTCAAATTCAATTCATCTGCTTTTTTCTCCCTTGCTCAAATAACATAATGGTATCTTTATACATCTTTATATTTATTTATTTATTATACTTTACAAATTTAAGTAAAATATAATTTGCTAGTTGTATATATATTGTGATTATAGTCCTATGCAATGTTTTATCTTCAATCAATGACTTTTTAGAATAATTAAACCTTAAACAACCTTCATGAATAAGAAAGAATAATATCTAAAAAAACAATTTTTTTTCCTTTAAAGATGAAATTTGATTGCCTATTGAAGTATGTTTAATGGGCTGTACATCTGCATAATTTTTAATAAACTTAAAGAGAGGGTTGGAAAGCTACCCCAATAGGCACAAGCGTCAGAGCTAGACAGGTGTCGATAAACACTTGTAAGCCGCGGAACGCAGTCGAAAATACTGAAAGGATTGTTTGTTTTTGATGATGTGCACACCCATTTTAGGTATGGGAAGTTGGGTGGAAAAAAAAAATCTTTGTATCTAGTCATTTATTCCTTTTTTATTTTCTTTTAAGTTTTGGATAAAATACTTGAACAACTTTTTGAAGCTTCTGTGCAAAAGTAACGGACGTAGGTGTTTCGTTTTTTTTCCCCATACAGATTTGGTCAGTCCCAGACTCCAGGAACAAAGTTTAGTCTTCCTGCTCAGGTCATTCAAAGGTACGATGGGTCAGGTCATTCAATGGTATGATGGGGTCTGGTCATTCAAAGGTATGATTGGTCAGGTCATTCAGTGGTACCATCTTTATGGTCCTGTAACCAGCATTCATGTTTGGTGGCTACTTTGATGAGGCAAATATTTTATTTTTCAGGTAAATGGGTGATCATTTGCCAAACTTTTGTTTTAAACAAAATTTGTGGATATAGCACTTTGTGCAAAGTAAAAGATAGTCATAGAATTAAGTTATTTATAGACAAAAATGGAATCTTGACATGTTTTATTAATTATCTATTAATATTTCCACAACCATTTTGTTTAATAAAAGACATGGCCACCATGTGATAACATGTTCAATGTCCAGATTCAGTCAGTCAGTTAACTTCTCATCTGCCATTCTAAATTGCAAATATCCATTCCAACTGCAGGTACCGCCTCCCCTTCAAGCCCAACTGTCATCACATCAGCAGCCCAAGCGCTGTAACTCTGCCTGACCCCAGCAAAGACATCATGGTGACCAGCGGCCCAAGAGAGATGATGAAAATTGCCTGGAACTGTGCCTGGCAAGGAGGACTTGACGCTCTCCTGGAATCATTCGAAACCGGCCTGGTCTCTGCAACCAACAATGAGTCAGTACTTTGGTGCGGCTATGATAATCCACCTTTTAAGCCTTGCTGTCTTTCAACTATTACAAATTAAAATATGTTGTTTTTTTATAGAAATTTTCTAAATTATATTGGGGTGGGGGTTTCCCCATTATGTCTATGTATGGGCTTACATTGTTTCTATGTATGGGCTTACATTATGTCTATGTATGGGCTTACATTGTTTCTATGTATGGGCTTACATTATGTCTATGTATTGGCTGACATTATGTCTATGGGCTTCCATATATAGGTTTGGATCATTAAGCTTAAAACTTATGTCTACAGGCTTCCGTTATGTATATGGGTTTCAATATATAGGTTCTGAAACTGACCCGCCTATATTTTGCATATAAATAAGAAAAAGATTGCCTGCTGCGATTGTATTCTTATTGTGTAGAGATTAACTAAAGATTACACAGTATGTGCTCCTTCTCTACCCCCAAACGCAACTTCTGAATTTAGTTTTTTGTGGCACACATAATGTTGACTATTGGCCAGCCACAGCTGACTCTCTTTAAGTTATGCCTTGACCCTCTGTAACAGGTCATAAACCACACATGTGAGAAGAATAAAAGGAACAATTTCTCTTTATGGAAAAATGAAATAGAGGGATGTTTTTTTGGTGTAGATTTCCCTTGCTTAATTTAAGACAGTCTGATTCCATCTTTGATTTTGTCCAGGTTCAGTGTAGAGAACTCTTTGATTGCCCTTGCTTAATTTAAGACAGTCTGATTCCATCTTTGATTTTGTCCAGGTTCAGTGACGTGCTGGCATTGACGCGTGTCGAGCGTGTTGTGCTTGAAACTTCCAGCGTGTCATGGAGCATGTGCTCTAACATCAGGTCAATCCAGGAGGCATCATCGCACGCCTCTGTGATTGCTGCCCTTGACAGGATGTTGTCCTACACTACAGCTCTCAAGATGGCGTCCATGGTGCAGTTCTTCTCAAGCCATGAGTGGTATCTAGTCCTGGAAAAGTAAGAAATTACTGAAGTATGAATAGTGGAAATATTGCCATCCCCACAGTGAATACTATTGAAGAATCAGAACTTTGAATGTCATGAGCTTATAATTATAATAATTGTATTATTAGAAAGTGCTCATAATTCTTTTTTTTATATTTTTTTTATTTCTATTTATTTTTTAATTTAAAACATTTTTGTTGCAGATTTAAAATTCAATGTTTAAAATGACATTTTAATTCTTTTAAACATTTCTTTTTTCAAAGTTTTTCATAAATTTCTTTAAAGAAAACCATCAGCAAACATTTGAGAATCTTGATTCTCTTAACTAAACCTGCCCACTTAAATAATGCACAAAATGAAAATATATTTTGTATATTTTGTTCCTCCTTCGCATGCGAAGATGACCAAGGCTTTGACTTGAGTAGCAGCCTTGACCTTGACTTGAGCTGTATTTGTTATAAATGAAGGAGAGTTGCTCAATCTATCGGCCTCACTCTCTCGGCCTTGCCTATTTGATGCAATGGCAGGACTTAGTTAAGAGTACTGAAAAATAGACCAGGATGCAGCAGATGACCAGCAGTGTGTTTGTGTGTGTGTGTGTTCCAGTGTGCTCTTTATGCATTCTACGTCGCAGGAGTTGCCGGAATGTTTCACTGTGCTCTTTATGCATTCTACGTCGCAGGAGTTGCCGGAATGTTTCACTGTGCTCTTTATGCATTCTACGTCGCACGAGTTGCCGGAGTGTTTCATTGTGTCAATGTGGTGCTGCCTTTGGTTGACACGTCAATCCACCCGGGATGGGGGTGTTTTTGCTTGCCTAGGCTTTTGCCAGGGATTGAACTCTAGGCCTCAAGCTTGGGGTCGAGTCAGCTTGGGGTCGACTTTGCTTGGGGTCGGCTCGGCTTGGGGTTGACTCAGCTTGGCCACCCAGCACCATATTCGAAATATATATATGACAATATAAACATATATACGTGACACCGAGCAAAGTATAAACAGAATTGAATGTGTATATTAGAAAGACAGATGATCTATAAATATTGCTGCATCATGTCTTTATATTGGGCGATTTCAAATGTAAGCTAATGTTTTAACTCACTTTTGTGTGTCCTTGACCTAGGTTTATGATGGTGACCCCCGCATCCGTGTCCGACCAGTCTCTCCTCCTGCACATCCTTCGGTTTATCAGCTCTGCCTTTCAGTACTTGAAACCACACCCCTTGTCGCCCGGCCCCGCCCTTGTTTGGTTGGTCAACAAGCTGCATCAACCCAACGGACCGCTGGTGAATTTGCTGAACACACCAACGTCTGGAGCGGATTCTGCACTTCCCAGTATCAAGAGGTAACCATGTTTAAAGACACACATTGTCAAATGCAGTCATGAGATTCATTTAGCAGATTATTTTTTGTCTCCACCAATAAATATGTGAAGCTTTAATTTATGCATTCAAGATTATCCTAAAAACAATAAAATTATGCAATTCTCTGAAAATTCTGCTAATAAATGTTGGGGTTGCATGAGGGAAACTGAAGAGATGGTATTCTTATGATGTCAGGTTGCTGAGAAATGACTGACGGCAATTCACACAAAATGTTGTTTTTTGTCAAACATAGACACTTTGGTGTTTTTTTTAAATTTTAGTTTCGTATCTTGTCCCACTTCTGCCATTACCCCAATGCAGGCTTTTAAAACTTTTGAACTAACTTTGTTAAAGTCCACCCTCATAACATGTTTTAAAAAAGATTAATTCATGTGTCTTACTCCAAGTGTTTATTTTATCATTGCAGAAGTTTGAACAAAGAGTTACTGCATTATTTGACCAGTTTAAACTTGACCCTCCCCTACCAGCTGAGTCTCAGGTCAGATTACGGCATTAGTTCAATCATAAGTGCAATATGAGTTTCAGATCAGATTACAGCATTAGTTCAATCATAAGTCCAATATGAGTTTCAGAACAGATTACAGCATTAGTTCAATCATAAGTCCAATATGAGTTTCAGGTCAGATTACAGCATTTGTAGGAAATAGTAGGAAATAGGAAATATCAGTTAAAATTTTTGTTTGTTCTCCCAAATTCACAAAAGGATTCTTTCAAATATAATATTGTGCAGAAAGTTCAAAGGTCAGCTACATTTTATAGTTTTTAATAATTGGAGATACTGAGCAAGAGTGTAACTGAAGTCTCTTGTAAATAAAATAAGGAAGAAGTTACTCAAATTATTCAGCATGTCCCGTCATAGATTTTAAAAATATCTTCTTTTTTTTTTCTGAAATTATTTATGGTTTCTTAAAGTAACATTTGTATCGCACGTCCAGACTGAAGCCTGTCCAGATGAGAGGAGATTTAGTGAGGGCCTTACAGAGAGGACTCAACATTACAGACGCCCCGCACTTCTACAATTTGGCGACATTAGAGGGAAATCTGGCCTGCCTCATGCACGTCACAGCCAGGTCAGCCTGGGGTTAAAGAAGTTAATTACTAGGCACTAAAACAAACACGCGCGCACACAACCGCACATATAGAGACATGAAATGTTAGCACTCCACGCCATGTTTTCTGTTGTTTTGAATTTTGGTCAACATTTTAACTCTTATCAAAAAAGTCTTGGGTACAAATTAATCCTAACACATAAAAGAGGAGCAATTAAATTAGAGTATTTTGTGATAATGTCTTGTATTTTCAGACCAGGCTGGAGCCGAGAGACTTCGAGTTTGGACGCCGCGTCATTGTGTAATCAACTGCTCAACAGTTTGCTAGAGGTAAATCTGTGATTTCTTTCCCTTTGCTGTGGTTGACATCCAGGTGTTGTAATTTTGCTTCACCACTGACATGATTGGGATCATTCATTTATGTTTCTTTTGTATTCATTCAAGGGGGAGATTCGTGTAAAAAAAAAATTGGAAAATTGAAGAAAAAAAAAAATTCAACCAAAAAAAAAATGATTGAATTATGTATTTGAACATCTGATGGAGACATGTTTGCGAAACTTATTATTGTTAATAAAAAGTCAAAATATGTTATTTAACTTTTTTAAAATGATAACTATAGAATAACAGCTGTGCTTTGCAGAAGGCACAAATGTCACACTGCATGAAAATCAGTCTTGTTCTTATGTTAATATCCATATTTTGTCATCGGTCGCTTTTATGATTGTTATTTTGTGTGTCGACCGATCAGGTTGTCTGGTCATTTCACATCGGCAGAGGTGGCACCTCTCGGTCCTACATGGGTAAAGGTGTCACCAAGTCCAGTACCCTGTGCCTGAGACACCTGGCCTATGAGATGATAAGTAACACAGAGGACCAGGTATTCAACTCACCTTTTTAATGGGACTTGACTCATTTGATTCATTGCCCCTATTATCGTGCCCTTTGCCCTCGTTAATTTGCATATCAGCAGCCATTATTTCTTTTCTCTAAAATTAGTTTTAATATGCATTTATATGCCTATGTTTTTATGTTTGTTTGTTGAACTTTGACCTTTGGATCCACTAACAACTGCTGGCCGTTGTTCTCAGGAGTGGGCCAAGAGCTGGCTGTACACAAGACAGGAGCCAAACGGTGGGACTGACCATGGCCTAAACTGGCTGTTGACACTGTGGGCATATAGAGATTCAGAGGTCAGACGCTAACCAGTATGGAGTACAAGGCTGTAGAAAAAGGGGGGGGGGGGGGCAGTCACTTTTGCAAACAGCTGTTGTGTTTTTAACAAAAATTTCTCAATGAAGGTTTTCTTCATGGCGGACATATAAAGAAAAAAAATACACTGAAGTAAAATCGGCTCACAAATAATATAACAAGTTTTAAAATATTTACACTGTACCTAAAATTTAGATAAACGGTGGGACTGACCATGGCTTAAACGGGCTGTTGACACTGTGGGGATATAGAGATTCAGAGGTCAGACGCTAACCAGTATGGAGTACAAGGCTGTAGAAAAAGGGGGGGGGGGGTGCAGTCACTTTTGCAAACAGCTGTTGTGTTTTTAACAAAAATTTCTCAATGAAGGTTTTCTTCATGGCGGACATATAAAGAAAAAAAATACACTGAAAGTAAATCGGCTCACAAATAATATAACAAGTTTTAAAATATTTACACTGTACCTAAAATTTAGAATTTATCAGTTAATGACAATGTAATAAATTCCATTCTGGAATTAATAAATCGTTAAACTTTGTTTAATTTGCTGTAATTGGTCAAGCTATCAATATTATTTTTTTCTCCCTCTGTCATCATTGTTTTAGGTAAGGGCTGCTGGCCTTGGCATTGCTGTGGCCTTGACCTCTACTGAAGCTGGTCGTCTGCTTGTAACTGCCAACTGTAAGCACATCCCTGGCGGTCTGTGGGGAGCAGCGTTCAGCATCTTGCTGGACCCGGAGGAATGTTGCATGGTCCGCCAGCAGGTAGCCTCCTCCTTGTGATTCCATTTAGATACACATGGGTCTTCTGGTTTTTTATTTTCCATCAGCACAAGACACCCACTCCAGCAGACCTCTCAAAGTGGGACATCACGCGGTAGCTCCCCAGGTTCCCATATTGTTAATCAAGAAATGGTGTTAACTGAGGCCAGAAGTTCGCTTCTGCATTCATTCTTCCTATACCCTATTGGCGCACATCTGTTTTTCTTAATCTTGAATAAGCGGATGAAGATTTGTCGCATTTCACTGTGACCTTTGCCATGTAGAAAACTGTATGTTAAACAAAACAAGAAAAATCATCCTTCTAAATACATGCAACCAGCAGATAAATGTATTTGCTGGTTATTTTTAACATGACTTCAATGATCACGGGGTCATCTTTAAAATATGTACACAAAAAAAATTTCTGTGTTCCCTATGGGCCGTACTTCAAACTTATGTCCTTTACTATTGTGCTTGTTGCAATAATGATGGCAGTGGTTTAATGTCAGCGTTTGGCATAAAATCTTGCTTAAATTCCCAGTTTATATTTTTTTTACCTATGCCATCGCCTGTAAATCTGGTCACAGTTTTTAATGTTAGTGTCCACATAAATCAGCTGATTCATTGTCATGCCAGGCTGCCTTGTTGCTAGTCAACTTGACCGCACAGCCCATGCCAAGTGGAGATGTGGAGACAACTCCTGGTACATGGCAAGGACCACTGGTAATAGACCCTGATTATCAGGTCAGTAAATGTTGTTGTTTTTTCTGTGTGTAGAAAGACTAACGCACTGGTAAAGAAATAATAATTCTCTGTGTGTAGAAATACCTATGGCTCTGTTTAAAGAAAAATCAAATTCTCTGTGTGTAGATGTGCCAACTCTGTGTGAAGTTGTGCCAACTCTGTGTGGAGATGTGCCAACTCTGTGTGTAGATGTGCCAACTCTGTGTGTAGATGTGCCAACTCTGTGTGAAGTTGTGCCAACTCTGTGTGGAGATGTGCCAACTCTGTGTGTAGATGTGCCAACTCTGTGTGTAGATGTGCCAACTCTGTGTGTAGATGTGCCAACTCTGTGTGTAGATGTGCCAACTCTGTGTGAAGTTGTGCCAACTCTGTGTGTAGATGTGCCAACTCTGTGTGTAGATGTGCCAACTCTGTGTGTAGATGTGCCAACTCTGTGTGTAGATGTGCCAACTCTGTGTGTAGATGTGCCAACTCTGTGTGTAGATGTGCCAACTCTGTGTGTAGATGTGCCAACTCTGTGTGTAGATGTGCCAACTCTGTGTGTAGATGTGCCAACTCTGTGTGTAGATGTGCCAACTCTGTGTGAAGTTGTGCCAACTCAGTGTGTAGATGTGCCAACTCTGTGTGTAGATGTGCCAACTCTGTGTGTAGATGTGCCAACTCTGTGTGTAGATGTGCCAACTCTTTGGACATGAACTGACAATAGTTGTTGAAAGTTCAAGGCTGATCAGAACATGTTGATTTTATGAACTCTTTTTGTCTTCATTGTCTGGCACTCGATGCTGATCAGTACATGTTGCTTCCCCCCCCCCCTCATCTGTTGTCATTGTACATCTCTATGTTGTCATTTCTCTGTGTTGTCATTGTCCTCTCCCTGTGTTATCCACTAATTGTGTTGTCATTGTCCTCTTTCCGTGTTTTCATTGTCCTCTTTCGGTTTTGTCATTGTCCTCTTTCCATGTTGTCATTGTCCTCTCCCTGTGTTGTCACTGTCCTCGCTGTGTGTTGTCATTGCCTTCACTGTGTTGTGATTGCCCTGTCTCTATGTTTCCATTGTCCTCCCTCTGTGTTGTCCTCGCTGTGTTTATGTGTATAAAGCTTTCACATATGGTTTCTCACAGCTGATGTTAATCGGGACCAATGCACTGGTCGCCCTCCTTGACCACACCAACTTCTACGCCAGCCTCGCCGACCTCTTGAACTCCCTGTACACATCCTCCCTGGTCCAGCCCGTCCTGGCCACCACCGTTATCTCCAAGATGATGGAGTCCTCGTTGGACATCTCTGTGTCCAGTGGTAAGCCCATCCGATCATGTACCATTCATGCTGTTAGCTGCCAGTATCCCAGCCATTATGTCATGGAAAGGGAGATCACCCCATCTACAGCTTACTTCAATGTTATAGTGCTGCCTATGCCTGGGCCTATTTTTTTGTTTTCGTGGTAGAGCTATTTTTAGTCACTGTCACCAGTCTCCCTCTAGTATGGCCTTGATCTTGATGTCAGCGCGTACATGTGCCGTGTCATTCCTTACCCACCCCTGCCTTGACAGGGAAAAGGTTGTTTATGTTCAAATGTGTTCTTTTTGTTCTAAAGAATGCCATCATGTGGCACAATTAATAGAATTTCTTTACCAGATCGTTCTGATGACATCCCTATATATATATATGCCCGCAGATTTCTTAGCAGAGGTAGAGTGAGAGAGAGATATTTGTGTTTGTTAAGTAATATTAGTATATTTGAGGAGTGTACCTTTTCACTTGCTGTGCTGTAAGTTGATATAGTTTTTTTGTTGTTTTTTTTCGTTTCTGTATTTGAATTTTTTTATTGATAAAAAATTTAATAGTGTAATTAAACTGAATATTGTTAGTATCACTAGCAGCTTTGGTATCGTTTTCTGCATATACTGTTTTTCTCAGTCCATTGTTGCGTATTGTTTATTCTACAAGCCAAATCTTAAAAGAGATTAAATTTTCAAAACCATAGCGTTTGTAACATCAATCATGTGAGATGCCTGTCTCAACATACAGATAAACTCATTCATTCCATCATGTCAGATGCGTATCTCAACATACAGATAAACTCATTCATTCCATCATGTCGGATGCATATCTCAACATACAGATTAACTCTTATCATTCCATCATGTCAGATGCTTGTCTCAACATACAGATTAACTCTTATTGTTCCATCATGCACCTGTAACAAGTTTAACCCCATAGTGCTGTATGGTTTCATTGCCTTTGTTTGAATGTCTTGTTATGAACTGAGATCTGTTGAAATACTTTTCTTCTAGATACAACCGGTGGAGACAAGACCGGGTGGACGACGGGGCTAACGAGTGTCTCCAGCTGGTCAACAAACCCCACAGGGAACCCCACCCCAAACCTCACACCACGATCCAGGGTCAGTCTCTTAGGTTTAATTTCAGCTTTGTTTTACTGTCACGTTCCCTCCAGCATCACATGGGCGGCACACTCCATCTTCACGGGCGGCACACTCCTTCTTCATCATTTACCATCTTTACCACATAACATCAACACCACTTTCCATCTTCACCACATTACATTTTCACCAGATACCATCTGCACCACATACCATCTTCAACCTTTCTTTTTCACCAAGTTTTTCTTATTAACTCTTTTTTCTGCAACGATTGATGTGCCGTCGGGGTTTGGCTCTACAACAATCATAACCAGATCATCTAGCACCAATAGTTGGGACATCTGTCCACTGAGATCCACCCATCAGTTCAGTTTTGTTTTGTCCTCAGGTGACACTTTCCACTGACCACAGCAAGTTGTCCAGTCGAGATAACACGCTGAGCACCTCAACCAACACCGATACCTCTCATGGAGTGGACGGTCAGTGCAAATATTACAGTACTGTAACATTAAACATGACAATAGTCACAATGACCTACAGTAGTTAAGCTCAGTCAATAAATCTTATCATAGCTTTTTCCAACCATTCTATAATGAGATGACATAATTAACTATTTCCACACATTCTATAAAGAGATGTACCTAACAAACTGTTTCCAACCATTCTATAAAGAGATTCACCTAGTAAACTGTTTCCAACCATTCTATAAAGAGATCCTTTCACACCCCCCCCCCTTTTTCCCCTTTTTCCCCCTTTTCTTTTTACATTGCCCTTGTAAAATTTTGTTGTTTAAGTTCAATAAAGAAGTCAATGCCCTTTTTCTATCTTTTTTTTTTTTATAATTTTTTTATTTGTGGTCACCACACTTCATTGGTCAAGACTATCATACGCTGGCATTTGAGTCCACTGTAATGATTTATTATTTGCCCTGTGGGGAGGGGAGTTTAAGCATATCTCCTCCCACTATGCCATTGACATGACCCAGCCATTCCAGTAACTGCAACAATTCTGTGACAGGCGGGGCATACAATCCTCAAGGACAACCAGCCCCCAATCAGAACTTGGCCACTCCCAGTCTCATCTCCTCAATGGTCAAACTCTTGGTCAACGTCCTGAACTTGACCCCTCACACGTGCCTGGACAAGATTAGAGCTCACTCCATCTTAACCTCTCTGATCAGGTGAGTGGTCTGAATGACCTACTTTGATAGGTGTCTGAATGACATACTTTGATAGGTGTCAGAGGAGGTGAGTTGTCTGAATGACATACTCTCATAGCTGTTTGAATGGCATACTCTCATAGTTGTCTGAATGACATACGCTGATAAATGTTTTCAGAGAAACACCTTAAAGGTCAGTAACAGAATGTCAGTATTTTATGATCTAACGGTTTTTGAAAGGCGGACAAACAATATTTAAATTTAAAGTCATGTAAATTTCCAGTACCTGATTTAAAAAAACAGGCAGGTTTACCATTCGCTAAGAGCTTTTTAAGAAAATATCATATACAACTTCTCTCAATGTTTTCCTGCACAAAATTTTAAATATTATTTTCTTTCAAGAACCCAATTCGAACTGCACTTGCCATTTCTTACCTGGGATATTATGCCTTGGTAGTAAAACAGATATGTGTACAGTTGAAATGATGAGAGCCTAGGTTGGATTGGTTTAATATAATGTCATTGTGGTGTTTAAGAGGATCAGTTAAAACAGAAATCAGATAATTGTATGCCAATGTAAAATATCAGCTAATAATTATCAACTAATAAATATCAACTAGTAAATATTACCTAATAAATAAGAATGTATAATATCATCTAATAAATATCATCTAATAAATATCCTCTAATAAATATCAATTAATAAATATCATTTAAAAAATATCAACAAATAACTATCAAATGATCTAATGAAATCGTCCAGTACCATCAACCCTGGAACCATTCACCAGCTTTGTGATGAGATGTCCAGAGGCCGGACAGGGTCAGCCAGTGCCCTGACTCTTATTGACCTCTTGCGGATGTATGAATCCGTCGCTGACCTTCTGACAGCTTGCGTCATCAACGACACAAACTCCAGGCTGGAGGTCTTGGGAAATGAAACAGGGCTGAAGTCTCTGACCTCGTTGGTTGTGCTGCAGTGGCAAGGTCAGAACATTTGTATCTCGTATGTGTTTGAGGATAGTGTAGGGCAGGCAAATTTTTAAACCCCTTCTGCCAAAATCCGTACTTGTTTCCTTCATCGAATTCTTTAACAATTTATTCATACATCGTAGACGCACCAAATTGAATGTAAGTGCTTTTCCAATAGCCATGTAAACTTTAATCCAGAAAACATATCTCTCAGGCTGCACATTTAATCAAGCACATGTATAATGCAGCTCACTGTAAGAAAGACAATAATGTACAACCATCCGCTTCTAGGATCTTTCTTCAACTGCCCAACCAAAAATGCACCTACAAAGACAGTCCTACTGTTCTCAACCTGTGGGTCGCGACCCTTTTGGGGGTCCAACGACCCTTACACAGGGGTCACCTAAGACCATCAGAAAACACATATTTATGAAGTTGCAAAGAAAATAATTTTATGGTTGTGGGGGGGTCACCACAACATGAGGAACTGTATTGAAGGGTCGCCGCATTAGGAAAGTTGAGAATCACTGGTCTAGACACTCGATCATGGGGCTTGACTGGTTATGATCCTTTAAATCTATCTTCTCTTCACAACATATTTTGGATTGGAAATTTCTTCTTCAGAAAAAGATGATGTTGGCAATGCGTTTGCCGGTGTGTCTGTGAGTGTGCTTAGACTCCTGTCCAGCCTGTTGCAGACGCACGAAGCCAAAGTGTTGTCCACCCTCACTGTTGTCCTGGGCCCCATCTGGGCCCCTCTAGTTGGTAAGTGGACATCTTCATGAGCAGTGTCAAGATGCTGTTCAAAACTTTTGACATTTTTTTTCCCTTCTGGTACAATTTTTGGAAGAACATTTTTTTTATTATACATTTTTTTTTAGTGTCACTCATAGCAGCTTAACCCAGTGGTCGGCAAACTCATGAGCCAAAAGAGCCAAAAATCAGCAGCAGGAGAATTTAAAAAATTTTGAGAGCCAAATTTCTTTTCAAGAACCATGTTTTTTAGAGTCAAAACCAATTGGTGGCCGACTGGCGGAGCCGCACGCAGGTCGTTAAAACATAAAATTTTTACTTTACCATTTTGTTGAGAAGTTCCCGGCCTCAGTTTTTAAGGCCCCTGTTTGTGTCAGTTGTCAACAAGGTGTGAAATGTTCCCCCAGAATCCATCTGCTCCATGCTGGATGACCACAGCGCCAACCGTCTGATCCTGCACTCGTCCAGCTTGGACTTCTTGGCCCTGCTGTGCTGTGAAGAGAGCCGGCACTTGAAGAAGAACCCAGACAGGATGATGGATGTGGCCACGATCTCTGAGCTTTTTGATGCCACACTGGGATATGGTAGGCCAGCATTGACTTTTTAGTGTTTAAAACAAACACTTTTCAAGCAAAATGCACTAGCTGATATGTTTAATCTATTCACTATGATGACATACAAGCTGATATGTTAAATCTAATCACTCTAACAACATAAAAGCTGATATTGATTAATCTATTTACTCTGAAAAAATAAAGTTAATTTGTTGCTACTACTGCAAGTCGGCAGTTTGACAACTGGCAGTTTGACACCTGGCACTTTGACATCTGACAGTTTGACACCTGGCAGTCTTGCTAGCTATCTTAACCCCCATCACCATGGCCCTGTATTTATTATTTCTGAAAATCCCACCACCCCCCCCCCCCCCCTTGCTACTGTTGCAAGGCGGCAGTTTGACAACTGGCAGTTTGACACCTGGCACTTTTACATCTGACAGTTTGACACCTGGCAGTCTTGCTAGCTATCTTAACCCCCATCCCCCTCGCCCTGTATTTATTATTTCTGAAAATCCCCCCCCCTCCCCCCGGCCAGTTTTCCCAGCTTTGCAACTAGTCAGAATTTCGTAATGTACGTTCTGCTAATCTCTACGAAAGAAGGAAGCAATAAAACCAATTTAAAGGTTGACCATGAATGAGAATATGATCAAAATATCTAACTTTTTCAAGATCTCCACTAAATGCACATCTGAGATGTGCTGTCATTGTCCCATCATTCCATCCAAAAGTCTATTAAATGTTGATCCATGATGTGTTGTCATTGTCCCATCATTCCATCCAAAAGTCTATTAAATGTTGATCCATGATGTGTTGTCATTGTCCCATCATTCCATCCAGATGACACACCAGAGAATGCCAAGGAAGAGAAAACAACAGGGAAATTGGTCAGCAAAGTTTTAGTTGGACTGTTTGACACACTCACCAAATCTGGACCTGATGACAAGGGCGCTCGGGACATGAACAGAAGGTTAAAGGTCGTCAGCGCCTTCAAGTCACTGCTAGCTGTGTCACAGTCGGCCAAAGAGTTCGCCTTGGAAGGTAAGCTTTGCAATTCTTTATGTTTAAAAAAATTGTGTGTCTTTTGATCCAAGAGCAATAAGCTCATTTTTAGGGAAAGACAAGATCTCATGAACTTGTGAAATTTATTTTTAGAAATTATATAAACTCTCCAAACCAAATGTTAATGACCTACAACAGCAACTCTCAAAACCAAATGTTAATGACCTACAACAGCAACTCTCCAAACCAAATATTAATGACCTACAACAGCAACTGTCCAGTTGAAATGAGCTTGTTTTCAATCTTTGTAATCGCCAGCTGGACTGGTTGAGCTGACCACTGAACACATCAAGCAAACTCACGCACAGCTGAACCTGGAGACACTGGACATGGTCACATCTGGGGGGAAAAAGGTTGGTCCATAGTTGGTTCGTGGTTGGTCCACGGTTGGTCCACAGTGTTCTGGTTCCAAGTAATGTGTTTCAACACTGAAGATAAAAATGAATTTTCAAAATGTAGTTTGATTGTTTGGCTGTTAAGCCTTATAAAACGTACGACTTTGTCTCTTGTTGTGATGAAACTTGTATACATTAAGGAATATGAAAGGTGGCATGATTCATCTCATACCTTCCTAAAGTGATATATGCTGTGACGGAGTGATTAGATTAAGGTGACCAAACGTCCCGTAAAAATGGAGTTGTCACGTTTTTTTTTAACGATTGTACCCGTTGTCCTGAAAAAGTCTCTCGGGAGGACGCTTAGGCGTCCCGTTTATGTCCCGTTTTTTAAAACCAAACCCATTTTCTAATCACTTAAACTACCTAATTTATAGTTTAACTTCAAGTATTATTTGGGCTAGTTGTGTAGCTAGTGCCAGTAGTGATGTGGGCTCGAGTGATGGCTGCACTGTTCCCCCCTCCACCAGTGTCCCTGCCGCTAGATCTTATATGTAAATGTATAGCGAAAGACACAAGACTTGAAGCTGCAAAGGGAGGGGGGGGCATGTAGCTGTGCAGAAAACAATTTTGATTCCACTACCGCAACGTGTAATGTGTTACTATTATGTGTGATCCCTGCCGGCCGCCTGTTCGTGTCAGAGTGACAGGTGTTTGTTTTAGGTTTTGAACTTTATTCTTTAATTTTATATTATCTTCTCATTAGAACAATCATTATGCCCAAGTGTCAATGTAAGTTTATGGCGGAGTATTCCAAAGCGTGGAACTATATTAAAAAGGGACGCTATGAAAGTGAAGCCGAGTGCACAGTTTGCAATAATGTTTTTATTAGTGGTCATGGTGGGCGTTCAGACATAGAACAACACATCACATCAGTGAAACATATGACAGAGGAAAAGACTGAGTGCCCCAAGTAGATTTCTAGGTTAGATTTCATAGTTAAAATTAGCATATTTTCAATAAACAGTTTCCGGCGGAGGCCTCCGGACCCCTCTTTAGCTGGAGGGTATTCCGCCCCTCCCCTCGCGCCCCCAAAAAATCGTTCTTGAAAGCGTCCTGTTTTTTACAAATCATGATTTGGTCACTAGATGTTTTTCACGGAGCACACCTTCAGATTAATGCCCACTGATCCATATCTCTGTAATTTCAGGAAGGTCCGTACTTACAAGAGTTGGTGAACATGTTCGACTTCCTGCGTAATTTTATGTACAACAATACGAGTGTCAAGGTAATGGATGAGAGGAGCATTAATTATTTTCTAACTCTCAAAACATTAGAAAAGTAATGTCATCACAGATAAAAGTTAGAAATGTACACCAGAGTTAGAATTGTGCACCAGAGTTAGAACTGTGCACCAGAGTTAGAACTGTGCACCAGAGTTAGAACTGTGCACCAGAGTTAGAAATGTGCACCAGAGTTAGCAATGTACACCATTGTTAGAATTGTGTACCAGAGTTAGAACTGTGCACCAGAGTAGAACTGTGCACCATTGTTAGAACTGTACACCAGAGTTAGAACTGTGCACCATTGTTAGAACTGTATATCAGAGTTAGAATTGTACACCAGAGTTAGAATAGTACACCAGAGTTAGAACTGTGCACCAGAGTTAGAACTGTGCACCAGAGTTAGAACTGTGCACCAGAGTTAGAACTGTGCACCAGATTTTCTTTTTAAAGACCAAATAATACTCTGCTAAATTTTTTAATCCAATCGGGCAACTTTATTTAATGCTCTGCATAGCCAGATAATTTTATCTTAGAAGTTAAAACCCTTGAAGAGTCAAAGCAGTTAAATTTGTTGCCAAATAGTTGCAGCCTTCTGTTTTCTGGGCCAAGTCCACATTGATCATGTCATGCAACTCATGTTCTGCAGGTTGCCTGCCACCGCAGCGGCATCACCTTGGTCATACAGAAGCTGTGGTCATGGTGTCAGCAAGAACCCACCCTCCTGTCCAGTGTTCTGTCATTCTTGATAACTTACTCCGCCCATTGCAACTCAGGTTCTTCTGCTGTTTTTATTATGATTCTACGCCATCTGATTTGCTTTATGTTCAAGTAATATTTCACTTCGATATAAAATTTTGAAGGGATACAACATTTATATATTTTTTTTTAAAATCTATTTATTTTGATTTAGACATTTAAAAAAAAAAAAGGTTTACCTGTGAACTATGATAAGCAAATGTTACAATGGTGAGTTTTTAACAAATCTTTTCCCGATACAGCTGCTGGCTCACTTGCCTTGCCCATCTCAGCTCAGACAGCCAGCCGTCCAGGTGGGCAGGGAACCCTCCTTCACTGCATCCTAAAGTTGACCCAGAGAGAGTTGGACAGGGACGAGTGCTCGCCTGTCTTGAGGCTGACCTTTGCCCTCCTGACAAATTTAGTCATGAGTGCAGACTGTCGCCACATTTTATGGAAGGTGAGAACCCTCAATTTTTAAAACTCATGTAAATTGTTTTTGGTCGCTGTTTGCAGCAAATACTTCACGTTTTTGCTAATTTTATGCACTTTTTAGGGCAGGGATCCTCAAACATTTTAATCAGGTAGGTCGTTCACTGCCCAGGATAATAGTCAACAATATTATATTACAAGATTATAGCATGATTGTATAAACAAGTTACTATACACACTTCACAAATCTTAGTTGTAGAGCAACAAAAAAACAAACAAAAACAAATACATTTTAAATTAAGAACATTTGTCATCAGCTTAAACTTATTAGCATATCAATGCGACGTGTGAACCTGCTTTTGGCTAATGAGATGGCCGATGTCAGGTTCCTTGTTTATATTTGTACGGCGGACGGGGTTAAGGACCATTGCAGGTTCGGATCTGGTCCGTGGGCCACAGTTTGAGAAGCCCTGTGGTTAACCAAAGAATTAAATGATTGCTCCATAATATGGCAGCAGATAAGCAGGAAATAATTGAGTGTTTTACAATAAGTTACATTGAATTATACTATTTTCTTGTTCCACAATTACCAAAAGCCATCTGCTCATTTGATTTCATCACAATCTGGGCACTCAACTCGTTTTATCTTTTGACTTATATTTTTATAACATAACTAATAGCAATTGTTTTATCCAAAACAAAACTTTGCTACTTGTAACAACAGCTGTTAATTATAACATTGATGTGGTATCATTATAAGAATATTGTCTAATGTGGTTCTTCTTCTTGCGTTTGCTTATTCAGCACTCCTAATGATAATTCCAATGCTTATTGTAAAAAGCATGAGGCCCAATTCCATGAATCGCATCATAACATATTTATTGATGGAATATACACTTCGCAGAGTATAAAATAAATCTCCTAAACTGGAGGAAACATAACTGTCATTGCCTTGTCACTTCATGTACACATAATTAACTCAGAATGCAATATACTTATTACGGATGTTCAGAGATATACACTTAATGGGTGCAAGAACACAAAAATCAAACTGCCATGATGGCCATGTATGAATCACTTCCTGTCTTCTTGCACTTCTGCTCACGACATATTAATACATTTAACTTCCTGTTAATTCCTAAATTGTGAAAACAATACATCATGTCAATATTTGAGCTGTTACACTGCTTATACATTTTTTTCTGGAAAACACTGTTAGCATTATAATTAATGTTTGCTCAACAGAATAACTTTCTGAACCAGTTTTCCCGGCTAAACCCCAGGAGGACAAAAGGAAAAATGCGAATAGCAGTCGATATTTTATGGTGTGAACTGTTCTCTGCGTTGTCATTCAGCACAGACGGACAACAAATTATCCTCAAGACATCAGGTCAGCAGCGTGATTTTTGGGAAGAGCTAAGATCAAAAATAGCTTTAAAGTTAATATAAATATTTATTGTCTGAGGGATTTCATTTCATAATTTACTCATAAACTTAAGGAAATTTGTAAATGGTAAAAAAAAGTTCTTTCTTAAAAAAAAAAATTGTAAAGTTATTTTCTATTCAATCAGACGTTCTCACTGTTTTGATGGACATGATGGAGGCAGGGCCCTCAAGATGTCAGCACTGTGCTATGCTAATCGTTAGAAATTTATGTTGCCACGCCCCAAACAAGCCAAAAATTCTGGCAGCCGGTAGGAACTACTCTTGCTATCGTTTTTTGTTTTTTTCTGTTTAAAACTAACATGGACGAGACAGATGAGACAGACGAGACAGATGAGACAGACGAGGCAGACCAGACAGACAAGGCAGACCAGACAGACGAGGCAGATGAGACAGATGAGACAGACGAGGCAGACCAGACAGACGAGACAGATGAGACAGATGAGACAGATGAGGCAGATGAGACAGATGAGGCAGATGAGACAGACGAGGCAGATGAGACAGACGAGGCAGACCAGACAGACGAGGCAGATGAGACAGACGAGGCAGACCAGACAGACGAGGCAGATGAGACAGACGAGACAGACGAGGCAGATGAGACAGATGAGGCAGATGAGACAGACGAGGCAGATGAGACAGACGAGGCAGACCAGACAGACGAGGCAGATGAGACAGACGAGGCAGATGAGACAGAGGAGGCAGATGAGACAGATGAGACAGACGAGGCAGACGAGACAGACAAGGCAGACGAGACAGACGAGGCAGATGAGACAGACGAGGCAGATGAGACAGACGAGGCAGATGAGACAGACAAGGCAGACCAGACAGACGAGGCAGATGAGACAGACAAGGCAGACCAGACAGACGAGGCAGATGAGACAGACGAGGCAGATGAGACAGACGAGGCAGATGAGACAGATGAGACAGACAAGGCAGACCAGACAGACGAGGCAGATGAGACAGACGAGGCAGATGAGACAGACGAGGCAGATGAGACAGATGAGACAGACGAGACAGTCTCAAAAAGCTTAACTACTCAGACAAAAATGATATAATTAATCATCTTGGCACCCTCAATATTTAAAAAAGTATTTACAACGTTTTACATGAAGAATCAAAAGCAAAACTCACATGTTTGGACAAACACTGGATTAATCAAAGATAGAAAAGAAACAATTCATTTCTATAGTTTTCAAATATTTATCAGGTTTTTTTTTTTAAAATGTACATGTATTATACAAATTTCAGATTTCTAGTTAACTTTTAAATTTAATTTAAGGCTGCAATATATCTGATCATAACTTCCAATTGATAATAGCTATCGTTCGCTATTAGACTAAATTTTATAATTGTATCTGCAGATAAACTGATCTCTGTGATGATGGGCCAGATTGAGAATAAGACAGATAAAAATAGACAGCTGGTTGCATCGTCTGCTCTGTGGGCTCTGGTGCACAACAGTCACAAGGTGATCACTTTCCTTTCAACTTTTTGTTCCACTTCCGCTTTGGTTTTTTTGTTTTGTTTTTTAAATCTTTTATTGTGCTCAAAGGAGTCTTCCTTTTAATTAACTATCAGGTCTATGCTCAAAACTTTTATCTGGGAAAATAATCCTAAATGTGTTATTAGAATTTTTAAAAATTCTTTTTGAAATGATGTTTTTTCAGTTATACATTGGATGGGTGAAGTTGTTATATTATTATATATAAATATATTACAATAAATATTATAATACGTCAAACAGACGTGTTAGTGTTCATTGAGTGTTAGCTATAATACAATAATTTAACATGGTGGCAGCCAACTGAGACTATGGCAGAAAGAAGTTGTTATAAGGCTAGAGGCCTCCCCCCCCCCCCCCCCCCTCCCCCCCCCCCCAACCTTCTTTAAATGTGAAGGAAGGGTGTGAGGAATGGAAACTGTGGAAACAAAGGGGGATGAACTATTGCATTGTAGCACAGGTCAACACAGAGGATGAGGAATATAAAAAAGCTCTATTCTTAAACACCATAGGACCAGAGGGACTGACTATTTACAATGGCATGCCTCTCAAAGAAATTCATAATACACAGGACGTCATAAATGCATTTGATGACCATTTCATGGGAAGGAAAAATGAGACATCTGAAAGGTATGTGTTTAATAATAGGAAGCAGAAAGCTGATGAAACTTTTGAGGACTATATTGCACTATTACGCACCTTAGCTGGAACGTGCAATTTTTGCGACCATATGGAAGACTCTTTACTGAGAAACAGAATCGTGGTGGGCATAAAAGACAACATAACTAGAAAAGCATTATTGCAAGAAATGAAACTGACTCTGGCGACATGTATAGACATATGTCGAGCCCAAGAAGCAGCTAATGTTCAAATAAAAATTTTAGAAGAGAACACGGTTCCAGGAGAGGATGCAGCAGGTAGTCCGGACGAGGCCTTTGCTGTACTGTCTGGTAGGAGAAACACCAGAAGATCAACACAGCTCAAAGTAACAAACGGTCCAAGTGTAAATTTTGTGGACAGATACACCTTTTCAAGAAAGAATTGTGACCTGCATGGGACAAACAATGAACAATCTGTAAGCTTAGAAACCATTTTGCCAGCAAATGCAACCAGAAGAATTTGGGTGAATGAAGATAATGAGGAAGACTACTCTTGAAATGAGGAAACTGTACTTGCGGTGAACAGTAAACGACATAGTAAGGTCATAAAAGCTGAAATGATCATTGGTGGGGAGAAGGCCATGTGTCAGATTGACTCAGGAGCCAGCGTTAATGTGATTCCGAGGAAGTTCATAAAAACCGCAAAAGTTACTCCCACTACTACTAAACTCCGTGTTTATCATGGAAGCACACTCTTGCCGATTGGAAAAGTAAAATTAATTGTTCAAAACCCCAGAACGAGAAAAAAATACTGTGTTGATTTCAATGTTGTGAGAAATAACCTGACCCCACTACTTGGAAAGAAAACTTCAGAAACAATGGGGCATATTGACGTATATTACAATATTTTGGAAAGTGTCGATAAGATCGATAAAATATCCAAGAAATAAAGTTCTCCTAAAATATTTGAAAATTTCAAGGATGTTTTTAATGATCAGCAGGGAGACTTAACTGGAATCGTAGACCTAGAGGTGAATCCTGAGGTTACACCAGTTACCTGCCCATCTGGGCGTGTGCCACTTGCAATAGAAGCTAAAGTGAAAGCGGAATTACAATGATTGACCAAAAGAGGTATCATCGAACCTGTTGACAAACCAACTGACTGGGTTAGTCGACTGGTGGTAGCCACAAAGAAATCAGGAGAACACCGAATATGCTTGGATCCTCGTCCTCTAAATAGAGCACTTAAAAGAGAGTGTTTCGCTCTTCCCATTATGGAGGACATATTAACCAAATTGTCCAGTGCCAAATGGTTTTCTAAATTGTACCTAGCTAATGCTTACTGGCATGTACATCTTGATGAGGAATCAAGTCTACTAAACTACATTTCAAACTCCTTTTGGGCGATACAAATGGAATAGACTACCATTTGGAACATCTGTGAGCTCTGAGCTTTTTCAAAAATGGCTTAATGTTGCTCTTGAGGGACTTGATGGAGTGATAGGTGTCGCAGATGATATCATAGTGTATGGTTCTGGCTACACATTAGAATCAGCGTCTTGTGATCACGACAAGAACATTATTGCTTTGTTAGAAAGTTGGCGTTCTGTTGGAATAAAGCTTAACAGGGGTAAGGCTGAAATTAAAATGAAGGAAATTTCATACCTGGGTCATCGAATCGCAGGTGAAGGTTTGAAAATAGATCCAGAGAAAGTAAGAGCTATCAAGGAAATGAAGAAACCAATAGATCCAGAGACAGTAAGAGCTATCAAGGAAATGAAGAAACCAATAGATCCAGAGACAGTAAGAGCTATCAAGGAAATGAAGAAACCAATAGAGACAGTAAGAGCTATCAAGGAAATGAAGAAACCAATAGATCCAGAGACAGTAAGAGCTATCAAGGAAATGAAGAAACCAATAGATCCAGAGACAGTAAGAGCTATCAAGGAAATGAAGAAACCAATAGATCCAGAGACAGTAAGAGCTATCAAGGAAATGAAGAAACCAAGGAATGTTGAAGAGGTAAGGCGTTTCTGTGGCTTTGTGAATAATCTCTGAAAGTTTCTTCCCAGACTATCTGACACCCTTGAACCTATTGGTCAACTACTACGTTGAGATATCCGGTGGTCATGGTCTGATAAGCATGACACAGCCTTCTGTGAAGTGAAGTCCATGGTGACAAAGGCTCCTGTGTTGGCATTCTATAATCCCAGAAAAGAGGTAACAATACAATGTGATTCGAGCCAAAAGAGACTTGGGGCTGTACTTGTGCAACATGGTAAGCCCATATCCTACGCTGTCGGTCTCTGACTGACACCGAAACCAGATATGCACCGATTGAAAAGGAAATGCTAGCCATTGTGTTTGCTCTAGATAAGTTTCACCAATATACATTCGGTCGGCACACTACGATTGAAAGTGATCATAAGCCTTTGGAGGCAATCATAGCAAAACCTCTTTCAGCCGCTCCTCGTAGACTACAAGGAATGATGCTGAGAATTCAAGATTATGATATAGAAGTGAAGTACAAAAAAGGAAAGGAGATGCACCTTTCTGATACACTATCAAGGCCTACATACAATCATCTGAGAGCAATCAAGGTGAATTTGAACATATAAATATGACCAGTTTTCTGTCCATTCGTGAAGAAAAACTACGTAGACTGAAAGGAGAAACTGGAAAAGATAACACCCTTCAAAGACTTAAAACTATAATTACTTCTGGCTGGCCTGAGGACACGCATCTATTGCATGATACACTAGCAACCTACTATAGCTTCAGAGATGAAATGTCCATTCAGGATGGTCTGATTTTCAAAGGTGAAGGGGTGGTAGTACCAGTGTTTATAAGATCAGAGTTGAAAAAGGCGATCCATTCAACCCACATCGGCATCGAAGGGTGTCTGAAAAGGTCACGTGAAAGTCTATTCTGGCCAGGAATGGCCGGTGAAATCAAACATTTCATTTCAACGTGTGACATTTGTCAAGCCCTTCAACCTGACCACCAGAAAGAGACTCTTAATGAGTCATGAGATCCCAAGACACCCATGGGAAAAAGTTGGTGTGGATCTTTTTGAATTAAACGGGAAAAATGATGTAGTCTGCATGGACTACTTCAGCAATTTTTTAGAGGTGGACAGAAATCGTGGTGAGAAAAATAAAGGCCCTAAATCCTGAGAACCACCTGGAGGCCATATGCGCACCCTGAAGATCCAATACAAGTCCTGACAACATACAAAGAACCCGATCAGGACGGGAAATAAAGACCACTAGGATGAAAGTCTTTATTTATAATTAGATAAAGACATTGTATTAATTTTTATGTATTTGTATTACTGATGTGATAAGCCACCTCTTTCCAGAAAGGAGGGGGATGTTGTGATATCACTCTTGTTGTATTGTTAAGTTGCGTCCCCTTGTGTCAATGCGTGAGGCCCGTGAATGCTTGAGTTGAGAAGTCACGTGACCTTGCTTGTAATAAATTCAATAAAGATATAGACACGGAGCTGAACAGACGTGTTAGTGTTCATTGAGAGTTAGCTATAATACAATAATATAACAGAAGTTAAGTTCTTTTAAAACATGTTCTGTACTGCCCCCCTCAGGCTCGAATACAGTTCAAGGCCGCTAACATTGCACCCAGACTTGTGGATCTGCTCCATGACCTTCAAACCAGTGGGTCGAAATCCAAGGTGACTACCAGCTGTTGTGAGAATCTCAAAGCCATAATTTCTCAACTTCGGGACTAGAGTCAACACCTTCAGGCTGATTGATGACAGACTATTAGTTTCTCCGTTTCCGAATGAAAAATAGTGCCAAATCTAATATTGGAAAAAATGTTCTCTTATTATTTAATTTTATGGTGGCAATACTTTAAACAGATTAAGACATCACACTCGGCCATACAAATCCTTTGTGTGTGACAGGACATGACGTCAGTCTCGGAAAATTTATCTGCTGTATAGAATATTGACTCATTGGATTGGGTTGGTTGATGAATGTGACACGCCAGGACAAAAGCACGGTGGTCCTATTTAAGTGGGAGCGCATGATGAATGTGACATGCCAGGCCAAAAGCATGGTGGTCCTATTTAAGTGGGAGTGCATGATGAATGTGACATGCCAGGCCAAAAGCACGGTGGTCCTATTTAAGTGGGAGCACATGATGAATGTGACATGCCAGGACAAAAGCACGGTGGTCCTATTTAAGTGGGAGCGCATGATGAATGTGACATGCCAGGCCAAAAGCACGGTGGTCCTATTTAAGTGGGAGCGCATGATGAATGTGACATGCCAGGACAAAAGCACGGTGGTCCTATTTAAGTGGGAGCGCCAAGTATTTAAGTTCGATGTCAAGAAAGAAGAAAAAAAGATGTGGAACAATCAAAATTAAACTGTTTTAAGTGATTAAAAGTTGGAACAACTGATGCATGTAGGTTTAAAGATTTATTTATATTTAGAAAAATAAGTTTCTTGTAGCTTAATTAAAATATTAGCAGGACGGCCAACATAAAAATTGTTACCAGATAAAATATTACCATTTGGCAACGGTTTTATTCCAACAGCTGACTTTTTTTGTCATCTGTATGAGTTGTTGCACTCTGGCAACTTTTCTTTATTAACAAGAAGTCACTGTGTTAATGGTCAATAGTGTGAAAACTATACTACATTTATTTTCTTGAAGTTTTTCTAGCATTAAATATTTATTATTGCATATTATTTATACATGTGATGACCACGTATAGTTGTCTTGTAAAGTTAAATATTACTTTAAGTTTATTGGATTATGCAAATTTTTTCTTTTTCTAACCGTAAATAAAAATATGTATATAATGAATAGAAAGCCCTTGTGTATTTCATCATTATAAATTTTTTTAAATAATAAAATTAGACATATCAAAATATGAACAATTTAT
This sequence comes from Lymnaea stagnalis, assembly GCA_964033795.1. Lineage (NCBI taxonomy): Eukaryota > Metazoa > Mollusca > Gastropoda > Lymnaeidae > Lymnaea > Lymnaea stagnalis. The sequence continues at coordinate 35,041 of CAXITT010000901.1, read as the reverse complement.
TTTTGACCTACATGGTTGCTTAAATAAATGTCAACCCGCAATAAATGAATATTTAAGGAACTCAACCATTTATTTTTAAAACTGTGGAAATTATTCACTAATTATTTTCTAAAAAATTCATTGACACCACTATAATTTACAATAATACTGTAATAATATATGTGAGCCAAACTCACTGGCTACTCAAAATAACTTTGTTTAACTGGTTGTATTAAAAATGTCTGTAATTAAATTAATGTGGAATATACTTTTTGCTGTTTAAAAGAGTAACTTACTAATAATATATTGACAGTACAATGTCCTAATCATAATGGAAATAGTAACAGCTATCAACATAATTATGGGCATGTACCTGTACACTATGTTATTCCACTGCCAACTAAAGCAGAGAAAAAAAATCACAAGGTAAGACTTTACATTTTGCAAATAAATGTTTATTTTGTGGCATAAGAGCAACAGGCATGTGATTCCAAGAATTATGGACAGAGTAAGGAAACATAATTAACCATAAAAAAAATTTCCCTCAATTTTACATGGTAAACAGTTATGAAAATTGAACAGGCAGAAGTAAATGATTGGCCTTTTGTTAAAACATTTTTTCAACTTGGCACCATCTCTGGTCTTGCCAATCAATCCATGTGAACCGATGTGCCCGTCATTTTCACAAATACAATTAACAACACAGGTATGAGGCCAATTCATTTGATCTTATTTTCAACACAGGTCATGACCTTACTGATCACTACAGGGTACCTCCCAATAGAATAAATAGAGATTTATGAAACATTTTATTAATGTACAGTGTTTTTTTAAAAAATAATTTTCATAGCGCATGGTGCAGTTGAACATCCATTTCAGCACAAATTTATGCAGAGCAGTATTTTTTTTAACAAAACATATGTAGGCATAGAAAAAAGAAACTCTGTATTTGTCTTATTGGAACAAGAGGAATAACTTGTTGATAATAAAAATTCAGAAGACCAATAATTTCATGAGTTAACCACCCTGCCTGACTTTTTTTCATATTTTTTTTTTCAGAGATGAAATTAAATATTTTATTATGATGGTATCCACAAATTTAATGGCATCAAAGTAATCCTTCATAATACGTGCAACTTTCAATTAAATATAAAAATAAAACAGGGAGTGTACAACAACCAGCATTAACAAAGTAAAATATCTGTACAGTTTTTAAATGAAATGAAAGCAAATTAAAATCATTTAATCAGACAATTATTTGATTTCTTTACTTTTTCTCATGGTCGCCGCCCACTCATCAAAGTCTAGCAGCACGCAGCAATCTGTATGAGTAAAATACTAAAGGTTCTTTCATTAGACTGTATCCTACTTTTCTTAGCACCAGCTTCATGGGCTACCCTTCAGCACAATGGTCTCACATACATACTCTGGCAGACTCGTGCCCATCAGTTTCAAATATCATTTTTACCCAATTACCAATTTCATAGCCAATGAAGAGTATCGGCGTGGTGTCACTAACCATAAGATTAAGAGGACTCCATTATTAAAGGCTAGTAATCATTATATAATCCTCAAAACCTTATGTCCAGTGGTTCCCAACAATTTCCTGGCGACCCACAACTAAATTAAAGGATCACTAGGAAAAATTACAATTTATTAAATAAGATTGTTCAAAGCATTTGCACTTCTTTACATACATTTTTTTCATGAATTGTTTATGTGTGTGTTTTATAAACCTTTTCAACATAACACACCTACCTCACCACCAACTGTGCATGCCATCTGTTGTATGCACATCTTGACAGACAACTCTGGATATCAATCAGCAGACTGAGGGTGGGCCACAGTATAACATTTTGATTAAAAACTATTTTATAAATAGTTGCTTAAATAGGCTGAAACAGCAGGTTGCCTTGTGAATACTTTAAATAGGCTGAAACAGCAGGCAGACTACCTTGAGAAAAGTTTAACTAGGCTGTGACAGTAGAATGCTTTGTGATTCAGGATGGGAAAAGCTAAAAAAAAAGGAGAGAATGTACACTCATAAATATTGACGATATCATGAATTACACAATCATTAGTTCATCCTACGCAGTGAAGATGAAATGTGGCACAGTTTTACAAACTAGGACAATCTTTTGATAATATTATTTATATCCAACAGTCACATTCTAAGCCAATCCTAAATAATATTTATATCAGACAGTCACATTCTAAGTTAATCCTTAAAAATATTATACAAAAATGTCACAGTCTAAAACACACCGGTTCCCAAACTGTGTTCCACAGAGCTGCTCCAGCCTGTAAGACATTGGGTAGGCAGGCTTAAGTGCTGACCCCCCCCCCACCCACCCACCATAGAAACTGATTCATATGAGTCAAAAAGTTTGGGAACCACTGCTTTTTGATAACATTTATGCCATTCAAATTCTAAGATGATACATTGATAATATTTATATCAAACAGTCACATATTTTGTGCCAACAAAACTGACCTATCAATCACAATGCTATAGAGCCGGCACCTTTCAACTGATGATGTAGTAATCATACCAACAGTTCAATCACCATTTTACCACTTTGCTACAGTTAACTGCAGTGTTGCCTTTGCACTCTATACAATTACATTCGACGTGTCTTACCAAGCTCCCATTTAACACAGCGATTGTACCCAAAAGGGATTTAAATAATGAAGCCACTGGACTAACCTTCCCAGTCTGAAAGCTTTGTTATGGTCATTTTAACATGTATCACTTTTTTTAAAAATATTTCTTTGAAATGAAAATAAACACATATAGAGTGCTTGAAACTGTAACATACGTAAGGCAATATATATATATCTAGACAATTTATAAAAATTCTCTTCTTTAAATAATTTCTTTAAACCACTGGTCCCAAACATTTTAGCGGAGGGCCACATTTTGGAATGATCCGTGATCAAGGGTTGTACTCAACTAATCAAATGCCACAGTTTGGAGAATGTGACAATATAAAATAAAATGTGAGCTCCGTTAATGCAACATGAAAATCCAAGTCTTCAAATTTGGGACCCAGAGTATCATTAGCATACAGCACAGATGCCCACTTGTAGCATTAGCTTATAGTTCTTATGAAGTGCCAGCTTATAGCGTTGGCTTGCAGTACTGATGAGTGCCAGCTTGTATCATTAGCCTGTAGTACTGAAATTGTGCCAGCTTGCATCATCAGCCGGTAGTACTGAAATTGTGCGATATTGTATCAGAAGCTTATAGCACTGACAGAGTTCCAGCTTGTGTCATTAGCTTATATTTGTGATGAGTGACTAGCAGCCACTGAAACTGAATTATGTTTTGAATGACCAGCTGAGGCGGTGATGAACATTTCCTCTGAGTCAGAGTCCCTGGAAATAAAAGGAGAAAACCCAGGAAACATATTCATACAGCTCTGCACATATCCACACAGCTCTGCACAGATTCACACACATGCACACACATTCATACAGATCCACACATATTCATACAGATTCAGAGGTGACATAAGATACAATTTAATTCACTAATTTGCTACATCATGAATCATTAAAACATGTTCAAACCATAAGGTGACCGTTGGTACTGTTTTTACCAGTACATTACAGGGTTTTGTACATTTGTCATGGTTAGTCTTGAGTTGTAGCCAGTACAGTTAAAGTTAAACATGATTACTTGAACCAACGATCCGAGTACATCTGATATTCAGGCATAAATAAATGGAACAGATAAAACTATATAATTCATCCAAATTGGCATCACCATAATATTTTTTTTTCATAGGAACGACTCGCCTGGACATTCTTGGCGCCAAAACAATTTTAAATGTCCTGAATAAATAAGAACAATTTGTTAAATGTCCTGGTTTTGAATATGATGGTCATTCCATCATATAATCCGTAAATTTATGTGGGAAGTCATATCGCCAATCCTGTGGATACTACAATTACAAACTCCCAGTTGGTCAATTACGTCATTTTTAGCAATTAATAACAATAAATACTATTATTCCCCCCCCCCCCCCCAAATAACTATTTTTTTCAGTTCTGAAATATTACAGGAAATTTTAACTTTCATTCCATCCAAATGCATAACATTAAAAAATATATATATATATATATATTTATTTCTGAAGTTTTGTAAAATCCAAATTGCCATCACGACCTAATATAACATATGTATCATATTTATATCAATTGAAACACTAAAGGGTGATAGAAGATTGATAATGACAGTTTCTTCATCTTGCCTTACTTTCTTTCAAGCATAACTTCCTGTTGGCCCATATGCTCTGGCCTCATACGAAATTGTTCAATCATGAACCTCGCTTCATGTGTTTTATTTGTTTGTTTTTTTATTCCAATAAACTAACACTTAACACAACAGGACTTAATAAAAAAAAATTTGTAATAAACAAAAACATTAAAAAAAACTGAGTAATCAAAGCCGAAATGTTTACCTGTTGTAAATTGGCTGTTGGGGGAAACGAAAACCAATTGATTAAATCTTAATACTGTGCACCCAAAAGTTTACGAGTAAGAAAATAATACAATGAAAATTTAATAACTAATGATCATAAAAACAGAATGCATTGTCCCTACATATGTAGAGGGTCCCAAGTGAACTAAAAGTTATTACACTCTTAATTAGTGGGTCAGCATTAAATTAAATAAAATTAAAAAAATAATTGTTCAAATTTTATTTATTTTTATTTTAAAAATTAGAATGTAGCACACACAAAAATCTATGCTTTATATTAAAATTCCTGGTCCACAGTCCAACCTTTTAAACAAATAATGCTAAAATTGTTTCCTAGTTGCATACTGTTGAGATGATTGAATACTGCATTTAAAAAAATGCAACAGGAAAGAGAAATGTTTAAAAATCTCATTGTTTTTTCCCCATTGAAAAGACTATTTATAAATGGGGGAACACTTCCTTTTTTTTTTTTTTTTTTTTTTAGCTCGGTGAGCCAACCAATTGGCATGTCATAAAATGAACCCTTGTCCGACTATTGTCCACACCGCTGAACTAATCCCTGTGAGACCCACTCACAAAGTATTCATATCTTTCAGGAATACTTTTTGCTTTAAAATTATTATATTTCCAAATTACATTACCATCTCATTGTCTTCCAAATGACATTGCCATCTCATTGTCTTCAAAATTACATTGCCACTCATTGTCTTCCAAATTACATTACCATCTCATTGTCTTCCAAATGACATTACCATTTCATTGTCTTCCAAATGACATTAACATCTCATTGTCTTCCAAATTAAATTACCATCTCATTGTCTTCCAAATGACATTGCCATCTCATTGTCTTCCAAATTACATTGCCATCTCATTGTCTTCCAAATTACATTGACATCTCATTACTTTCTGTCATTGCCTAACCATTGATACAATTATTCCTTACCTCAACAGGCAACAATTCAAGAAAAAACTTTGGCCACATCAGCATAAATATTTATACAATCCCATTGTTTAAAAATATAAATACAATTTTACTGTTTAAAGCTGCTCATAATATGAAGGTTTTATGAAATTGCCAAATATTTCAGTTAGTGAGCAGACTCTGAAGCATTCTGACTTACTTTAAAAAACGACTTCTCTGACGCCCAAGAATTAACATAAATTGAATGAATAAATTATGACAATCTTTTTACAAGTTTGCTATCTGACATACTTTGTGTGATCACACTTGTTCCGAGCCGCGGAAAAACAGCAGTAGTCCGTTGGAAGCTCAGGAAATACTTAGATAACAGAGTTGCTAAAACAATCAGACACATAGCAATGGTGTAACATTTTCTATATTTTGCTCCCTGTTCCTGAAACCGTATCTAACAAAATAATACTTAACATTAATGTATTAAAGGAAATACATTTTTAAAAATAATAATATACTTTATAATTTATTAATTTAAATACATTTTAAAAAAAGGGAAGAAAGAGAAAAAAAAGTAATTTAATCACAAAGACGCCCTACCAAAATGTACATTCTGTAAACATGTTAAAAAATACTCTTAAGGTTTCAATACTAGCCATCTTCCAACAAGATGACAGACTTGGCAAGGGTGTGTTATGGTAAGTAAGACAACTCTATCCTTAAAGAAAATAATTGAGTTAATGCTGTGCCATAGCACAAAGGTACCCGGTACTTGTTACAAAAATTAAAACGTTGAGTTGGGGGATACACCGCTGCCTGAAGTAGTATTGCCATTAAGTGTGAGATAAACCTCTAAGATTGGAGCCTGTTGTTTTTTTTAAAACCAAACTACAGTCTCCTATTCATTCACCTCAAAGGATCACATGTGGCCTGCAAGCTAGAGGCTGGGGACCTCTGGATGAAAAAAAAAAAAAAGATGATGATGCACTATTATGACTGCAGCATACTCAAATAGAAAAAGTTTTTTTGTCTAATCGTGGCCAAGGGGTAATGGCTTCTTCATTTGAACTTTCATAGAATATAAACGGGCAATCAAACTTATGGTGTCAGTTACTTTATTTAAGAACGCCAGGCTGATTGTCCTAAAGTATATCAACAGCCGTGCTGATTAAAATGAACTGATTAAAATTTGTGTACAGTTACTTTATACAGCATTATTTTTACAGCGTCCCCTTCAATATATTCCAGCTGTGCTATTAAGTTTCTTCCATTGAATTAACTTGACATTTCAAAAATCGAATCCAGTCCTTGAATAAATAGTTCTCAATGGCTGCTATAGAAGGGGAGGGAGGTCAAACAATTTTTATTATAGTAAAATATCTTTTTTTTTCACCAGTGTTGTAAGACACATGACCTTGATGCTATCGCAGCTTAAAGCTGGAAGATATTTTTAAAGAAATGATGACAGACTATTTTTTGGGCCAAGAAATAAACTTATGATAAACATATCATGCCATTTACCCAATGTTTGTCACAAAGAATCAAAATCAAATTCTTATTTACACCAAGGATCTTTTGTTCCTTCGTTCCATTTTCATATTTGATCTTCATTAACTTTATTTCTAAATACCTATTGGATGTTAAAAAATTCAAACTGTATTTGGCTGAGACTGGATTCAATATTCCACAACAGCAGCGGGAACTGAGCTGTCAAAACAACTGTATGAATGAGACATCGTGTTATTGGGAGGTGATGGAATGGAAACATTCAAACCACAATGCTAGTCACATGACAACATTTCACAGCATGTCATCAAGTACTCTTTATTTGTATGTGAGAAATGTCATACTTTCAGTTGCTCACAAGCAACATTCAACTAAACTGGTGTAGTTATATAGAGTAAATAGTTCTGGGGCGCAAGGCCTATTTTTGTACTGTATAAAAAAGAGAGAGAGAGATCCACATAAAAACATTTATCACATGAGGAGCAAAACAGCATCAGGTTGTTATTTTTTTAAAAATTAATGTACAATTTTTTTTTTTTTAAACAAATTTTTATACATCGACATCCACAATGATAAAACATATTTTGATACATTTGAAAAATGGGCTAGGCAGTATCTGAATATAAACTTCTCATTCATTGCTCTGACTGCATTCGCCTTCAAAATCTTGATTTTTGATTTGATGACTTTGGATCCAGAGTGAGACTGCAGACATAAGTTTGACATCTCCACAGACTCATCATCCAAACTCTTTTACATCATTATCATAAAATAAGAGGAAAAAGAAAGAAAACCAAGATAGCAAAATGATGATATAAGTGAACTAGTCCTATCCCCCCACCTTAGTTATCGTCTTTAGTGAGCCAATCGGGGCCGAAATCTCCGATTTTTTCCCCCCAAAAAACCTAGCAAAGTGTCACAATAGATGGGCGACTGTATAAACACAAGTATCAACGCCTCATTAAGTGACTCCCAATTTTAAATAGATTACAGCACATATTTTTTTTATGTCAACACCTGCGGTGGAATATTCAAATATGGCTTACCAGATGTTGACCTAGATACTTGAACCAGTCCTAGCAAAGAAAACGATAAAAAAAAAAAGGTAGCTTCGACTTAAAGCTACATTACTGTCACATTCATAATATGTAGATGGACATAATAAATTAATATTAAAAACAAAATATCACTTTTAAAAAATTGATTTCATTTAAATAAAATTTGTTGCATATGATGTAAACAGTTTAGAGAAGTAAGAAAGAAATCCTTTCCACAGTATTTTTGGTGTATACTTTTAATAATAAAAATTTGCCTTCTACCTTCTCACAAATTGTAAAATAATTGAACCTAAACATAAGGAAATGATGTAATGAATCTAACACTGCCGTCCGGTGAATCTAACACTGCCATCCAGTGAATCTAACACTGCCATCCAACAAAAAGAACGAACCCAAATAAACAGGTCGCATCTAGCATTAAAAAAAAACTGGGATAATATTGTCTGTGCTTTAAAATAATATAAAGTAACGTGCTGCTTTGGGAAGATTCCGTAGTAGAAGTACATGTGCACATCATATTGAATAAATATTTGATCCTACATAAGAGTTTCCTGAACCAGGAGATAAATGAGCAAAGCGCTGCTTCTTTCCTCCCCAGGGGATACACATTCTTCATTTTTAAATCTCTCACTTAAACATTCTCCCGAAGAAAAACACTTTTAAAAAATGTTTAAATACCCCGTACCATATTTCTAAGGCTGAAACAGATTTTGTGAATTTACATTGATTTCAACTGGGAAAAATTAGTTCGGTTAGAGAAGGTTTCGGTTCATGAACGGAGTCACAGAAGGGATTAAGTTCGTCATCCGAGGTTCCACTGCATTTTATATCGGTAACATTTGTGTGTGCACCCAAAGAGCAAGTGAAACAACATTGAGTGCACTGCTTTAGAAGATGATGCAAATTGTGAGAGGTCTGTGTACAATTTTTCTTCCATAACCCACATCAAAAAAAAAAACAAAAAGCAGTGGATTTTTGAATATCACCAATAATTATAATACGTTCAGGGGGCTTTTCAGTAGATGGAATGTTTTGGAATAACCAATAAAAACATTTCAGCTACTTCTTTCTACCAGAAGACAAACCATTTCAATGTGAGAGCTTGGAAACATCAACCCCCCCCCTCCCATCTATTTTACAGCAAAATAATACATAATTACATAACATGGAACACACACAAAAAATTAGATAAGCCATTAAGTTTCAGCATTGAAAAGTAAATAAAAATATTGAGCGTTTTGTCTTATTTTACTTCCAATCCCTGGTTTACAAGTTGGCGGCTGATGCCTGCTGGCTCCACTTGCGGTCGAAGCCTGCTGGTTCCACTTGCGGTCTGTTACTTTAGAGGCCAAAATTTGAAACAAACAGCTCTTCTGCTGTAATATAAATGTCTTTGGATCTGGTCTAGATGGCTCCTTTTAAATCCACTGGATGTTCAAAGACGTATCCGGAAATTTGTTTAAAAGAAATTTTGTTGACAGAAAATTGATCAAGGGAAGTTTAATCGAGCAGAAATTTGATAGAGCAGAAGTTTGGTCGAATGGAAATTTGATAGAATTTTTATTTCAGTTCACACTATCTAATTTTCCTCAAATTTCCTTTTTGAACACACTATACTATATACAAAAACAAAATAATGCATTCAAAAAGAAATTTGACGCAAAATTAGATTGTGTGAACTGAAAATAAAATTCAATCAAACATCCGTTTGATCAAATTTCCGTTCGATCAAAGCCCCGTTGATTAATTTTCCGTCAGCGAAATTTCTTTCAAACAAATTTCCGATAACCATTCTAAGATGGTTCTGAATACTTTGGGCTTGCACTTTTTTGTTCGAGATGCACCCACACACAGACACATTTCAACTAAAGAGCATCAGACATCATGTCATAACATAATAATCCATTTCTCTCCATGAATATATATGTACACTTTACACCCTTGAGATCGTGCTTAATTCGAATCCTTGAAATACAGTGAAACCAATCATCCAAATGTCTGGAAATAAACACACAGCTGCAGTAACCAGGAACATATGAAACATTCATTGCGCAGCCGGCACATAACAGGGGGATGACTTCTGCGTGAACCACTTCTGGGGCTTTGGACTCAGTGCCGGCACTCACATGGCCAGAAAAAACCAATCAATAGACTACCAAAATTCAGAAACACAATGTAACAAAACCTGGCCAACATTATACCATGTTCTCGGGGTAAAACAAACTTTCCCTCTGGTGGAGTTTACTGTTCTCATGGCGGCGGATAAAAAATTTTCTAATTTCAGCAAAGACAAAAACTGTCGATGTCAGTGAGATGAGGAGGGCAAAATCTGGAGTAAAAATAAAACAAAAAAAATTTAATTAAAAAAAATCAGCTGATATTTTTAATTGTTGCAGAATTAATTTGAAAATAACAATATCTTAAATTTGTGCCTGATTCCTATTAAAACATTAGGATTTAACTCATTATTAGCATTGGATCAACTCATTACTAGGCATTGGATCAGCTCATTATTAGGCATTGGATCAACTCATTATGCTTTGGATCACCTCATTAGGCATTTTAAACTTATTATTAGGCATTGGACATAAATATAAAAAAAGGAATACACAATAATGAGAACATTTGAAAAGGACAAAATGAGCAATGTAGGATGTTATGACAGCTAGGATGTTTGATGAAAGCACATGTCAGTTGTTGTGACAGCTAAAATGTTTGCCGTGACAGCTAGGATGCTGTTGTGACCGCTGGGATGTTTGATGAAAGCACATGTCAGGTGTTGTGACCGCTAAGATGTTTGCCGTGATGGCTAGTATGCTGTTGTGACAGCTAGATACACCCAGTTGAGGAGGAGTTATGAGTGCCGTGATAACCTTTCACAGGAGACTATTTTTTCATCTTATTCCACATTAACTAGAATGATGACAAGCCACATCTTGGCTTTCCCCCGACCCCAGTTATAATATAAATAGATCTGAAATAACAAATAAATTAAAAATGATCTTTTATTCACTTGCAACGATGCCTGTTCTATTAGAAAATCATTGAGTTCTTCCATAAATTATGACAGTTCTCACAAACCAAAAAGCAAGTCCACGAAATGTAAATCTTTTACCTGATGCATAGAGAGCCTCTGTTTGAAATATTTGCTGCAAGGGCGGCAGGTAGATGACCAGCAGCTGACCCACAATGGAGCCGCCGACGGCGTACAGGAACATTTTGTTGGACAGTAGGCCGATTTGAAAAATAGATTTACTCTGGAACAAAATAAAATGATGGTGACTAAATGCTCTTCGTACAAAAATGCCGGCAAACAAACACACCGGCATGCAATCATACTGACATGCAAATATAATGCCATCTTATAAATGTAATGGCATACAAAGACACTGGCAGTCATACTTAATGCCATCATATAAATGTGCCGGCAGCCAAACGTTATGCTGTCAAGTAATCATGCTGACAGCTGAAGAGGATTCCATCATATAAACTTGCTGGCAATTGAACTTGATGCTATCATACAAAACATACAGCCAGTCAAACTTGATGCTTTCATGTCCACATTCAGCCAGTCAAACTTGATGCTTTCACGTCCACATTCAGCCAGTCAAACTTGATGCTTTCATGTCCACATTCTGCCAGTCAAACTTGATGCTTTCATGTCCACATTCTGCCAGTCAAACTTGATGCTTTCATGTCCACATTCTGCCAGTCAAACTTGATGCTTTCATGTCCACATTCTGCCAGTCAAACTTGATGCTTTCATGTCCACATTCTGCCAGTCAAACTTGATGCTTTCATGTCCACATTCTGCCAGTCAAACTTGATGCTTTCATGTCCACATTCTGCCAGTCAAACTTGATGCTTTCATGTCAACATTCTGCCAGTCAAACTTGATGCTTTCATGTCCACATTCTGCCAGTCAAACTTGATGCTTTCATGTCAACATTCTGCCAGTCAAACTGGATGTTTTCACAACACAGGTAGTTTAGAACAAATATTTGATCAAAATTTTTTTTAAAACATGTACCCTTAAGGAAATAATTATATCCCAATTTGGCCAATTCTTATATTTCTTTGATTGGAGTTAACTAGAAAAAGCCATGCCCCTAATGAAAATTTGAACCAAACCCTGGTCAAAGGAACTGATAATATTGATTTACCATAAAAAAATCACTGTTCAAATCAATTCTTTCCTTATAATAAGATAATTTGAAACTGTTCAATTAAGATCATTTGATACTACTAAATTAAGATCATTTGATAATATAAAATTAAAATCATTTGATGCTATTAAATTGAGAAAATTTGAAAATATTAAATTAAAATCATTTGATACCATTAAATTAAGATCATTTGATAATATTAAATTAAAATCATTTGATGCTATTAAATTAAGATAATTTGAAACTATTAAATTAAAATCATTTGGTACTATTAAATCAACCTGTGCCCTGCTGCCTATCAACCCGCCCCTGCCAGCCAGCCCAACCCCAGCTAGACCACCAACCTATCCATGCCTGTCTGCCCGCCCACCAGTGCCCTCCTCCTCATCAACCCAACCACCCACTTGCCAGCGACCACCCATCGGCACACCTATCCCCGCTTGCCAGCCTACCCACACCCTTCAACCAACCCACCTATGCCCCAGTGCACGCCCTACAGTCCACCCACCCACCCACACCGTTCAGCCCACCAATGTGCCCCTGCCTGCCAGCCTACCCATCGACCCGTCTGCCAACCAGCCCATCCAACCACACCTACCCGCTAGCCCATCCACCTACATCAGCCCACCCACCCGCGCCTGCCCATCCACCCGCCCCTGCTGCCAACCCACTAGACCCCGCCAGCCAGCGCACACAACCAAAACACCACACTCGCTTTACACACCTACCACAACAAACACGGTGTAACATCATGTCATTTATGGCTGTCCTTAAACAATAAGATTATCTTACATAAGATCTACAGCTAAGAGCATTAAACATGTCAAAGAAAACAAAACATGTGAAGGTCATGGTTGTGTCTCGCGGGGTCACTTTGCCATCTTCCATCTGTAAAGAAAAACAAAAAACTTTTTCAGTTTCTCTTCAAAAGTTTTAAAAACATGTTTTCAGCTGAATATGACACTATCCTATAAACAGGCTGGCAAATGAACTAGATGCTATCATACAAACATACTGGCAGCCAAACTTGTAGTTTGTAACTTGTAACACAGGTAGTCAATAACAAATATTTGATCCAAATATTTTTTTTTATATCATGTAACATTGAAGAAATAATTATATCCCGAATTGGCCAAATGAACTAGATGCTATCATAGAAAAATACTGGCAGCCAAACTTGATGCTTTCATAACACAGGTAGTCAATAACTAATATTTGATCCAAATATTTTTTTTTATATCATGTAACATTGAAGAAATAATTATATCCCGAACTGGCCAATACATATAATTCTTGGACTGGAGTTAACTAGAAAAAGCCATGCTGCTAATATTTTAACCAAGATATTTTGTTTAAATTTGAATTTTATCAATTTTTAAAAAAAAATTATTTTAATCTGTTATCGCCAACTGACCTCTTTATGAAAGACCCACAAGGTACCGGTGATTATGATAAAGGCGGATGACATGGTGCTGATAATGAGACTTCGCGTGATGATGTTCTCACTGAGCTTGCGAGGTGGCTGTCGCAAAACATCATGGTCCACAGGCTCCACACCCAAACTGTACAAACAATATGTTAATGCATAAGCCAAAAACCTATGGACTGTAAAAGTAAAAAACAATCTTCAATTCCTAATGCTTTTTCCCAATTCGGATTATTTTGTTTTTTAAAAAAAATCGCACAACATCATGGTCCACAGCAGTGGTTCTCAACCTTCCTAATGCTGTGACCCTTTAATACAGCTCCTCGTGTTGTGGCGACCCCACAACCACAAAATTATTTTCGTTGCTCTTTCATAACTGAAGAGTATTTTTTTTTTTCCGGTGGTCTCAGGCGACCCCTGGAATAGAGTCGTTCGACTCCCCAAAGGTGTTCCGACCCACAGGTTGAGAACCGCTGGTCTACATGCTCCACACCCAAAGTGTACAAACAATACATTAACACATAGCCAAAAGCTATGAACTGTAATAGTAAAAACCAGTTATCCATTCTTAATGCTTTTTCCCCCATTCGGATTATTTTGTTAAAAATCAAAATCCTAGGATGAATGTGTAAAAAAGCAAGACGTTGTGCCCTGGTGTCCCAAAATTTATCTAACACCTCAAAATTGTCATTTTAGGATGCCATAGGCATATATTATACATTTCATTTCCAGAATCATCTATATCTTTTAAATTGATTAAACATACAAATATTCAGAGTTTGCAAGAAGGTAATTTGGATGTCACATTATTTATATCCATTGTTTGGGAGAGAGCTCAATTCAAATGTGAGTTGAAAGACTTTCTGCCTCAACTAAGACCAGCACTGAACACCCTGAAACATAAAATCGACGACCGTGGTGCTAGAAATGGAAGATCACTCACCTTTGAGCAGGTGGACCGTCCATTATTATGTTGATCCATAATATCTGCATGGCGTTAAGTGGATTGGGCAATCTCATGACCATAGCTATCGCTACTAGAGACAAGGCTGCCATACTCCTGAGAACAAAATTCAAATGTTTACTTGAATAAAACTGACCATTTGCTGCTAGACCAAAAGATTATATAAATTGTGCCAATAAGAATTTTTCACACCACAATAAACAAAGAATTTGTCTTTTAAAAGTGAGAGGGGGAGGGGGAGGTCACTAAAAACAGGAAACGTCTTGAATGACCAAACAAATGAATGACCAAGTGATCCTTCACAATCTTCAAAATAGAAAATAACAATACAGAAAACAAACCTATTTTTAGGGAAATTAATTGCATTGTGTTTTAGCATATTATACCATAAACCACAAAAGCAGAATATTCATGTACAGTAGTATTTAATTTACTTTAGATAGCAGATTCCAATTACTGGATTTAATTTTTTTTTTTTTGCCAACAGATTTGAATGTCCATCATTTTTTTTTAATATAGTCTGGTGCTATACAGATTTGTTTACTGGGAATTTTGTTCAACGTTCAGCTGTCAGATAAAAGACAGGAGTGAACAAAATGAGACCTATCGTAAATTACTTTCATCTTGAGTTCATCATTGATAAAAAAAAATTGATTGCTTCAAGGATGTTCTTATTTTCAAACTTGGAAAAGCTTTGCTTTCTTTTTGTAACATTTTTGTCACTCATTTTTGTCTCATGTGGCTTACATAAATTGTTTTTAATTCACTAGTTATTTCTGTATATTTTGTACCATCATTATATTGAAATGCCAGATTGCCTTTTCTGCTTGATCTTATCCCTAACAAACAAAAAAAGTAAGCTCAATTGAAATCAAGTCAATTTTTATATCACACGAAATTCAATTTTCAGAAAATATTTTTAATATTCATGAAGCAATATTATGGGCATACATTTTTGTTTACTTACGTGCTCAGTTGAAATCTAACAAAGTTTTTGATATTGTAGAAAATTCCTTTCCCTTCTTCAATTGCTGCCCTGTTAAAAAAAAATTGTGGATTAAAATAATTTATTCAAGTGTTTATTTGAACAGTGACTATCATGCATGAAGAAATGACCTAAGGCAACTACTTCTTCTTTTGCAGGATTTTCATTGAAACTATTAATTTTGGAGTATAACTATATATTTAATGTTGATTTTAAATACATATGAATCTATAATATAAATAATACATCCAATTAAATTGTATAAACATTAAGGACAAGGAAAGGAGTAAATAAATCTACAATGGCCATTCTGACAGCTGCAGTACCAACAGCATAAAGACAACAGACAAGCTTAGGTCATTCTGACAGCTGTAGTATAAAGACAGACATAATCCCAGGCCATTCTGACAGCTGCAGTACCAAACGCATAAAGACATCAGACAAGCTTAGGTCATTCTGACAGCTGCAGTATCAAGACAACAGACATATTCCCAGGCCATTCTGACAGCTGCAGTAACAACAACATTAAGACAACAGAGAGAATACCAAATAAAACTTACAAAACGGTACCAAGATCATCATCTACTAATATCATATCTGCTGCCTCTTTAGAGACATCTGTTCCAGTTTTCCCCATGGAGATTCCAATCTCAGCTGTCTTGAGAGCTACAGCATCATTCACGCCATCCCCCGTCATCCCCACAATATGATGGTTGCTTTGCAGGGCCTGAGAGCATGGTGCACAATAGGAGATCATTATGGGTATGGCAAACACTCAAAGCGCTTAAACTGTAGTATATGGGAAATTTATTGAAGATCTTTCCGTAATAATTTTTAAAAGTATCAAAATATTACAATACTGAAATAAAATATACCTTGACAATTTTGAGCTTGTGCCGAGGGGTTACCCTGTAAAAGATGCTGACGTTATCAATGACCTTTGCTAACTGGCTAATATCCATATCATCCAAGAGATCACCCGACATAGTTGTGCCACCTTCAGCATACAGACCAACCCTTGCAGCTGTCAGTTGGGAAATCAAAAATATTTCAATATGTTTAAAACTGTAACACATTCAAAGTATATACATGACACACTGTCACAAGATTGGAAATAGACTAGACAAGGATGCAGTAGATGAATGGCAGTGGGTTTTTTTTTTTTTTAAATTCTTTATTTTTATTTGTTTTTCACTGCTTTTTATGTGTCCCACGTCGCAGGGGTTGTCAGAATTTTCCCTGTGTCAATGTCATACCACCTAAGGGATAAGTAGCTATCAAAGGTTAACAAGTCCCATCCACCCCAGGGTGCTGGCGTTGCTTCTGCTTGTCTAGGTTTTTTGCTGGGGATTGAACTCTCGGTCCACAAGCTTGATATCGACTCAGTTTAGACGGCTCGGCCACCCAGCACCCTCGATATATATATACATGACATGACGTATGATTTCCAAGTATTTATTTATCAAAGACTTCAAAAGATCAAGTTAATAAAACAACCAACAAACTATGGGGGGGGGGGGGGGGGGTGTCGGTGAAGATGTTGGCAACTACTCTTGATTTTTTAATTGAGTAAAAAAAAAAAGAAACACAAAGTTAAAAGCTTAGGCACTTGGATTTATACCCAGGTGTCGCAACCATCTATCCCAAACAAGCTGAACTTGTCCCAAGAACAAAAGGTTCTGTTATTAAGGGACAAAATATTAAACTTACCAACAGCTTTGGCCGTGTCCTCCCCGTCCCCTGTCAACATTTTGACCTTGACCCCCATCCCTATCAACATGAGAATGGCCTGGCGTGACCCTTCACGGGGTGGGTCCATGATGCCAACCATCCCAGCAAACACCAGTGATGTCATATCTTTGCCGTAGGCCATACCAAGAACTGTAGAAATAATTGGACATGCATTGCAGCAATTTCAAAATAAATCATCAGCATCTAAATAGTAGTTGTAAAGTAAAAAAATTACACAAGGATGCCATGGCTTTTAGAAAAATCTATTAAGGGCTCATACATACATTTTATCAGGCACCTGAAAGGGAGGGGAGGTGCCTAAGGGAAGGTGATGCAACAATAATACAGTTACAACGTTACATAAATACTAACTTAGTTAAATGGAATTGTTTTAATTAGAGTAATTCTCATGAGAACTTAAAGCTGAATATCAGCTTCCGAACACATACTTTGAATTTACCCTGACAAAGTTCAGCACCACATTCAACATGGAGTACAATTATAAAAAATTAAATTGTTTTCCATTGTAACCATGTTTAAAATGGACACCTTTTGAGTTTACTTTTTTCTTTTGACCAGCTGGATATGAATTATATTTATTTAGCAGTAACAAGATTCATTTAACCCTGTAACTGTCACCATACCCCTTCCTGTGGTGTCAAAACAGATTGAAAACAGAATTTTATTATTTTAACTATTCAAATGGATTGAAATGAAAGCACTGATTTCAGAGACATTCCACCTTCTAGTAATGACAGTATTAGCTCTAGCGGTGATGGTGACATAAGAGTCAGGTATTAATAATTTAAGTCCTAAGCTTAGTCGTATTTTTACAGACAAATTCGTTTGGGAAAGTGTGGAAATCGAACAGAAAAAGACAAAGATTGGATTGTAAAGACCCACCCTCAAGAGATTCAAAGACATTTATGTTTGTGTATGTTCTGGAGTATTAATTAATAAATAATAGATTTAATGACTTGAATTGAAAAGGAATTTTCGACCAATTTCATGCACTCCCCCTTGCATTTTGTTTGACATTAATTTGAAGGTAATGAATTAAACAAATTCACCAATATCACAATTTTCAATATAAGTACCTATTAACTTGACATTTTCTGAAAGAATATTGCTTCTGGTATCTCAAAACTTTGGTTTTATAATAGTTTTAAAAATGTATGGAGCATTAGATTGGGTTGAATTCAGAAGTTGAATAGAAAAATTGTACCCATTCTGTAAAGGTGAAGGTCAATATAAACACTACATACTATAAAAACAAATTATTTTCATATCATAGCACACCTTGTCCAATGTCCTTTCAGAAAATGTATACTTCTAGGGGGTTTCTGAATTTATTTAGTATGTGATTTTGTTATTTCTGACAAGCACGTGAAAATGCTAAAAATGGCTTGATGCTACAGCAAAAATACACTTGGGAAAAGTTATGGTATTAGGTAAGGTCATTTAACGTATTTTGACTTGTTTATTTCTATTTAACAGAGTTTGACATTTAGAGCTCAATGCTGATCTGTCTACTCACCCCTCAGACCAGTCTGCCCCAGATGAAGAGATTCTTCATTGAAAGCATCCCTGTGCTCATCACTGAGGTCTTCTGCAGTGCCATTTTTTTGGTAATAAGCACATCTGGACAGGACCCGCTCAATGGCGCCCTTCACGAAAATGTAGCTTTGTTTCTGGAGGGAAACAATGAAAGCTGTCATTCTGATCACATGATAAAGAACTCAAACTGCGTATCGAAAGAAATTTCGTCGGCGGAAAATTGATTGACGGAAGTTTGATCGAACGGAATTTCGTCCAATTTTTTTTTCAGTTCACACGATCAAATTTTACGTCAAATTTCTTTTTCAACATATTATTTTGTTTTATCATCATCATGTCCCTTAGTCTTTAGACCGTTGGGGCACCACAGATGACATGTGAATTATCCTCCTCCATTTTTCTCTGTCTTCTGCACTACGCACAGCATCGCCCAGTGTTAGTCCTGTCCACTCTTTGATGTTATCCTCCAATCTTTTTCTTTGTGTTCCTCTTCTTCTCCCTCCTCTTGTGGTGCCCTGCAATATTTCTTTGGCAAGCCCTTGTTTCCTTGTTACGTGGCCCTACCATTGTAGTTTGCGGTTTTTCACAGTCACCAGTAGGTTATCATACTCCCCAATTGCCTGGCGAACCCTTTCATTCACTGTATCATTGGAGATATGGTCCCTATATAGCAGATGCCAAAAATGCTTCTGAAGCATCTCATCTCCATCGCCTTTATTTTCCTTTCAAGATCGGCTATTAATGTCCAGGATTCGCAGGCATACAGGAAAATGGAGAGGACTAATGAGCGCATCAGCCTGATTTTGGTGCTGGGGGCTATATTTTTGTCATTCCATATTTTCTTGAGCCTCTTTAGTGCTGTTGTAGTCTGCGCCATCCTGGACATCAGTTTGGGCTTGGAGCCTTCTTCTGAGACTATTGCTCCTTGGTATTTGAAGCGGCCGACAGTCTCTAGTCTTTCCTCCCCGACCTTAATTTCAGTGGTGATGCCTGTGGTGTTATTTGTCATCAGTTTTGTCTTTTTAGCACTGATTAGCATGCCGTAGGACGACGAGGTCTTATCGAGACGCTTTACCAGGTTGGCTAGCTCCTCTTCTTCGTTCCCAACCAGTCCGTCTATGTCTTTAGCAAAGCGTAGGTCGGTGATTATTCTACCACCAATGCTGACTGTCCCTTCATGTGCTTCCAGAGCATCTGACATAATTCTCTCTAGTAAGATGTTGAACAGGGTGGGGGAGAGCAGGCAGCCTTGTCGTACTCCAACCATGGTCTTGAACCATTCCCCGATGTTGTTGTTGAGGAAGACTGCACTGGTGGCCATATCATGCTGGTTAGGTTTGTGTTGATGTTGTAGTGCCTCATGGTGGCCCATAAAGCAGCATGCCAAACCCTGTGGAATGCTTTCTTGAAGTCCACAAAGACGTGGTATAGGTTTTGTTGGTGTTGAGCATATTTCTCACACAGTATTCGGAGGTTTAGAATCTGCTCAGTAGTGCCCCGTCCTTGTCTGAAGCCCGCCTGTTCTTCAGCAATGATTCTGTCGGCATATGGTTTTAGTCGGTTCAATATGACCTTCAGCATGACCTTGCTTGGATGGCTTATAGGTTTTATAGCGCATTCAAAAAGAAATATAACGAAAATTTGATCGTGTCTACTAAAAAAAAATTTGATAAAATTTCCTTTTGATCAAACTTGCGCCGATCAATTTTCCGTTGACGAAATTTCTTTCAAGCAAATTTCCGGTAACCCTTGAACTGTTACTTCAACTTCCACTAGAGCATCAGGAATGCACTTTTAATTTCAAGCATGCAAGGCTAATTAAATGACTTTCATTCAATATGCTAAAAATTTAAAAGATTAACTTTCTACATCTTCCTCTAACAAAGATGAATCAAACATTTAATTCCCCCCCATGCATATACACACCCCCCTCCCCCGCGCCGGTCAAGGAATTTATGTATGAGAAATAAATAAAAACCTTTATTTTTAATACTTTTACATTGGGTTCATTCAAACTTATTGAAATCTTGACTTTTATATTAAAAAAAATCAAAACCTAAATTTTCAACAGTTTCACATCCTGGCTTTTATTATTTTAAAAGTTCCAAGTTTCAGCAGTTGAGCTGTCATTTTACAGACAAAAAAATGAAAATAAAATCAATATATATATCAAAATGCTTTTGCCCTATGGGTGCCTCCTCACAAGAACACTTTAAGTATAATGAAAGTTTCACCTTGTCCAAATAATGATGACATCTAACAGCCATAATCTTTGTATCACTGCTGAATGGCCACTCTTGATCTCTCACATACTGCTGCCTTGGGTTAAGTAGCTTTAACTGCAACAAACAAACAAATGATATAATTAATTTCTGTTGGTTTCAACTTTTAAAGAACCCCCCCCCCCCCCCAATCACAACAAAACCTTTGCGAAGGTCATAATTAAAATCCAAATGTGTTTTTTTAAACATTTCCCCTGGGGACAAAATTGTTTAAACACCTATTGGGTTCCAGCATTGTCCAGTTACAAACTATTTATGTTGACTAATTAAAAATTTGATATTTTTAAAAATGTATTCTTCTTTATGAAGGAGAGTGAGCCTAGATATAAAGCAAACCTTCGATGCTGCTCCTAATAGTGCTCCTTCTGTCGGTGAGCCCATCAGGCCATCAGTTGTCAACTCTGCATTATTGCAAACACAACCAATCTGTGAATGGAGAGCTTGCAGGGTCAAACAGATGTTACCCCAGTGCTGATACTGACCTACACAATTACTATTGATTTGGTGCTGACCTACTCACATTGACTGAAAGAACACTGAGCAACAAAACAAAATTCATGCGCTTATATTGTGCTATAAAATGCTGTTAAAAAAACAAAACCGAACAACGACCGAAAGAATAGTTTACTTATGAAAAGTAGTTCTGACCCTGAAACTAACCCCATAAATAGCACAGACACTCAAATCTAGATCTTAAAATAGTAATACCCAGAAATCAAAGCCTATAGACTATACTGATGAAAGACTGAAAAACCAATCATTAATTGTGTTCTTTAAACCCCACCGGACCACAAATTTCGTGGCTGTGTGTGAGATTTTTTTTATGGGCCCAAGTTTGTGACTCTTAAATAAATCCCAGACACTTACCTCAATAATTTTCCTGAATGAGTCCATGCATTCCTCAGTGTCAACCATGGAGGAAGCCTCAATTATTCTAAGATCTCCAGGTGTGTTGTAGCCCACTCCAGACAGCTGAAATTGCCAAAAGTTTTTATTTAGATTTTCTTGTGTGTTCTAAAATAATTAATATTATAGAAAATTATTGCCCTCGGTTTGAGTCAAATCTTCAATAGCTTTTCTAAAGAGTTACAGAATATTATTTGATCTGGTGCCAAATAATGATTAAATTAACTAATCCTATTGTTCAGATGATAAATTTGGTGCCAAAAATATGAATCAACCGATCATCGAGGGTGGAGGCAGAGAATGTTGTAAACCTTTAAATATGCTAAGGACTCCCTGAAATAAAAACGGTGCATCTGTTAATCAGCACCTTTTAATGCTTTGCCTCACTGACACCGCCATACTGATCTTATACTAAGACTTTCAGCAATCCAGTACTTAAAAATATAACTTATTAAAATTTATTATTCCCATTCTAATTTCATTTCTCTTTCTACAATTTTTATAAAATTAGTCCTTCATGATATATAATATATATTTCCTTCCTACTTTTATTTTTATTTATAAATATCAAAATCAAACCTTTTGGAATATATTTTTTTATTTTATTTTTTTTGAAGTATTATAATTTCCCTTTGTCAAGACCCAGGGAAAATCTTGAAAATAAGAGCTTTTTATTTATTTATTATTTTTTTTTCACAAGCTCTAAAATCAATAAAATGTTAGTAGACCTATTATAAAGTCATCATTCAAATTTGTCCGAACAGTAAAAAAGAAGCTCACCTCTGTACACCCCTTATTTTTTCTATCTATACAAATTAGATTGCTTCTGTATAATCATATGTTACCACTATGAAATGGCTTATATTAGCTCACAGTTCAGCCCTTACATTAGTGGAGCAGCTTACCTCACCATGGTAGTGTTCAGATGTTATGATGTGAGTTACCGTCATCTCGTTCTTGGTGAGGGTTCCCGTCTTGTCACAACAAATAACATCAACACAACCTGGCATAAAACAAACAACAAAAAGTATGGACATACTCGTAAGCAAACCACTTTACATGTCACTGATGTTGTCACAATTATTGGTTCAAAGAAAGAAATCAACTATATGTAACTTTAACCGATTTAAAAATTTAAAAGGCTTTTGTGGGTCATCTTTTAAAAGGTACAGTTAACATAACATTACCTCCACAGAACAATTTAGAAGTAACCAGACAAACCTCTACAACTAACACATATATGTGAATATGAACTTGTGACCAGGCTCATCTTAAGGACACGGCACTGGTACAGCCTCACTCACCTAGTGTTTCAACAACAGGCAGTTTCTTGATGATGGCCTTTCTCTTGGCCATACGCATGACACCTATGGCCAGGGTGACAGTTACAACGATGGGAAGTCCTTCGGGTATGGCAGCCACAGCCAGGCTGGATGCAAGTTTCATAGAACATTTATTGTCAGCAATCATGATCTGAATTTTTTTTTTTTAAATAATTATCTATAGCTATAAATATATTTTTATAAAGCAGGCTCCGGGATATAAACAGAGTTTACTGTAGCTAAATGATGCAAGTTGAAATGAACTTTCATTACAGTCACATCAATTAAAAATAAACCAAGAAATGATTATCAGTAGATGCAAGCTTAAGGATTATACACGGGACTTAAGTGTAGCAAAATGCCATATTCCACATGTTGGGGTCCGAGTCAAAATCTACCAATATTACCTAACACCTATGGTAAACATATCGAGGATCTTCCGGCCTTGTATCCATCCTATAATGACAATGATTCCAATCACTAGAAATGAATAAAAGGACAGCTGCTTGCCAAGGGTATCCATACTCTTTTGTAATGGAGTCTTAGGAGCCTGAAATACGCAGGTTGGTGCATTTGATTTAGGTGTCTTAAGGTGAACTATAAAAGCAAAACATTTATAAATCACTCCATAATACTATTTTTGCACAGCTCATTAAGCATGCCACACTTGCATTAGATTTGCCAGCAAGAAATGAGAGTTGAGCTTTTAGCTTAATTTGCTAACAAAAATTAAAAATTAAGGTGGACGATGTACTTGATAAAGTGAACCAACCTCTTCTGCCTGCATCATCTTGAAAATTTCTCCAAACTCTGAATCTTGGCCTGTACCTATGACAATACCCTGAAATGTGTTTACATAAAAAAGACAAGTTAGAATCGTTAGCTCTTCTTAAAATAAGCACTCAACTGTTGATGTATTTATACAGGATTCAAATAGATGAAGTCCCTCAACACCAACGTACCTTTCCCTGGCCACACCTGACCAATGTCCCCATGAACGCCATGTTCCTTCTCTCACTCAAGTTGGAGAGCATTGACAAAGCCTGGACATCTGTCTGCTTGTTGACTGGTTCAATCTCTCCAGTGAAACTTGACTCATCGATGCTTAGGCCTGAAGCCTGATTGTGAAAATAAAAGCAGATCAAATAATGCCATTAAACAAAAAACAAAGAAAGGGACACACTTATTTTTTTTAAATTTTCAAGATGTTATAAAAAAAACTGATTTAATATAAACCCATCAACATTAACAAATTTTTTTTTTTTAAATCTCCAGCTAGTTATTATTTTTTAAATAAAAACTTTTTCTCTTATATTCCAAACCAAAACAATTTGGAGACTCTCTTCAATATTTTTAGATTATACTTAAATTTTTATGTTCATGGTGTGTTACTTCGTTCAGAAATAGTGGTAGAGAAAATTACTGATTGTAGTCACAATGTTTAAATATCTTGTAGATATAATTAAGTAAGAGTAGAATACTGACCTCAAATAAACGAATATCAGCAGGCACTCTGTCACCAACGCCAATGTGAATAATGTCCCCCGGCACAAGGTCTTGGGCCAAAAATGTCATCAGGTGTCCATCTCGTATACTTAAATATTATAATAATTCTACCTTATAAAAATGCAGAAAATCTTATTTTGGTAATATTAAATGATTTATTGGTATTATTTACAGGGTTCCTGCACCAAAATTTTTAAAATACTTCAGGACTTTTCCCAGGAGATAATACTAGTTTCCAGGAAATGTTAAAAATTTTATTTTTTAAAAAAAATATCCTATATGCTTTTGTATTAACTGGAAATAAATACACTTGTATAGTACTTCCTCCAAGGACTGCTAAAACAATTATTTGATTTAACATGATTCACACACATAATTAACTTGTTCCTTAGAAGATGTAATTGATGTTTGACAACAAACAACTAATAAAGTTATAAAATAATCCATCTGAATCACAAATAAGTAATATTTATTTACAAAAAATTCATATAAATTGAGAGAGCCTGACTTAGAAGTTGCAGAGGTGGACACCTAAGATGTGTGATAAAGCTGAAGTTGAACTAGATGAAATCTAAACTGATGATTGACGTTTATTAAACATTTTCACTTCGAAACGGCCCCCTAGAACTCCTGAGATTCCAGTACAGTGTAGGAGTAGGAGTGATGACTTGTTCAGTCATGATTGCTCTCCATACTAAACTAATAAAACAAGAAGTCAGAAGAAGTTATGTCAGGCTCACTGGATAATAGGTGCGGCATCAGCTCTCTATTAATTTCGGATACCAAATTAATAAAAAGCGAAGGGCATGAGCAGTTAAGGGGAAACCACTAGCCTGATGGCAAAATCTCTTTGATAACAGAAGGGCTAAAAATAGACGTCGAATAGAAAGGCGAAAAAAAACTATTGCGACCAAGATATTTTTACTACTCCCTATAACAAAAAAGTGGCAGAATATTTAAGAAAAAATTGTATATAATTTGATGAGTTTTCCAGTACTTTTTAAATATTTGTTTAAATTTCAGGAATTTTCAAGGACATGCTGGAATTTCAGGAGGCTGCAGGAACCCTAATAAGCCAAGGAAAAAAATCATTTTTTTACAAAATATCCTATTTCTTCTTATTCTCCAAACTTTTTTATTTTTGTATACCTTAAATTTCGGTGCAGGAAACTATACATTTTGGAATTCATCCAAATAATAATTTATAAAACACTGCATTTTACTGACAGGCTTATGAGGAAAGAGAAGCAAGACTAGTATGCTGCGGGTAAAACCCAACAGCCATTAAAACATTATACATAATTACCAATGGCATTTAGGTGGAACAAGTTTTGTAAGTGCCTCCAATGATTTCTCAGAGCGATATTCCTGCAATAAAAGTCAATGTCAATATGTTCAGTGTGATGCCTATCAGCCCAGAGCCTTTAGTTAAGAGAGCATTAAAATATCATCTGGTGGTTGTTGTTTTTTAAAAATAACTCAAAGATCAATCCCGTAAAATGTCTGGCTTTTTCTCTACTTTAGTAGTAAAAAAAAAATGAAAGATGAGGACATTTTAAAAAAAAATAAACTAAATCTATTAGGGACCTAACATTTCTATGACACAATAGATGAATAACTTCAGAACATTACCTGTACAAAAGCGACTGTAACCACTATCACTATGGCCTGAAATAGACACACAAAAAACATGAATGCTGGCATGGATAGGGATTTAATAATAGTGAAAAAAATGACTTGAACTGATGCATTAAACACGTATAGAGCCTTGAATAAGTAACTTTAACCTCATACTCAGATGGTATTGCAATCTTTTCACACCACAGTTCCGAGTCACGTATACTGCTTGACTCAATTACTTAACATGAAGGATTGATAGAAGAAAGTGAGCCATGCAATTAGTTTTACAACAATCAAGAAAAATTAGTTTAACCAAAACTGGCTCTTTCCTGGAGACTGACAAATTCTTACATTAACTATTTTAAATATCACCACTTGATACATTTAGATGTCTAAATGAATATGTTAAAATGTATTTCAGTGTGATATGAAATTAAATCTTTTTTTTAAAAACAGAAATGACCTAAAAGAACAAAAATAATCCATATAATAATTGTGTCCTTTAAAATTTGTATTAAAATCATGAGGACCAAAGCTTCTGTTTTAACACAACATACGGACATCTAATTAGTATGTGACATAAAAACTAACACCATTAAAAAATGAAAACCTTTAGAGGCATGGAAAAATAAAAAAGTTTTACCTACCACTGTTATACTTATAGCATCATCGAACTGTCTCATAAACAAACTGATCCCAGCTGATGCCAGTAACAACAATATCAACGGATTGTTAAACTGAAAGGACACAGAGACAGATATTTGACCTCAACGTAGACTACTGTTCTTATACTTATAAATATTTTATAAAGATTTTGATAGGGTCCCACTAGTGTAACAAACATTTTGTGTAAAAAAAAACTAGTGTGGGGGGGGGGGGGTGTGCACACGCAAATGTGACATTAATATTATGGTCCCTGCTAAATAATACCTATATCCTCTTCCTGCATAAAGTGACCACCAACTTTGATGTGACTTTTTTTTAGCTGTTCCTATTGATGGTCCCTTTGGGCAGGTTCTACTGTATTTACGACTAGATACAAATCCATGAAAATGCACTTGTGATTCAAATAGTTATAAAGATGAGAAACCACAACAAGATTCAGAACTGTTTCCCTTGTGGACACTGATTGACCAATCGTTCACACACTTTATAATTGGGATAAGACTTCAAACATCTCTAGACTCGAGTGAATATTTCAAGTTCAGAACAGCCCCTTTGTTAACTTGATCACAAAAATAATTAGAAAATGTCCATTTTAATTAACTTATGTGAATAAAATGAAATTAATAGAGCAGTAAATCTTTTTTAGTCTCACCTGGTCGAGATATTTCCTCCAAAGTGGATCCTCAACAGCTATATCAAAGTTGTTGGGTCCATGCACCACCAAACGCCTTCGAGCCTCCTCTGACTTTAGACCTTGCTCCAAGTCTGTGCGGAACATGTCCTGCACTTCCCGCACCGTCATGACCGTAGCACCGCTGGATCGAAGTTGTGACATCATGGCTGTCGCATCCAAAGAGCCAAACTGTTTAACAAAACCTGTTCAAATGGAAAATACATAAAATCTCTAATTTAACAAAAAGTTTCCCTATCTTATGAATGCAAGAGGTCTAAACAAAAAATTTAATCTTAAATCTAACAAGATAATGACTGCCACTGAAAAGAATTAAGAATTAACTAAAAAAAGAATTTATATATAGTTTGTTCAAATAAAGATTTAAATACCAGTAGTTGACCAATGGCACTTAAAAATAACGATCTAGCCATGAGAATAAATTTAAAAAAAAAAAAAACTTTCGGAAAATAATAATTGAAGGAAGTCTGCTCCATTCATATCACAAATCAAGCTGTGTCAAAATATCAAAACCTCATAAGCCTTGAAGCAAATTTACATGAAATTATGTTAACAAAAGAGAAAGACTGGGGGTGAATAATAAAAAAAAGGGAATGGTGGCTAGAAGAAAAAACCAAATAAAAATTTTGAAATAAAAAAATAACCTGGGTAAATAACCAAATGGATATCAGAAAATGATTTGATTTTATATCAAGTTATTTCTGTAAGAAACTTACCAACATCTCCATTTAAACTGTATCTCATTTTTTAAAATAATAAAATCTTAATTATTCTGATCAGATTTCTGCACAGTTGAATGTGAAATTCAAGATCATCCAGTTGATCACTCACATGTATTTTCACTAAACTAAGCTCTTGACAGCAGGAAAACCATTTTGATTAAGCCTGGTTTGATTAATTCCCTGTGCTGTGAAACGTTGGCTCAATATTTGCTGGTTGTAAAATTGGACAGCTTGTATTGTAGACTAATCAATGATAATATCTTTGAAGCAGAGAGGGGGTGGGGGCTGATTGTATGGCTTTTAGGTGGTAGATGGGGAGGCGTGAGGAATGGGGTTGGGTCAAGGGAGGCGCAGTCTGCTATGATATGACATTGATAGGGGGAGCCTGGCATTGTAGAATGAGAGTGGTAGTGGGAGCCTGGCATTGTAGAATGAGAGTGGTAGTGGGAGCCTGGCATTGTAGAATGAGAGTGGTAGTGGGAGCCTGGCATTGTAGAATGAGAGTGGTAGTG
>CAXITT010000900.1:188660-269359 GCA_964033795.1 Lymnaea stagnalis | reverse complement strand
AACAATCACATCATGGAAATTTGTAACAACAACATGATAGATGTAATAATCACATATTCCAATGTAAGAGAAACATCCTAGAGAGATTTAACGAAAATATCCGAGACAGATGAAACAATTACATCATTGAAATTTGTAACAACCACTTTATAAATGGATGTAATAATCACATATTCAAATGTAGGTGAAAAATCCTAGACAGATGTAAAAAACACACCCTAGACTGTAGACAAAAGTAGGAAAAACATCCCAGACTGTGGAAAGAAGTAACAATAACATCATTGACATATTCAAACTCCAAACCTTAGACTGATGTGATAACCACACAGACAGATGAAACGAAAACACCCAAGACATATGTAAAAAAGGACATCCTAGACAGAGGCTAGGCAGATATAACACACATATAGATGTAATAAACACATCCGAGACGAATGTTTCAGAAAAATCCTTGACTAATGTAAAAACACATCAAATACGAATATTACAATCACATCCTAGACAGATATGACAAACAAATCAAAGACAGATGTAACAAACATATCCCGGACAGATTTAACAAACACATACTAGACTGATGAAACAAACATATCCCGGACATATTTAACAAACACATCCTAGACAGATGTAACAAACACATCCTAGACAGATGTAACAAACACATCATAGACAGATGTAACAAGCACATCCTAGACAGATGGAATAAACACTTCATTGACACATGTAACAAACACAATAGGACAGATGTTGCAAACACATCCTTCACAGATGTAACAACATTATCATAGACATATATTATAAACACATCCTTGAAAAATGTAACAGCAACGTCATAGGCAGATGTAATAACCACACACTAGAAAGATAAAAAACCACTTCCAGGAGAGATATAACAACCACAACCTAGGAATAGACAACAGACAAAAACATCCTAGACGAATGTAACAAACACATCCTAGACTAATGTAACAACCACACCCTAGACATTTGTAACAGCCACATCCTTGACAGTTGTAACCACCAACATCCTAGAAAGATTAACAGCCACCATCCTAGACAGATGTAACAACCACACTCTAGGGTGATATAAAAAAAAAAGGTTTTGAAACATGTAACAAGCCCACTCAAGACAAACATAGCAACAAGAAAAAACTTAGAGAAAGTTTCAATACATTGTTTCAATATGTAAAAAAAATATAGTTTTGACTATGCTACGATTGCCAAGCACATTCCGCCGAGCTGTTATGAAACCCACAGCTTTCGGTGAAATGTTTGCAATAATACTTATCTTCTCAAAGATTGAAATGCTAATTTAACACGCCCAGAGCGCTGGGATGTCCTAAAATCTCTAACAAGAAAAAACATTTTAAAAGTTTCTTAAATGACTTTTTATCGTTTTCTATGTCCCTCAAAGATTGAGGTAAACTTTTCCATTCTTTAAGTGTCATAGCTTGAAAAGAGCGCATATTTTTCCATTTACACTCTGAACTGAAGATTAACAACCAGTTCGTAAATACTAAGGACCATTTTGTGAAAACGAACAACCATTTTGTGAAAACTAACAACCAGTTTGTGAAAACTAACAACCAGTTTGTGAAAACTAAGACGCAGTTTGTGAAAACTAAAACCCAGTTTGTGAAAACTAACAACAAGTGGGTGAAAACTAACAACCAGTTGGTGAAAACTAAAAACCAGTTTCCTTTTAAAACTTTTAGTTTTAACTCATAATTTGAACTTGCTCTTTCCTACCAGGTCAACAGCCCGTGTAGACTGCTCTGATGGTAGGGGTGACCTTATTCTCGTCTTCCCCTTCTCGGAACAAACAACATAAGGATCGCTTATCAACACTATGTCACGGACGATTGTAATCCAAGAGCTCTCTTACACCCTAACTTTAAGGTAACTTTGGATTACTACATTATCATTCCGCATGATAAATATAGCACAACAAGTTATCTTGCAGTAATTGTAAGTACATTTTTTATCCTTGGAAAACCTTCTTTCAAATTTGAAAAAAAATGATAAAGACATTATTTTAATCATTAAAATGCTGCTTTAGTGCTACGCAATGCTAGATATTTCATAGAGTTGGCAATGAAATTTAAGGATGAAGTTAAATGTGTGATACTTTCCAGGAGTTTGACCGGCCCAAACAAATGACTAGACAGATACATTTAACATTAAACAACTCAGAAATTGAATTCACGTTTTAGAGTAAATGTTCAGGTAAAAATTTCAGATCAGACGAGGCCTAAGACCATAATATTAGTTTAGGCCTATGAAAATGAAATTAGACAAGGCTTAAGACATTGAGATTAGACAAGGCCAAAGACAATGATATTAGACAAGACCCAAGACGATGATATTAGATGAGACATAAGACAAAGCAAATAGATGAGGCCCAAGTCAGTGATATTAGACGAGATATACGACAATAAGAGTATACTAGACCCAAGACAATGATTGTAGACGAGACTTAAGACAATGAAATTAGACGTTGCCTAAGATGGCGATTTTAGACGAGGCATAAGTCAATGAGTTAGACCATGACACAGACAATGAGACTCACTGTCTTGATGTGTTCGATAACTAGCGTTTGAGAGAGAGAGATGTATGAAACATACATATGGACACCCGAGGAACAATCACAAGATACCTACTGAGGGCAACACACGACCCACAACCGAAGGACACTCTCTGTAACTGATGCTTTCAGTACCTTACGTATGCCGAAGACATAATACCATTTTTAGGAAAAATAGTATAGAAATATAATTAGATTTTATGGAATTTGTCGACGCATAGCTGGACCGGAAGTTCAATTTTTTTTAAAATACTAGACATGTCAAAAGAAGAGTAGTGAGACGAAAGTATTGAAATAAGAATTATTTTTTTTTAAAGTTGCTAAAAAAATTTTTTGCGGACAAACGAAGGACGAATATGAATAGAGAATACGAACCAACCAGGAATAATGGTCTATATCAGCATTCCACTCTAGTAGCAAAAATATAAAAAAAGTCAGATACTCTGGGCTGGGCACTTGTGAAAATTACCAAATGAGAGATGAGTAAAGGGTGTGCAAGACCTAAACCCCAGAAGGAAAACGAGTCAAAGGTAGACCTAGGCTTAGATTGATAGGCGATTTAGAAATAGAT
The DNA here is from genome assembly GCA_964033795.1 of Lymnaea stagnalis. Taxonomy (NCBI): domain Eukaryota; kingdom Metazoa; phylum Mollusca; class Gastropoda; family Lymnaeidae; genus Lymnaea; species Lymnaea stagnalis. Next base: position 266,204 of record CAXITT010000900.1, on the reverse strand, counting down.
CCACAGCAGCTGGGAATCCAGTATGGAAAAGAAAAGATTCTGTAAGGTTTGTGTGGAAGGAAGTAGCGAGGCTGACAAATGCCCTGCAGTATGGTATTTGGATGGATGGTAAAAATTTAAAGTATCTCAAATTTTTCATTTGACCTCAGTTACGATTAAAACAAAATAAATAATTCTATTTAAATGTGATTCATCCCCATTATGACAACAGACTTTGTTTGGGAGAAGAAAAGAATCAATTTAGCATTAAACATTTATCTTTTTTTAGAACAACGCTCCGCAGACATGTTATGAAAATCAAGTTGAATACAATGAATATGACATCACTGCCCATGAGTTTCAGAAAATAGTGTATGTAATTGTTAGTTTTAGATTTGTCTGTCATTAGGCATTCGGCGTTGTCTTACTAAAATTTTAAAAATTTAATTTACCGTTTATAAGATAAGATAAGATAAGATAAGGTAAGATTCTTTTATTGATCCAAACAAATGGAATTGTTTATTGAGGTTCTGCTGACTATAAACAGTTGATTCTCCATAAAACAACTATAATAGAATTTTTGTGTTGTTAATAAAATAGAAATTTATTTTTCTTCAGATGGGCTGATTCCCCCCCCCCCCCCCAGAATTTTTAATATTGTATATTAACTCTCTTTACAGTTCTTATAACGCATGAACCATTTCTTTGTAGATTTGTACACAATTATCATTCCTTTTTTAAAGTCTTTACCTTTTGTAAACTATATATGTAGACAATTATAAGTTTTCTAATGTATACCCTTAATAAAATAGATTGGTTCACACTTTTCTTACATTTTCTATATAACATTAATTAAAATAGAATGTGCACAAATCTTTTTTTTTCTGTATTAACTTCATCACACAAGATGTGTTACATGTTACAAACGGTTGTATAGTTTTTACCAATTTTAATCCGCTTTGAGATTTGGTTTGGTTGATAAAAAAAAAAATAACAACGAAGCATTGAAAACGAGTGTACAAAGAAAAACTTGTGATAGTGACAATACAAAATTTAAGTATTTAAAAAAAAATTAAACTCAAATATACATAAATAAATACTATATTGCTTTAAATCACTGCAAGTGAAAATTATTATAGTAGAAATATAAAAATAGTAATAAGCATATACAAAAAGTAAAATTTTGTAAGGGAACTGTAAGTATATTTAGTCTCTTAAGTCTCATGTCTAGAAAATCTGGAAAATCTTTCTGGGCTCGGAAGGCTGCCGGCTTAATTATAGGGATGAAATTAGAGCCCAACAAATGTTTTGGAAATTGCATCACAAAAAAAAAATTTTTTAAAACAAATTAGAACGTAAACAAACTTTGACCAATCAAAGTAGTGGTGCGTTTAAGTAGAGTGACACATATTTCATCGGTGATGTCAATATCAAAACAAAAGTTGTTGGGGGTGGGGAGGTAAGGTTTAATGCTACCTCTGGCGGTAAATAAAAATACTTCAAGCCCCAGTCTATAACAGGACACTATTTTCGTCCATATTCTTCTGTATTGCCTTCGGAACTAAAGAACTAAATTTCGCTAGAAATCTTTTCAGGTATATAAATCTATTTTATAGAGAGAAAATATATTTGAAGCCAGTAAAAAAAATAGTTTATCATTGCTAGGTGGTTAAAAAGTGTAATATATAAGCCGGAAAGACTTACTACGAGCACCATACAGTTAGGAAACACTTTTATACCTGCTAAGAGACACAAATATGAGTTGACCACAGGGTACCAATTACTCCCAGATAATGTAATAACGTATTTAAGTATCATTGGTAGAACTTTAAATTTTTAGAGAAACGAAAACACGTAATCATTTAAAAAAGGCATTAAAAAATATCAAGGTTCAGAGAGGTAAACATAGATGTTTAGGACTGAATCAAGGAGCAGAGAGGTAAACATAGATGTTTAGGACTGAACTTCAATATCAAGGAGCAGAGAGGTAAACATAGATGTTTAGGACTGAACGTCTTCAAATATTAAGACACCAAAAAGTTTGCCCAAATGAACAAAGGCAGATGGAGTGGGAGGGGCCGGGAAGTTCTAGAGACCTGGTCTTGAAAGTAAATATTACAATGAATTACATTCTTTTTTTTCTTTTTTTAAAGAAATAGATTTCCAGTTGTATGTTGCAAGGATATAAACATTACATTGCCCCTCATCATCAAGAGAGGTAACCCTGTCCACTCTTCTGACTTTCAGGTGAGGAATAGTTCTATTATTTGACAAGGCGTTTCTGTATGTGTTATGTACCATACAACATGGATGAATGCCCTTAGTTTTTAAAAGTAGTATTGTTATTTTTCCATGAACAATTAATGGAATTTCTTGCGTTTCTAGACCGTCCTGGAGTTTGTGTGGAATCGATTTCTCTTGTTTGTGTTTGTGTAGAATTGACGTTTATATAATCTATATAGAATTAATATCCCTATAATTTGTGCACGAATGATGTTCCCTTAATTTGTATAGAAGTAGTCTCCTTTGCATTTCGGCAAAAATGTTCGTATCTTTAATTTGTGTAAAAATTGAGTTAGTTAAATGTGTTATTTAATTTTATAATAGCCTGCCAACTTTTTTTTTTTTCCACGAGCATTCTTTTAAAAACTCAATAATTTTATAGTCTTGAATGCTTGTCCATTTTCACCAAATTTTCTTACTTAAATCACACACACAAAAAAACGAACCAGTAGTCGGGCATTCAAACTGTACACATAACATTGAACAAACACGTACTCAATGTGAGCGAAACTAAGATTTAAAGTAATTGATTTGCGCAATTATTTTTAGAGAAAGTTAATTTGTTAACTTATCACGCTGTTCTCAACGGTGCTTTTATTCTATCAAAATCTGACAGAGAAATAGTTTACTTATACATGTATTGTTTATTGCTTTTACTTTTGCTGTATACCAAGAAGCAGCAGATCCGTTAGGGTAAGTGCTACTTGGTAGTGGCTTTGCTAGGGTTAGAGCTACCTTGCTGTGACGTTGCTAGGGTTAATTCTTCCTTACAGTGGCGTTGCTAGCTTTATTGCTACCTGGCAGTAACATTGCTCTGGTTAGTTCTTCCAGGCAGTTACGTTGCTAAGCTTAGTGCTTCCAGGCAGTTACGTTGCTAAGGTTTATTTCTCCCTGGAAAAGGCGATGCAAGGGTTAGTGTTTCCTAGCATTTGCGTTGCTCATTTTATTGCTACCTGACAGTGACGTTTTCCCCCGACTGCATCACTGTTGTTTTATTCATATCTTCAGACTTGATGCTATTTTTAAAATCCTCTAAATTGAGAACTACATTTAAATTATTCAAGTAACTCAGCAAACATTTAATTTACTTGGCTTTTTAGGTCTTTCCCCAAGTCCAGGAGAAGACGTCATACAAATGATGCCAAGTACTTGACACCAGCCAGTACCAAGAAAGACAGTATGAAAAAAAATTAATTTCAAGCAACTTCGATTAAGGACAGGCATACCATCTCTCAGCAGTTTGTCCAACAATTCAATTTAGTCTAAAATAGTCAAGACGTTTTTATTTAAACAATGAAGCTAAAGGTTAAACCAAAAGTAGCCTGTTCAAATGACGTAGTGATTCCATCACAGTTTAGACCATTATTAAAAAACTGAATCTTGATTTTATGTATTCTGTTGGCACATTTGAAATAACCAGGCAAAAACAGTTTTAATTAATTGAAGCTCTGTAAGGTTGGATCAACCACAAAGTAAAATAAAATATCGAACACGCACCTGAAAATATTTATCACTGATGAGCAACCAAAAAAAAAACAACAAAACAACAACAACAAAAGAACCTCATAAAACATTTCTTTAACAGACTGTAAGAAATCAATTCATAAAAAAGTATAGTCTTTACAAAATATTTTACTCAAAGACGCATGGTAATACGGTGAAACAAATAATTATAGCCATTCTGTCTTAGCCTCACTGACTAAGCCATTTTTCTTGGGATGACAATTATTGAATTATGTGAAATTGTTATCTCATAAATGGTCGGCAAAATAATGCTTTTCGAGCAGATTTAAAAAAATTATTATAACTTAACATGTAAAAAGGTATTGCTCCACGTGTATATGTTTGTGTAGGTATGTACCTAAATTGACGTTGCATAATCAGTTTATTAGCTTAATCCTTTTTTTTTTACAACCACCTGTCTTAAAGGGTTAAATCAATCATAAAAAAAGATATCCAGGAAATGTCTAGTGAAACAATTGGTCAGAACTTGTCACCATCATCTCCAGGATGCTACTGGCCATCTACGTCAGGTTTGTTTCCTCCTTGTGTTTTGATACAACTTTCACGCCTCAGATTTAACACACATGCGATTCCATTATGAAAACATTCAAAGGTATATATTATGTGATGATACACAACATTCCCAAAATGATATGATTAGCACTCTGCGGTTTGGACATTCTATCATCAATTTGATCGTATCCGGAAGTTTGTTTGTAAGACATTTCTTCGATAAAAGATTCATCGTCGGAAATTGTTCGAACGGAAATTTGTTTACATTTTTTTTCAGTTCACTAGTTAAAATTTTGCGTCAAATTTCTTTTGGATTTCATTATTTTATTTACTATATAGTATACTGGGTTCGAAAAGAAAATTGATTAAAATGTGATCATGTGACATTGAAAAAAATATTCGACCAAGCTTAAGTCCGATCAATTTTCCGTCGACGAAATTTCTTTTAAACAATTTTTTTTAGTAACCGCAAGGAATAGGTTCTTTAGGGCATATAACAGAGCCAATATTGGACATTAGTATACACAGGACATCGGAAAGCTCCTCCCTACATCAATTGAAAAAATATGAAAAAGGGGCATGCATTTCTCCCTCACTTTGCTCCACCCCTGTAGTTTGATACTCAGAATATATGTACCAAATGATAGGAAAAATATTGCTTGATAGGTGAGTGAAAATGAATGCGATGGGTGTCTCCTAATCGAAATAGGGGTCTGCAAATGTGGATCAGTTATGGGTCAGTCCAAAATTTACTTTTGCATCATTCTACGCTTAATTGGAAAATATACGATCTGATAAAACGAGTTTATAATACAATATAATAATACTAGATAATAATGTGCGATTATCATATGAGATGAAAATACCAGATAATAATATGGTATAATAATACGAGATAATAATGCTAGATGATAATTGGAGATATAAGATATAATAAGAAATAATGAAAGCAATATATTGAGCCATATACTGTTCACGACAATTCTCCTGCATTTTGCGTAGCGAGAATATCATTTCCATAGCTGAGCGCACACTCCAGAAGCCACACTGGGACTCTGGGTATTTCCGGTTAGCAAGACTCTGCAATCGTTTTTGGGCAACACGGGCAAAAGTCTTTCCAACAAAGTCAAGGAGAGAAATACCTCTGTAACTATTGCAATCACTTCGGTCCCCTTTATTTTTATACAACGTTACGATGTTGGCGTCTCTGATGTCCAGGGGAATATAACCTGTTTCCAAACACAGAGAGAGAGAAGCTCATGTAGGGGCTGAAGTAGAATAGGTTTCCTATTTTTAAGGACATTTCTAGTGGCATGCCGTCAATCCCTCGTTCCTTCCAATCAGCAAGGTTATCAATGGCTATTTCGAACTCCAATAAAGTCTCATATTCATCTAGTTCTTCCATTACTGACAAATGGGAATGTTATCCAAAGCGGTCTAAGTTGCTACATTCATTGTTGAGTAATGCCCTCTTGATGCCCTCGTACATGCTCCTTGAATCCCCGTTGTCGGAAGCCAGTTGTATAGAGTTCAAAGGTCATTTAGTAAGTGTTGGCGCAGTGACGGGGCGTCTGCTTGGATTTTTGTTTCTATTCTGAGAGCCTGTAATGTGCTAGCACAAGGTGCACCCCGATAGGTAAGTAGCGCTTTTCTATCCATCTCGATTACGGGTTCCATCACATTTCAATGCGCCTCGTGCCAGTCATTGTATGTATGTTCCATTTTACCTTAGGCGGAAATGTCAGAAGCGTACACAGCATCTAGTGAATTAATCCCTTTAGAGTCAATAGTGCCACAGGGTGACACTTTGCAAGGTTTTTTAGCAATACTTTTGTTAATTGCTGCGTTTTATTTTTAGTTGTTTGGGCAGTTGTTGCTCATTCGGGGACAACACTTCTTTTTAGAATTATGCAATTTTATGGGCATTAGGGGTATATTGCTTGCAAAGAGAGAATGGTCCGTGTCACAGTCGGCACTAAGGTTGCTGTGGGGTTGAAGTACACTGGCTAGCTCCATGCGCCTAGTGATGACGAGGTCCAGGTGATGCCAGTGGCGGGAACGTGGGTGTCGCCATGACACCTTTTGGATTTGTTTTTCCATCGGAAGAAGGTGTTGGTAAAAGAGAGACCATGGGAGCAGCACAACACCTGCAGACGTTGTCCGTTATCATTAATTCTTTCTATTCCGTGATTGTAAAAACATGAAGGTCAGGTTTCTTTATCTGATCCTACCCTCGCATTAAAGTCTTTGTAAGTCGAATAGGCCTTGTTGGTATCTTGGAAAGAATTGGTTGTCCCCTCACGACTGCTCACAATCATACAGTCATTTCACAAAAACTGCACTATAACAGTTAATGGCGCTGTCTCTGGAGCAGTCCCAGTCAGGAGAGGAGTAAAACAGGTTTGTGTACTGGCACCAACGCTTTTATCCATTGTCTTTTTGATGCTCCTTCCATTTGCCTTCAGGGACTGTGAAGATGAGTGTTCATCCATAACAGATCTGATGGCAGGCTGTTCAATATGACCCGCATTCGCGCAAAGACGAAGGTTAATTTTGTAAACTGCTGTTCGCTGACGATGCCACCTTAAAATCTCACATAGAAGAAGACTTCAAGGGTTGGTTAATCGTCTATCACACGCTTGTAAAGAGTTTGGAATTTCGATTGGTCTACAGAAAACTCATGTAATGATGCAACGAGCACCGTCCCCTCCAATCATATCTATTGAGGGTCATAACCTGTCGGTTGTTGAGCATTTCACATACCTTGGATCCAATATTTCTAGTTCTGTCTCCGTTGAGCAAGAGAATAATATCAGGATCGCATAGCACCGTCCCCTCCAATCATATCTATTGAGGGTCATAACCTGTCGGTTGTTGAGCATTTCACATACCTTGGATCCAATATTTCTAGTTCTGTCTCCGTTGAGCAAGAGAATAATATCAGGATCGCAAAAGGCAGCAGCAACGATGGCTAAACTGAATGAGCGGATGTGGAATAATCGCAATCTTACTGATAAAACAAAGGTAAGTGTCTATCAGGAATGTGTGCTTAGTACACTCCTATTAGGCAATGAAGTGTAGACCATATATACAGTCTTGAGCAACAACTCAACACCTTCCTTTAATGATGTCTGCGTCACAATTTACGCATTTGATGTCAGGACAAGCTGCCTAACACAGAGGTCTTGGAATGTGCACAAATATTTTGCCTATTCTCCGCTTTCAGCAAGTGGTGCCTTCGCTTGTTAGGCCATATAAGGAGAATGGACATTTTTATGGACTTTTGCAAAAGGAGCATGAGGGAAATCAACATCAAAATCAATAAATAGGAGATCATTGCCAAACAACGTTCCAGCTAGCGAACAGCAGAGTATGAAAGAGTAAAAAATGCAGAAGCTGCATGAAACGAGGCACTTGCAACAAAACATAACTACTGAAGTAAAATCTAACCAGGAATCAATAATTTTTTTTTCATGAAAGAAATTCATTTGAGATTGACATTCCAGGATTGGCCTAGTGAGCCACTTTTGAAATGTAGGCGTGCTTAACTACTCCATCGTCTCGCGAAGACGGAAGTGTGTCATATATAATAAGCGATAATAATACGAGATTATAATACGAGTTTATAAACCGAGATAATAATACGAGTTTATAATTCGAGTTTATAATATGAGATTATAAACCGAGTTGTAATACAAGATAATGATACGAGATAACGATACGAGATATTAATAAAAGTGTATAACACAAGATAATGATAGGAAATTATATTTCGAGATTTTAAATATAAGTTCATAATATGAGATAAAAATGAGATTATAATACATGATTATAATACGATATTATAAACCGAGATAAAAATGAATAAAGACGGATTATATAGGATATTTTAATAGGAGATTTTAAACTGATTTTATAATACGACATTTCAAAAAAAAAAATTAATTTAAGTCATTTTATTCAAATGTAGTTAACTAGAACAATGACAATCGCTTTATCAAAAGACCGGTAAGAAAATGTGCAAGCTGATGTTCTCACACGAGTAATTCGCAATTAGGCGCCATATGTACACTGTGTTTTGTTGAGATGAGAAAGGAGGTACTTCGGGTCTCACTATTCCCCTATTTACCATACAAGTACTTATCTTTCTTGATCATATTACTATTCATTACATGATATTGCCATTCTTTGACAAATAACAAAATAGAACTTGCTTTTATATATCCAGAATGTTTTTTGTTTTTGACGTGTAACACCGACTTTACTTTCTTGGACCGTTTTTAGGAATAAGGAAATTTCTTTCGAATATAACAAGATAGTAGTCTTTCTTTGACACATGCTGATATATATGCATTTCCTTGACAAATAACAAAAAAATTCACCTTTCCTTAACACATAATATGACATATATCTTTCTTGGATAAAAAAAAAAAAGATGTGTACCTTTCTTTGACGTAAAGCACGTTGGTTATATAGGTGTGCATTTTACGATAGTATGGGTCGTCTGCTGTGACTGTGAGACTTTCACAGGTCAAAGACATAAGCGAATATTACAAATGCATGTGATATCTGTTCTTAGCAATGGTATTTCACAATTAACACAACTTGTTAGGTCACACACAAAATGAGATGTCCCTGTTTGTATTTGATTCAATTAATTTACAATATTGCTAACTTTAATAATTTTCACACGTTAGGCTCTTCCATCTCAATACACGAAAACCTCACACAATAGGTAAGTTCATTGTTGGCAGGAGAGTTTCAGTTGTATAGCTTCACATTCAATTAAATGAATCATAAATTCCAGCGTTAAAATCACGATATTACCATAGTTCATTACTACGTTGTCAAGTGTGTTATTCAATTTCTTAACAAACCATCGATTCATGTAAAATTTCTTTACATAACACAAAACAACTCCGAAATTATAAGACTCGATTCAAGAAATACTTTTAATTAAAAAAAACAAAAACAAAAAACATGTGTTCAACGCCATATCCGATTCTAAAATGCGTCACAAAATTCAAGCTGATTTATAAAATTAACAAAAATACTCTCTACACTAAAAATGAAAAACGTGTTTTCTCTGCTTTACTACAAATGTGTAATTTGTTCAAGGACGGTAGTGTTGATAGCTCCATTTTAAATTATATTGATGAAGCTCATTTAAGAAAACGAAAAAGAATATTGAAAAATTTTTTGTACTAAGAGAAATTTGCGAGTGGATTCAGCTCCATCCACACATGCCATAGCTCTGTTCTAAATTATGTTTATAAAACTCTTAGAAGAGAAAACGAAATTATGGTCACTGGCCCAAACGGAATATTGTAATTTTTGTTTCTAATTTAGAAACGTTTGCGGTAGTGCGCATTTAAATTGATTACGTTTTATCACAATGGGATGAATGGTTTAGATATGCATACGATAATTATATAGTTAATAAAAGAGTGGAAAACGAATTTTGGGCCCCCGGCCACAAACGGAATATAGTAGAATTGTTGTATTACTTCAGAAACATACTTAATATGCCACACACACAATTGTATGTCACTATTTGTAATTTATTAAAAAGCTATCCATCAGTGCATTAGCTCAGTTTTATCGCAATCTCTTGAACGGTGTAGGAGCGCATACAGTTTGAAATTATATGTATATAGCTATGTTAGAACAAACGAACATAGGGCCCCCGGCTCAAACTTGAATTTTTTAAAGCGGTTGTAATAATTTAAGAACCTTTGTGGGCGGTTGCACATCTCACTAAAGTTTTATCGCATTCTGGAAAATGGTGTAGGAGAGCTTATGGAAATTATTTTTTACAAAGCTTATATAAGTAAAAATATAAATTTGGGTCCAACGGCTGAAAACGGAATATTTTAAAAGTGTTGTATTGATTGAGTAAAATCCGCAGGCTTATTGATAACAACTCACCAAAGTTTTGTCTTAATCGCATTAATTGTGTAGGAGCTCATACGGTTTGAAATATATGTATATAGTTTATATAAAAAAAAAGAACATAGGACCCCTGGCTCAAAACAGAATATTTTGAAACAACGGTTCTAACAAATCAAAAACCTTGCGGTTGTGCTGGCGGCAACATCTTACCAATTTTAATGTAATCGAATAAATGGCGTAGGAGCGCATGCGAAAATTATTTTTTGAAAAGCTCATATGAGAAAAAGTACGAATTAAGGGCAAACGGCCGAAAACGGAATATTTTAAAAATGTTTAAATAACACAATCTAATGCTACGCCTTATAAAAAACAACTCCCCTTGTTTTTTTTGCAATGTCATGAATGGTGTAGGAGCGCATGCGGTTTAAAAATATATTTTTAATAGCTCATATAAGGAAAATGTAACATAGAGCCCCTGGCTCAAAATTGAATATTTTAAAACGGTTGTAATAATTTTTAAACATTTACTGGCATGCTCGCAACATCTCACCAAAGTTTTATCAGAATCAGATAAATGGCGTAGGTGCGCATGTGGAAAATATTTTTTTCAAAGCTCTTAGAATGAAAAAAAAACGAATTAAGGGCCAAAAGCTAAAAACGGAACACTTTATTGCCATTTATTGCCAGTTAAATTGACATTTATTTGGACAACAAATGACCAAAGTTTTGTCAAAATCGCAAGAATGGTGTAGGAGCGCATACGAAACATACAAACATTAATTTATATATATATATATTACAAATACATTTAAAGTAACAACTAAGGAACTATCTTTAAACTTCACCAGACCCTTAACAGGGAAGCTCAGTCCCTAGGCACGGGCCAGGTGAGTCGCCCTCACCAGACCCTTGACAGGGGAGCTCGGTCCCCAGGCACGGGCCAGGTAGTCGCCCTCACCAGACCTTTGACAGGTGAGCTCCGTCCCCAGGCATGGTGTCCCTAGGCACGGGCCAGGTGAGTCGCCCTCACCAGACCCTTGACAGGGGAGCTCGGTCCCCAGGCACGGGCCAGGTAGTCGCCCTCACCAGACCTTTGACAGGTGAGCTCCGTCCCCAGGCATGGGCCAAGTGAGTCGCCCTCACCAGACCCTTGACAGCTCTCTCTCTCTCTTTCTTTCTTTCTCTCTCTCTCTCTCTCTTTCTCTCTCTCTCTCTCTTTCTCTCTCTCTCTCTCTCTCCATCTGAAAAGTGGCCTCATATTTTGTCTCAAGCGCCAGTCACCTATTTTTTGGAACCGATCTGCGTTAACCATTTATAATATATCACCATAACACACAGTACACTATGCAACATACATGTTTAAGGTTACATTATGTTGGGTTCTTTTCACTGTCTTTAACGCTGCCTTTCTGTCCAAGTGTCTGGATATCTAAAAACATGTGCTATTTGAAGCTGCCCTTCTTCCAAATTACATTCTTTTGGATACTTGACGCTATAAAGTAGATCGGCATAAATATATTTATTTATAAATTCGGTTGCCTTCTTGTTGTCTTTTTTTTTTGATGACATACACTCCCTATAAATTAAGGAACTGTTTTTTGTTCAAATGCTATGAAATTCTGCACACAATATATGTCAGTTCTTAATCAGTTTTATTTATAATCATTGTTGTTTTGATGATTCCCTACATCAGGGCTGCTGAACTCAAAGTATAAGGTGGACCGTAATGCGTTATGGAAAACTTGTGTGGGCCGAAATACTTAATGAAAAACTTGTGCTGGCCAAAAGATAACAGGGCAGGTCCGAAAGCTATTAAGAAATTAATAATTATTAAAGAATATTTTGTTACTTTGCGGGCTGCCAAGTGGGGGCTGGCGGGCCGTATGTTCTGCAGGCCTGCCCAACCTGATAGGTTTAAAACCTTTGACACTGTTGGTGATGTTCTGTTGAGTTGTACATCAATTAAATTCCAGTTAAATGAAACAATAACCATTTTTGTGGGCCTTTATTTCTAAAATCTTTCACTACCCTCATTTGAATAACATCATTATTTGTTCATAAATAACCTGCCCATCAAAGATGGTGGGCACAAGGGGAGAAGGGTGGAGGAAATACCCTTGGAGGACAAACATTATATGGGACATCTTTCCAGTGCTGTAAGACTAGCGACACCTTCATTGAACAATAACATTTAGAGAAATATCAACAGTTAATTAGAATCCGATCATCGGCTATGTATTTCACATATGCACTGGTTGAGACCCTCGCGGGTTGGGGGGGGGGTGTCCAGAAATTCAAATTTGCAAATATGAATGAGCTTGGTCAAGCGAATTTAACGTAACCGAAAGTAGTTCATACATTTTTATAAATACAAGTGGCTCATCAGGACGGGGTGTCTGTCATTAGACAGAGCCGAGTGCCACCGGTCAGATAATGTGCCACCGGTGAGTCCTGACATCGGTGGTAGACTGGGTTTAGCCTCCTTCTGCTGTTGTCAATTTTTAGTGTCTCCTGTACACGGCCGACCCACCGACGGGTATGTCTAAATCTGAACAGAATGCCTGCGATTCTACGTTTGCAATCGAACTTGGTTGACACGGGCTCTGATCAGGTGGCTTAACAATTAATTTTGTGTTGAGCCACACACTGACAACTTGGGATGGCACTAACCATTTGTGTTAATGCCTAGTTCCAATTTTCTGCGACACCTTTATTTCCAAAGATATTCAATGACTGAAAGTATCGGACGTTGGTACACAGAGAAATACGTATGTTGATTGCCATTACCTATTTGGAAAAAACAAATTGAAACAATTAAAAAAAAGAAACATTTAAAGAAACATTCGGAGTGGAATGAAGAAGTTTAGTCCTTCATTGTAGTCATTGTCAATAAAATAAAGGCTTCATAAAGATAACCTAAAGCATAATGCACCCAAGCTGTGCCAAACACCCATCCAGTTTGTTATGAAAGATCCTACTGACATACAAATATGAATTTGAAGTAATTCATTTGATTAGTTTTTTTCTTGTACAAAATCATTTTGTCTACATTTCATGTTCATGGTGCTAATAATTTAATTTTTTTTCATTTGATTGGTTTATATTAAAAATAAGAAGAAAAACAACATTTTTTCAAGCAATTCCAACCAAGCGAGTTTCACAAAGAAATGTACAGAAGTTATTACTTGCGTAGACGTGCATTTTATTTAAGTCCAATTTTCATTTCAACGAAATCCAAAAGATTAAAGGCGGAGTTATAATACCAACAGAAACCACAGGCTGTACTTAAACCCCAAACACCATGTAAATATGAAGAATGGCACGTATTATACCACCATCCTGATTGATAATGTTGAGCACAATTGACGCTACTGTGAATATCATTGTCTCTGTCTGGTGTAGACACTATCATGTTGTTATGATTGCAGAAAGAGTCCTTGATATTACCACTGAAAACACCGAGATGGAGTCTGTATTTGTCTGACTCATTCTTCAACACAAAAGAATCATATTCAGCACTGTACACATTACTTCCCTGTCTCATGTCAATCCTCAGTGGTTAGATTTTCTGGTTGTGACATAAGAGAAAAAAATTAAATTGACATGAAGGTCTTAAAATGTAAATAAAAAACAACACGAAAATTTCAAAGAAAATAAATACTTGTTGGTGGTAATGATTGTTTAATGGCCAAGGAGATGATTGTAATGATGGTTTACTGGCCAAATAGATGAGTGTAATTATGGTTTACTGGCCAAGGAAATGAGTGTAATCATGGTTTACTGGCCGAGGAGATGATGTAATGACTTGACGTTGTAATCAGATCTTTAACAGATGACACATCGTTGACCTCTCTAAAAATTTGTAATTATGGTTTACTGGCCAAGGAAATGAGTGTAATCATGGTTTACTGGCCGAGGAGATGATGTAATGACTTGACGTTGTAATCAGATCTTTAACAGATGACACATCGTTGACCTCTCTAAAAATATTTCCTCCTCACCAAGCAAACTGCCCATAGTAAACAATTGTAATAAAAAAATATTTTGTTTCTCAGTGTATAGTTAAAATACTTTATTATTAACTTTATAATTATAATTTTCAATAACTGCTATGCTACTCTATTTATATAATCGTAGTCAATAGAGATAGTATATGTTACTCGGTTCATATAAACGTAGTAAATAGATATTGTATGTGTTACTCTATTTATATAACCGTAGTCAATAGATAGTGTATAGGATACTCTGTTGATATAAACGTAGTCAATAGATATGTGTGTGCCGTCTGATGAAATGTAAGTAGTTAACAGAGTTTGTACGTATCACTTTGTTTAAATATACATAGCTCATGGATAAATGACCAGACAAGTTCACCAACATCATCCGTATCTTGAATGATGGGATGCTGGCCCGATTGCAGGACAATGGTTGTTAACAGAGTTTGTACGTATCACTTTGTTTAAATATACATAGCTCATGGATAAATGACCAGACAAGTTCACCAACATCATCCGTATCTTGAATGATGGGATGCTGGCCCGATTGCAGGACAATGGTAAGTCATCTCAAGCAAATCCCTGTCACAAACGCTATTGAGGCCGGCTGTGTACTGGCTCCCACACTCTTCAGTATTACGTATTCAGCAATATGTCTGATGCACTCAAGGACTCCACCACGGGCTTGCCAATCTATTTTCCCAACTATAGATTAGTCATAAACCTTAGTAAACCAAGGTTAAACCATCAACGAGATTCTCAACGTTGCCTCAGACGCGCCATGCAAAACAGCCTTCTCTGGGACCTGCAACAACTTTTGCCTTAACAATGAACACCAAGAAGGCTGAGATGATGTATAAAGCAGCTACCAAGTAAATCCTACGTTTAATGCAACATCATCATCAGTGGACAGCGTCTTAACGCGATGGATAAATCAACTTACATGGACATTATCCTCTCCAGATATATTGTCATGGACGATGAAATGAATATCAGACTAGCAAAAGCTAGTGCCATATTTGGCAGATTCCGCAGCAAAGATAAGGACAGGAGAGGTGTCAGAGAGAAACGAAGATCACGGTCTTTAGCGCAGCAGTCTCCTCGATATTACTCAACGGATGTAAAACGTGGACAGTCTACCAGCGTCACGCCAAGAAACTGACACATTTTCACACAACCTGCCTCAGGACATTCATCGGCATCAGGTAGCAAGAAAAGTTCCTGACACAGAGATCCTTGCTAGAGCTAACCTACCTAGTATCTTCACCACCCTGATGGAGTATCAACTCCGTTTGGTGGGAAACGTAGCCCGTATAGAAGACACCGTCTCTAAAAACAGATATATTTCGTAGAACTCAATAGAGGCAAGCGCTCCCAAGGAGGTCAAAACATGCATTAAAAAGACACACTTGACGCTGCACTGTTGGCCTTCAGCATCAACGCTACTAAATGGGTGGAGACAGCCCAGACCAGGCCAGGTGGAGAGTAGCTTTCAAGAGGGGGCGAAAACTCATGAAGCCAGTAGAATAACTTAAGCTGAGGCACGTATGGCTTGTCCGTAAGGGCAATATTAGATCACCAACTGTGGCAACTCTCCACTGCCCACGGTGCCAGATATTTTTCCGAGCACGGATAGAAGCATCAAGCCACCTACGAGCTCACCGAAACCCATCCTCCCCTAACCGGATGACTCGATGGTCCTTGTCGATTTCCACGGAGGAACAACAACATAAAATTAGTCAAGAGAGATTGTATGTGTTAATTTGTTTAAATATATGTAGTTAATAACAATTATATGGTTTACTTTTAATAAATAAAGGTAGTTAAATAATATTGTATGTGACATTTTGTTTAAATTTACAAAGAGAATACATATTTTTCTGTTTTAATTTGTGTGAATACACATAATAAAAAGAGATTGTATGTGTTATTTTTTTAAATATGTGTTATTAATATATATTAGACTAGCAAAATACCCGTACTACGCATCGGAGAGCCTTTTTTTAAGAAAAAAAAGGTAAGATATTATCAATAAATTGAGTGAAAAGTTAATAATATTTATTTTTTAAGGATCACATTTTATACTTCGTTGTCTGTTTGGCCCTACAGTTGTAGTATGACCAAAATTGTGTGCTGAGCTCACTCTTTAGCATGCAACGTATAGTTGGCCATGCGAAAAGCAAGCCGGTCTTAAATCAATGCCAACTTTTGTAGGGTCCGTCCTAGAGACTTATATTTTTGTCATTGCAAAGCAGAGTCTTACTAGACATTGGAGGCGCTTGAATTGAAATGGGAGATCAGAGGGTATAACTGGGATGCAATGAATAAAAACTTTCTTCCCTGAGCCACTGCCAGTAAAAATAGTTGCCTCGATTAGGTTCTTTTGTTGACACGTGATTTAAAGTCTGGTGCCGTTACAAAGTTTTGGTGGCTGTAAGTTTCGTAATAACATTATTGGTGTCCCCACTTTCATAGTTAGATTATGTTGAGGAGTGCCCTCAGGACTTAGCGAGTTGAGAAACTCTGCTGGATAGTGCACCGCGTCTTCCACAACTGAATCAAATAACTGTTATGTTATAGTTTCTGAAGGTAGTTTTTGAAGTAAAATGTGGTTTATAATTGTAGTCACGTCATTTCTCAGCGTAAGGATAGCTCTCTATCTAAACCAAGTCACGTCTTTTTCTTGGAGATTTCGTAGATTGTAGTAAACGTGTTTAAGCAAGTCTGATAAGGTATTCACAAGGGGACAGAGATTTGAAGGAACAGTAATTGTACGATTTCCTCGACTGAAGCTTCCATTACCTATTCTCATCAGATGGCAGAGAACTCTGCCGCTTTTTTGTTTCCTTTCAAATGAACCCTCATGTTTAATGTCAAAGAAAGAACAATGATTTGAGGCCACAGGTATGAAGATTTAAGAAATGCTTTAACTTTGTCAGCATGTGTTCCTCTTGGCACGACAGGTAGGGTTTGCCGGGAGTCTCCAGCCGCCAGAGCTGTCAACCCTCCCATTAGTTTGTTGGTATTAAGGATATCTTTGAGGGTGCTGTCTAAAGCCTCAACACCCCCTCTGTGTGCCCTAGTGGATTCATCCCAGACAATAAGCCTAAAATGTCTGAGTACTTCAGCCATGTTGCTCAGCTTTGATATGTTACACATATTGTTATAAACTTTGGGAATTGCCTAGGAGTATTTAGCGAATGGGTTTCTATGATCTTTTCAATTTTTCTGGCAGTATTTTCGTCAGAGTCGCGAAGTTATTTCAGCCTAGATACTTAAGAAAATCTACCACGACGTCCCATTGAACTGAGCCAACTTTAATTTCATAAACTAAATTTCATATTTCGAGCTAGGCCTATTTGATTGTGATACATTAAATGGTATTTTTTTTATTGGGTTAAAATTTATATGATCAATTAAATGACGTATTTTTTTGAATGAATTAAATGCAATTTTTTGAACCGGGGCAATTATAATAAGATGAAAAAAAAATATAAACTGGACTGGATTAACTTGTATGCAATAAATTAGATTTCAAATTTTTAGAACCGGGAAATCTTTAATGCGATGAATTAAATGTCATATTTTGTACTGGGCATTTTTTTTATGTAATGGATTAAATGTCATCTTTTAGTTTCGGTCAACTTTAATATGATGAACTTAAAATTGTTAAGTTATGTATGATGCCATATTTTAAAAGTGCCATATGTCATATGATAATGTATTTTTTTCTATGATATCATATAATATGTTATGATATTGTATGATGTATATACATATATGATATATTAAGCCTAGATCAAAAAATGGATAAGTGATAGAAATAATAAGAAAAATTATGATATTATATAATTGATAAAATATGATATATATATATATATAAATGTTAGATGAACATTGTCCAAAATCAAATTCCAACTTGAGATTACTTTGCAATAAATACCTTGACCTTTGATGTAATGTTTGATATGAGATCTTTGCCGATCTAATATGATATATATATATATATAAATGTTAGATGAACATTGTCCAAAATCAAATTCCAACTTGAGATTACTTTGCAATAAATACCTTGACCTTTGATGTAATGTTTGATATGAGATCTTTGCCGATCCAAAAGTCTGCATCCAATGACCCAAATCTAATTTTATAGTCATTCCAGTTTCTGCTGAAGTTGACCTTGCCATTGACATGCCTCTAGAAAATTATTATCATTAATTAGTTGTATTTTTTTTTACTCAAATAACGTAAGGAATCTGCTATTTGAGACTTTCAGATTTTATAATATAAGGTTTACGTCAATCTCTAATATAAATTCCTCATGAATGAATATTCTCTTTTTTTTCTTCTTAGAACAATGGAAAACGTTTATAATAACGGTTTCTAAATTGAAATTAAGAAAATATGCATGGTGATTTAACATTTTAATGTGAATAATCAGTGTTAATTTAACACTACTTTAACTTAAACAATACACGATAATTAATCTCTGAGAAAAAAATTAATTTGACTTTACCTGTATGATGATCCATCCACCACCGTCTGTTTCTGTATCACACAAAACTTGTTTATTGTTGTCTAGTTATGCGATCACTCTTGAACCTATTAGACCAGTGATTCCTCTTTCACATTTTAGCTGCATAGGATGAACACAATGAAATGTTAAAATCTTTATGTGGAATGTTATGTCAGAATAAAAAGAAATTGTTAATCTTATTTTATCTAGATCATTTATTGTTTTTTTAACTACATTTCTAAATTTTATTTTCTTAAAATTATTCTTTTTTACTTTTTAAAACTTTTTTTCTTGTATAACTAAGACTTTTTGTTTGTATGTACAATTTTCTGTATTTAGTTTAGGAAATGAAAATAATAATATCATACACAACACACACACAACCCTAAAAGGACACTACACAAACACACACACAACACTAGAAAGACACTACACAAACACAACCAACCCTAGAAAGAACTACACAAACAAACACAACCCTAGAAAGACACTACACAAACACACACAAGCTTTAAGATACAAATAATATATTTCCATAGAACAATAAAGAACCTTCTGGAACATTCTAGATTAAATTTAAGTCTTTCATGAAAAGTGTAAAAAATTACTCTTCTTAATAATTATTTCTCGAATGCGAATTTTTATACAACTTAATTAAAATACTATAACTATATTACTTTTCAAATAAAATGGGGGCACCAGTGGAGGCCCATTTAGTAAATTATTGTTTAAGTTATGTCTGAGATGGGGGTGGGAGCCCTATAAAAATCATTCAAATAATTTACATATAACCACCAAAAATAATGACTCACATAATAAGAGAAAATAGGATTTTATAATTATCTTAGTCTGACTTTAAAAGAAATAGGTTATGAAAGGAAACATGCTTGTACCTTATAAGCTAGTTTATATCTTCGTATCCCAGAGACATAATTTTAACATTTAAGGTAGTGCATATGTCTATAAAACATTAGCATATTTGTATCATCTAAGGTGCTGTATATTGGCATATTTTTATCATCCAAGAAATGATGGACTTTAAAATAAACATTTACTCAGTGCAAACGCGCATATTTTCGTCAAATTTTAATCAGACATTTGATTGGATTTGTGTATGAAATCGTTCACAACTTTCAAATTATTATTTATCACATTTTGATGACAGGATAATTTTGTAATATCTGTATTTTTACGCAATCTCTATATCACGTAAACAAAACATTATAAAAATTTTGGTCAATCAAGGTCGTGTTTACGTTGACTGTGTTAAGTTTCAAAACATCAACAAGCTCAAAATAAGAATTACGTATTTAAATTAGAAGAATATTTATAACATTTAGAAAATGTTAAGCATTAAATGAGCGTTCGACATGATGAATTTGATTGAATTTTACAATCTAAATATCATTAAATAGGTATGAGAATTGCATGTACCAGCAAGATTACAGGTAGAAGATTCGGGCTATATGGCTGATAGAAGATTGTGAAAAATAAGGCTAGGGGAATAATGGGGCAACATAGCTGACAGAAGAGTGGGGCAATATAGCTGCAGAAGAGTGGGGCAATATAGCTGGTAGAATAGTGGGGCAATATAGCTGACAGAAGAGTGTGGCAATATATCTGGCAGAAGTGTTGGGAAATATAGCTGGTAGAAGAGTGGGGCAATATAGCTGACAGAAGAGTGAGGCAACATAGCTGGCAGGAGAGTTCGGCAATACAGCTGACAGAAGAGTGGGGCAATATAGCTGGTAGAAGAGTGGGGCAATATAGCTGGCAGAAGAGTTGGACATTATAGCTGGCGGAAGAGTGGGGCAATATAGCTGGCAGAAGAGTGGGCCAACATAGCTGGCCGAAGAGTGGGGCAACATAGCTGGCAAAAGAGTGGGGCAATATAATAATAATAATATATTATAATATTATTATAATAATAATAACAATAATAATAATAATGTATTTTTTTAAAGTGTGTATGCACATTGTATAATATAACTAATTAATTTGTCCAAGAAACACACATTCGGATTCAATTTATATTAAAAAAAAAAAATTTACATAGAATTGCAATGTCAATTTAATCGATGTGAAAATAAGCAGTTAGATGAATTATTTCAACACAAATGTATGCAGGTGCTATTTAATCATCAGCCACTACTTTAATAGTATTAATAAAATTTTTTTAAAAATCTTAGACAACCTCAAGTTCCTTGAATATAAAAAAAAAATTATCTCTAATATGAGAGAGTGAAAATGTTTGACAATTGCCTCGGGAAAGAAGAGTTCATGTCTAAATTCATGGAGTCAGGAAGAAGTGCACATGCCCAACACTATGACGGCAGGAAGAAGGTCCCATGACCAAGAGCCAGCATTATTGAGATTATGTTTTGACTTTAAGCTGACTTTATATATTAAACAGTTCTTGATGACTCAATAAAAAAACAACAAAAAAAAAAACCGAATCAAAAACTTAAACCACTCGCTTAATCTAGGGAGAAATTTAGACAATCAACCCATCATATCTAAATTAAACAAAAAGTTATACCAAAATAAGTATCAATTTGTTACTGTTCCTCGGGTTAGCTAATAAATAATTTCATGAGCCTTTTCATTCCATAACAATAAAATAAACAATTATCTAGCTTTCAAGGAATTTTTATCAAAATTAAAAACTGTTGATGTTTCTAAAATAAGGGAAGGGAGAATTCTTTTAAATTTTCTAGTTTTTTTCAATCAATTTCTCAGTGTCTTCCTTACATGGTGCTCTCTCTCTTTCCTTCACATTATCTATCTCCTTTTAGATCTAGTTTCTCTTTACCACTCACTCCCTTTCTCTCCAACTCTCTTTCAAACTCTCTTTCAAACTCTCAAGCTCTTCTTCATCTCTCTTGTTTCTTTGTCTCATTATCACTCTTCTCTATATATTTATCTATCACCTCTTATTTCCAATTCTCAATATTTTCTGTTCCCCCTTCCCTCACTGATTGTCTCAATAAATATTAAACCTCTTTTTTCCGTGTATCGTCATCTCTTTATCTTCACGTCACTCACATTTTCTCCCTCTCTCTCACAATCTATCTCGATCTCCCCTTCCTTATTATTCTGATACACACATGAAGACCTCAAGGGAAAAAACGGCAGAGTCCATTTTTAATTTTTTTGAGTTATCACCCCTGACTAATAGCCAGTTAAAAATAGAAGGTGCCGAATTAAGTTTAAATGAGAAAAAATGGCTAAGTCCATGAGATCAATGGAAGCGAAAAATCTGTTTACAATGGAAAAAGGAGCATAGTCCAATGTTGACAATGGAAAAGGTGGCTAAGTCACTAATATCACGTGACATTTGAAGTCACGTGATTTAAAGGTCCAATGAGAGATAGCTCTAGTGTAAACAACATTTAAAGATGGCAACCGATTCGCTCAGCTGACCGACAAACCAAGGAAAAAAAAACTGACAGACCTGAATTTTTTTAATTTCCTACTACAAGAACACAAAACAAATTAACATAAGCACGATAAATTGGACTTAAAACATTACAATAATAAAATTTGTCTTTTTAAATCAGATTTTACACTTATTTTGTTAAAGTCAGTTAATTAATGTGTGTGTTTGTGTCGTCTCTTTCACTGTCGCTCTAGTGACTAGAGTCGCTCTAGTGACTAGAGTCTAGTCTAACACTGTTGCACATTTGTGTCTATCCCTGTCAGCCTATCTCCGTTAGTTGTATGTCTCTCTCCCGGTCACTTTAACTCTGTGTCTGACTCCCCCTGAACTCTCTATCTTCGAGTGTCTGTCTTGCTATCTCGGTCTGTTACTCTTTACTGATTTTACTCATACAGTTACAGCTACTGCTGGAGAAAAAAACAACTATTAAAATATTAAATCTCCTTCTTCCGTGTATCGTCATTTCTTTATCTTCACGTCACTCACATTTTCTCCCTCTCTCTCACAATCTATCTCGATCTCCCCTTTCCTTATTATTCTGATACACACACATTTGTTCATGTGTAGCCATCATAAATTCAGTCGACATTGTTTATTTGTTTATATAACAAAGAGAGAATAACACAAACTTGTAACTGGTGATTGAACTTTATTAAGTAGGTTAAAATAGTTACAGTTATGTTGTAACACATTTATAATGATATTATGTTAAAATAGTTAAAGTTATGTTCTAAGAAAGTTATAATGACTTTATGTTAAAATAATTACAGTTTTATTGTAACAAAGTTATCGTAACAATATGTTTAAAATGCTTACAGATACGTTGTAAGAAAGTTATAATGGATTAGATTCAAATAGTAACTGTAATTTTTTTTTAACAATTATAATCATATTATGTTCAAAATAGTTACAGTTATGATGTAACAAAATAATAATGACCTTATGTTTTAAAACTGGTTTAAAGTTTCACTATCATGACATTGGAGAAAATAAAGGCTATATTTTAATTTTCATTATTGATTTTCTTTCAGAGTGCAATCAATATGCCATAAGTATCAAATGAACATGAATTTATTAGAGTTATAAAAATCATAAATATAATTTTAAAGCAAAAAAAATACAAATGTTAAAAATAGATTTGTGTTCATTTATTTCATATTATCCTCGATTCATATATTTTAATTGAATTAAAAGATAAAAAGGCAATAATATTACTTTATGAAAGTTATGACAGTAATTTATTATATTTTTTTCGGATGCAGTAAATATGAGTTTATTGAGTAGATGTCACAAAATTGTATATACATTTTTTTTATATTTCTAAACAATAGAATTTATAGTTTGTTATTCAACTTGAGTTACTAACACTAATTAATATTTTATTTAATGCGAAAAAAATTAGTAAAAAATGTGTACTTTGAGTGAGTGTTTGTTATTAAATATATAAAACTTTTAGCAAAATGCCGACATGCGTTGTGATGCCACACAAAGAAATAAAGTGTTTGCTTTGTTTCAATTATTAATGAAAGTACTTTTTATATACACACTATTTTGTTTCTTGTTTTACCGTCTGGTGCGTACTCGAATAAATTTCAACCTAATAAATTATGCAGCACACAAATTGAAGAAACGCTATTTTTTTGGATTAAATTCCATCCACTCATGCATTATGTTTGTTTAAAATTATATTTTTATTCCTCATATAATTAAATATAGGGCCCCGAAACCAAACTGAATATTGTAAAATGATTTTATTAATTCATAAAGCCTACTTATTATGTTACACACAAATTGAAATGTCGTTATTTGTATTTGACACAAATTGAAATGTCGTTATTTGTATTTAACATAAATTGCATCCAAGGATGCATTAGTTCTTTTTTAAAAATATTTTTATATAACTCATATCATCAAAAACAGATATAGGGTCTCTGACTCAAAACTAAATATATTAAAATGGTTGTAATCATTCAAAAACCATTTCGGTCGTGAACAAAACGTCTCTCTAATGTTTTATTGCATTCAGATAAATGGTATAGAAGCGCACACGGATTTTTTTTTCAAAGATCTCTAAATATATTAAAATGGTTGTAATCATTCAAAAACCATTTCGGTCGTGAACAAAACGTCTCTCTAATGTTTTATTGCATTCAGATAAATGGTATAGAAGCGCACACGGATTTTTTTTTCAAAGATCGTATAAGATAAAAAAAAAAGGAATTTAAGGCCCCGTAGAAAACTGAATATTAAAAAATGGTTGTACAAAACATAAACCAACTAAATTATGTCACACACTAACGGAAGTATCGCTGTTTGTATTAGATTAAATTCCATATCTTAATGCATTAACTCTGTTTAATGTTATATTTTTATAGCTCATTTATTTATTTATATAAATTTAGGACCCACGACACCAAACGAAATATTGTAAAATGGTTATAAAAATTCATAAAACTACTCATTATGTCAATCACAAATTGAAATGTCGCTATTTGTATTTGATTAAAATTCCATTCACAAATGCATTAGTTCTATTTCAAATGATATTTATATCGCTCATTTAAAAATAAACAAAAATAAACAAGTAACGGATTCTTAAATGTTTGTATTAATTAAGAATCCTATGCTGGCGGGGTCATATCAATTCACTAAAGTTGTATCGTAATCGGATGAATGGTATAGAAACGCATGCGGACATTAAAAGTATATATTGAAAATAAAGGAGAAAAATAAATTGTCGGCCCTTGACCACAAACGGAATATAGTAGAATGGTTGTTTTACTTCCGAAACATACTTATTATGTCAAACTCAAAATTTAATGTGGGATTTTGTATTTGATTAAGGTTCTATCCAACCATGCATAAGCCCTGTTTGAAATGATATTTTTTAAAGTTCATATTTTAAAAAAAATGATTAGAGGGCCCCTTTCAAAACGAAATATTGTAAAATGGCAGTTATCATTTAAAAAATGTTGCAGGCGCCCTCGAAAATCTCACTAAAGTTTTGACGCATTCTGATTAATGGTATAGGAGCAATTACGGAAATTATTTTTTGACAGACTCTTATTTGGAAAAAAACATATATTAAGAGCTGAAGGCCCACAACGTAATATTTTAAAAGGGTTGTAATGGCTCAGAAAAAATTTGCGAGCTTGTGGTACATATCTCTTTAAAGTTTTATCGCAGTCGAATTAATGGTGTAGGAGCAAATATGGGACATACATACATACGTTCATGTATATTTGTAAAATACTTATATAATATAAATACTATTTAGTTTGCGTTCTTAACATTTTCTTTTCTGTGGCTTCGCTAAAATAAGTTTATTTTTGTAGAAAAGTGGAGAAAAACCTCAACACAATTACGTTTAACAGTTGTAATTTAAAAATATGTTTATACATAAAGGTAATATCATTTACATGTAAACTATTCAAACCTTTTGCTTGATTAAAAAATATATAATAATAATAATAAAACTGCTTTCTAACAATTATTAATTATTAAAAATTTATCACACAAAAAAAAAAAAAGAAAATAAAAAGAAACTGTCGATGGAAATATAGTGCAGCTGAAATTTAATGTTAATTAATATAATTTCATTTTGAGATTTATAGTTGGAAAAAAATTAAATTTAATTGAATTAACGAAATTCAAATATTTGATAAATACAAGTGCAATTTAATTTTATTTTTAAGTAAATGATCCTTTAATACAAAAAAAAAGTATCTAAATTCACTAACAAACAAGCTTTATGTATGTTTTATTTGTGTTCATTAGTCAGTGTGTTAAGTTGTCAGTGTGTCCTTTTGTCATGTCTTCAGTTGTCAGTTCATTTCCTAATCATGTCTGCAGTCTACATTTCCTATTTATGATGTTAAGAATCTAAAACATAATACATTTTGTTAGTTTCTATTAAATATTAGAATACTAACAACACTTTTTAAAGCAATAACAACCCAGCGAGTTTTACATAGAAATGTAAAGACGTCATGACCTGAGTAGACGTACATTTTATTTGAGTCTTAATTTCATTTCAACAAAATCCAAATATTTCCAGACGGATTGATCATACAACCAACATAAACCATTGTATGCTTTCAAACCCCAAACACCGTTTAAATTGGACCAATGGCACGTTTTATACCACCAGCCTGATTGATAACCTTGAGCACAATTAACGGCACTCCAATCATCATTGTCTCTGTCTGGTGTAGAAAATGCCATGTTGTTATGGTAGCTTAATGAATCCTTGATATTACCACTGAAAACACCGAGATGGAGTCTGTAGTTGTCTGACTCATTCTTCATCATAAAAGAATCATACTCAGCCCAGTACACATTACTTCCCTGTCTCATGTCAATCCTCAGTGTGTAGATTTCCTGGTTGTGGCGTAGGAGAAAAAAAACATGATGACATTGACGCAAACGTTTTAATATGTGAGAAACAAAAAAACTCAATTTAATAGAAAATATTGATGATTGTAATGATGGTTTATTGGTCGAGGAGATGATTGTAATGATGTTTTTTTGGCCGAGGTGATGATTGTAATGATGGTTTATTGGTCGAGGAGATGATTGTAATGATGTTTTTTTGGCCGAGGAGATGATTGTAATGATGGTTTATTGGCCTAGGAGATGATGGTAATGATGGTTTACTGGGCAGAGAAGATGATAGTATTGATGGTTTATTGGCCGAGGAGATGATTGTATTGATGGTTTACTGGGCCAAGGAGATGATTGTAATGATGGTTTATTGGCCGAGGAGATGATTGTAATAATGGTTTACTTGGCCGAGGAGAGGATTGTAATGATGGTTTACTGACCGAGTAGATGATTGTGATGATGATTTGCTGTCCAAGGAGATGATTGTAATGATGGTTTAATGGGCCGATGAGATAATTGTACTGATGGTTTATTGGCCCAGGAGATTATTGTAATGATGGTTTACTGGCCGAGGAGATGATTGTACTGATGGTTTATTGGCCAAGGAGATGATTGTAATGATGTTTTACTGGCCGAGGAGATGATTGTAATGATTGTTTACTGGGCCGAGGAGATGATTGTAATGATCGTTTACTGGGCCGAGGAGATGATTGTAATAATGGTATACAGGCCTAGGAGATGATTGTAATGATGTTTTACTGACGAGGAGATGATTGTAATTATGGTTTATTGGCAGATGGGATATTGATTTTAATGATTGTTTACTGGGCCGAGGAGATTTGTAAAGATGGTTTATATTCCATCGAGAAGATTGTAGTGATCGTTAAATGGCCGAGTAGATGATTGTAATGATGGTTTACTGGCCGAGGAGATGATTGTAATGATGGTTTACTGGCCGAGGAATGATTGTAATGATTGTTTACTGGCCGAGGTGATGGGGTAATGACTGAAAGTTGCAACCAGATCTTTAACAAATAACACATCTTTTATCACACTAAAAATATATCATCTTCACCAAATGAACTGTCAATAGTAAACAGTTTCAACAAAAATACATTTGGCTTCTCAGTGTAAAGTTAAAATAAATCAATAATACACTCATTGATAATTTTTTTTTTTTTTACACCTAATGAACAATTTTGATGCGCGCATTCATACAAATTCGTTTTGAAAGCAGCTCAGAGAAACAACTAAAAATCGTTTCAATAATAAATAAACTCTTATGAAAAGGATAAAAGCAGGCAACATCGCTTTAAATTGGATACTTTATATGAAAAGATTTATACCTCATATAATTAGCATGATAAACATAATGGTATATTTTATGTGAATTGATTTATATCGTGATACAATTCGTCAGGTGTATGGCGTCTTTTCTTTATCTACTTGCGTCCCTTTGTTTACACAAGTAATGGTGGGAAGTGACATTTTAAAGAAAAATTTCATAGACTAAGGAATTGTTCAAACATTTCTAATTTAAAACTTCTTATCATTTAACTAAAGGCTGCAAAATTCGCACCCGGGTATCCGAACAGAGAGGTTGAATTCAAAACATCTATTTAAAATATTATTTTCTTTATAAATGACATCTGAATGGGATTTAGTCTAAAGAGACTTGGGTCCGAATAGCGGCTATGAGTACCCGGATCCCTTTAAACTAAATCCCATTCGAAAGTCCATTGTGTTAATTTATTTTAGTTAAATTAAAGAAGTTTTTACAAACATATAGTCATTTCAATTATCTTTCATTTGATAGCTAATTTTGTCTTACAAACTCAACAATAATATCTTAAACATTTTTAATCCCAACCTCTTACTTCTGATACCTGGGTGCGAAGCGCCTCTTTGGTGACTTAATATCTGTCTATAAGAGTTTGATAACCCTCTTGATTAAGTAAAAATGTATCACAATGTTGTTATAGCACTACTCTTGATAGAATGAAAATGTGTGCATTATATGGTTATGGCCACAGTCTAGATAAAGTGAGAATGTATCACCCCGTGGTTATAGCACCACTTTTGATAGAATGAAAAAGTTTGCCCAACGTGGTTAGCACCCAAATATTTATAGATTGAAAATGTGTTCATCACGTGATAATGGCCTCACTCTTAATAGATTGAAAACGTGTGCATCATGTGGTTATGACCCTACTTGATAGAGTGAACAAGTGTGCATCACGTGGTTATCTTCCTACTCTTGATAGAGTGAAAATGTGTGCTCAACGTGGTTACGGCTAAATTTTGTATAGAATGAAAATGTGTACACCACGTGGGTTATGGCCCCATGCTAATGAGAGTAAAATTTGTGCACATTATGTTTATGGACCCACTCTTGTTAGAGTAAAATGTGTTCACCACGTGTTATTGCCCCTGTTTTGATAGAGTAAAATGTTTTCACCACGTGTTATTGACCCTGTTTTGATAGAGTAAAATGTGTTCACCACATGTTATTGTCCCTGTTTTGATAGAGTAAAATGTGTTCACCACATGTTATTGTCCCTGTTTTGATAGAGTAAAATGTGTTCACCACATGTTATTGCCCCTGTTTTGATAGAGTAAAATGTTTTCACCACATGTTATTGCCCCTGTTTTGATAAAGTAAAATGTGTGCAACACGTTGTTATGGCCTCACCTTGACAATGTCAAACAAACAATGTTTAAATTTTATTGTTAGTGATAGTGGTACTATCATTATTATTTTAATGAGTCATTTGTTTAAGTGATCAATAAAATGGCGCCTAATTGACAACACCATTAAGTGGGATTTCAACAAGTGGGACCTCCACAAGTGGGATCGCAACAAGGGGGACCTCAACAAGTGGGACCTCAATCGATTTACAGCATTAATGTTTGTATTTAATGATGATTTAAAAAATATTTGACGTAACACTCTGCAATTTAAAAAAAAAAATGTTATACATAAAATAACATAATCTATTTCAATGTTGTTTTTTTTCAGCAGTTGTTTTCTATTATACGTAATATAACACAATCAATGTCAGACTTGTTAAAAAAGTGTTCTATAATAATTATTTAATGACAATCACGTCAATTATTTCCGAACTCATGTTGGCCCACTTGGATACTAAATTATTATTATGACTTTTAACACTGAGTTACATAAACTGATTTACAATTTTAAAACATAGTTTAAACCTTTAAACGTTTATTATAAACGGGCAAACCTTTAGACAATAATGTTAACACTTTATTTATGTGAGCGTTATAACGGTGCCTTTCCAACCATAATATACAATTTTTGTTTCAAGTGTCGTTGACTTTAGTTCAATGTTCATTTCAGTTAAAAACTTTAGAAACTTATGGAACGATGATTTGAAGTAGAGACGGACCAAAAATGATTTTATGATTTCAGCAAAAGATAAAACTAGGCCGAAAGTTAAAGAAAATATTTTTCGGCCTAAACGAAAAATTAAACCAAAATCTTAAAGTGACTTTCGGCCAAAACGGAAAACCATACAAAAATCTTAAAATGACTTTCCGCCAAAATGGAAAACGAAACCAACATCTTGAAGTTACTTTCAGCTGAAACGGAAAATGAAACCAAAATCTAAAAGTGACTTTTGGCCGAAACCAATGCCGAAGCCCAAACAAAAATATTGATATATTTTGAAATTCGTTCTTGCATACTTTCTACACACATCGATGAGGTAAGGTATCAATATTTAGATTTTTTAAATGATATCATCCTGAATATTAATAAATGAACATTTCATGAATACTTTGGATTTGACCATTTTAATTTAAAAGTAATTTAAATGTATTTAAAATGTTTATTTTAAGGTAGTATGGTAAGAGAAATTGTGAACCGTTTGGGGTGAGGCAGTGTGGCGAAATACATGAAAATATACTCTTGAGTAGACTTTTCTTATTTTACTTTTATTACAACCTAGAACATATACCTAATACTTCCTACAATAATTATTTAGTCTCTAAGAGAGTCAATAGTCACATAGATAGCAATTATTAAGGCTATACAAATATCATCATATTGATTCGTGGTTATAGCCGCACTAATGTTTTGTGATTTCATATGAAGCTGGCGAGAGATCCCAGTATTAATATTTAGCCTGCTACTAACAAACTAATCTTTCCGTGCTCTTGGCGTAATTATTCCGTTCGGCAACCAACCTCCCTCACCCCCATTTGTGGGGCAATTTTTTTTTAACAGGGTCTCTGAAAATTGTAGTTCTGATGGGTCTCTCGAAGTAGATTTGCATAAGGCAAATATTGTCACGAATACCATAAAAATAAACAGTTTTGCAGTAGGCCTACTACATAATTATAATAAGAACCCGGGATACATGCCACCGCGTGTTATTTTGTCAATACCAATGTTTATGAGCATGATTAGAAGGAATTTCAATAAATCAATCAATTAAAATAAGCAAAAATGTACTTAATTTTTAAAATATTAATATTAATAATAATAATTGAAATGTTGCCTATTCCTAGGATTATTCGTATTATTCACATTTGACAACAAAAATTGATGAGCATGATAATGAAAAATGAAAATGAATATCACTAAGAAAGGAATCGAAATTACGTAAGGTTGCAAATTTTGATAATTAAAAAAAAAAAATAATACAAAAATAGTGATATAAATATGATTGTTCAATTAGTTTTTCTTCCACTAAATAGTGTACTTTTGCCTAGGACTAAATGAATATTTTTTTTTAAATATAGGATAACTTACGTCATCAAACAGCTTTGAGCAATTTGTGTGGTGTATTACACATATTACACAAGATGATAGCAAGAAGTCAAGCACTAATAATGGAATGGGCCAACTTTTATTTCATAAACTAAATGTCATATTTTGGACCAGGGCAACTTCAATGCTATGAATTAAATGTCATATTTTGTAGTGGAAAAACATTTATGTGATGACTAGCAAAATACCCACGCTTCATTGCGGAGATCCTTTAAAAAAAAAGAAACGAAATTATAAATAAAATGTGGGAAAAGTTACCAATTGTTATATGTTATGGATCTCTTTGTATACCACGTTGTAAGTTAAGCACTCCGGTTGTAGTATGACCAATTTGCGCACTGAGTCTCACTATTGAGCATTCAACGTATAGTTAGTTGGCCATACGACAAGCAATCCTGCGTCAAATCAATGCCAACTTTTTGTAGGGTCTTTCCTTAAGACTTATAACTTGTCATTGCAAAGAAAAGTCTTTCTGGGTTTGGAGGCGCTTGAATTTAAAAATGGGAGATCAAAGAGTATAATGGGTATGCGAGGAATAAAGTGTGTCTACCCTGAGCAACTGCCAGTTAAAAATATTTGCCTGGATTAGGTTTTTTTACAGCCACGGAATTTGAAATTTGGTGCCGTTAAGAAATTGTTGTGCCTGTAAGATTTACAGTAACATTATTGATGCCCCCATTTTCAGAATTAGATTATGTTGAGGAGTGCCCTCAGAACTTAGCGAGGCTAGAAACTCTGCTGGATTGTGCACCGCATCTTCCACACCTGAATCCACAGACTGTTATGTTTCAGCTTCTGAAGGTAGTTCTTGAAGTAAAATGTGTTTTATAGTTGTAAGTCACTTCATTCCTCTGTGTAAAGATAGTGCTCTCTCTCCATGACACGTCTTTTTCGTGGAGTTTTCGTAGATGTGGGGAAACATGTTTAAGTTAATCTGGTAAGGTATTCACGAGGAAACCAAGATTTTGAGGAATATTAATTTTAAGATTTTCTGGACTGAAGCTGCGGCACCGATACTAATCAGAAGAACAGAGAACCTTGCGTCCTTTTTGTCACCTTTCAAATGAACCCTCATGTTTAATGTCAAAGAAATAACATTGATTTGAGGCCAAAGATATGAAGATTTAAAGCATGCTTTAACTTCGTCAGTGCGTGTTTCTCTTGGAACGACCGGTAGGGTTTGCGGAGTCTCCAGCCAGCAGAACAGTCAGTCCTCCATTTTTTTTCTTTTATGGATATCTTTGAGGGTCCTCTCTAAAGCCTAAAGGTCCCCTCTGTATGCCATAGTGGATTCTTCCCAGACAATTAGCCTACAATGCCTGAGCACTTCAGCCATGTTTCTCTGCCTTTGATATTGTACACATAATGTGAGATTCAGGATGGCTGACGTTCAGTGGTAGCTTAAAAGCTGAATGAGTATATATTGCCCCTTTTAGAACACTGGCGAAGATGCCACATGAAGCATGAGGAAAAGCAATGTTTCCGTCCGCTCGGACTTTTTCAATCAGGAGGTTTATGAGGAATGTCTTACCAGTTCCGCTTGGAGCATCAAGAAAAACACCATGCCAGTGGCCGAGACAACAGTCCTCATGACTTGATCGTAAATTGTATTTTGTCTGATCATTTCACAGCAGCTCGTTTTCTGTATCTAATTAACTAAGGTGTTGTAAGATGGTTCTTTCACGTATGCAGGATTTGACGTAACTTCTGCAAGTTCTCTGGAAGATGAAGGCGAACCGTAATGATCCAGAGATTGATCTCCAATAGCAATCACGTAGTTTTCCAGCAACTGATGACACCGATTATAGATCAAATGTAAGTGCTGGTGGACTTCTGTTTCTGTATGCTGTCCTTCAGTATGTTTCGTAACATCTTCTGTTATGTTGTTTGTATGTTTTCTCCATAAATTTAAGGGGTTTTACATTTGGCAGAAGACCATCATGACAGCAAAACGCTCACGGATCTTTTGAGGTGAGCCAGAGGGATCTGCTTTCTGTAGAGTCTTGCCTAGTTTTATTCGTCCTGTAACTAACCCATTGCCATGCAGGTCGACTTATATTTTGGATGTAGAACACGATCAACTGTTCTGAGAAAATGAAAAGACGTGGGACCGTTGATTTTGTTGTCAAACAATTGAAGATGGTAAAAATTCTGGGTTATTCGGTTGCACAGTGTAGACCCACATCAGCACATTTTCTTTTTAACACCCAAAATCCCTGGCACAGTTTTCCCTTGCTTCCTTCGACGAAACCTATTGTTTCTCCACACATGATATGACAGACTTTCATAATAATATAGTTCTATTAGAAAATCATCGTGGTTACAAAGTTCAAAGATCGCGTAAAGTATCGTCTGTGGTCGATTGCGTACTTTATCGACAAAATTGACCTGGGTGAAGTAAATTCTTTGTCAGTTCTCAAGATGCACAGCAAGATGAACGACTTGGTGGTAACGTCCATGTGTACAATAGACAAAACGTCCATGTGTGGGGAAACAGAAGATGCATCAGGCTGCCTCAGAAGTACTAATGTAATGGCCAGCTTCATATCGAGACACCTCGTTATTTTTATCTTGAATTGCAAATACTGTGTGATAACTCTCTTTTTTTACATACTTTCATGTGTTTTGATAGAGTTGACTGAATCTCGAAATTCTACATTAATGTGAGCATTGAAGAAGCGGGACAGCACAGGACTATAAGGGACCAGCCATCTGTTGTCGATATGTGTAACATTTATGTTTATTACATGACCTCCTTTAGACGGAGCGCGCTGGTGGTTCTGAAGTTAACCATCTTCACCGGTCTGAGTTTCCGATATAAAGGGACCGGTTACATTTTACGGCATATTCCGTGATCAAGCAGGTTGAGTTGATATTATGAGGCCGACATGGACCGCGAATTATCGTTGATTTTACTATTTTGTGGATGCTAGGGTCAGTCTGTCGATCAGGAATTTCCGCACGGATGACTTGATCGATGGCTTCTGGGTTAATCATATGCTTAAGCCACAAGAGGATGTTTGGAAGTGAAAGACATCGCGTTCGCTACTCTATGGTGCACATGTAGCAAGTTGTATTACCAAAAATATTACTCTTGGTGAGGTAGTCTATCATTTTGCAAATATTCAGATGAAATACACGACTGCTGAGATCGGTGTGATAGTGAGGTTTCTGATGCGGAGGAGCACTTAGCGATGTCCGTCTATTTAGGATAGCAAGTAAATGTGTGAATAAGTCAGGACGGTAGTAATTACATATGAAGGTCATTGCGTCTTGCGTAGGCTCGTACATAAAGTGAGGTCCTCCAGTAAAAGAGCATGGTAATATCATAGCCTGGCCAAATCCCGCTAAATTAGAGTTGTTTTTCTCAATAGCATCTTTCAGGTAGACATAATTTTCAGCTTGTAGTTCCTTTTTGTTTAGTCGTATACAATTTAGTCTTTATGATTCAATTTTAGCGTACATATTATTTAAAAACTGATTTAATAAACTTCTAAAGACAGATATGTTATGTTGATGAGGTTGTCTGATCATAAGCCGATATGATCAGAAGTTCACTGCAGATACGGTTTTCTTCATAGGTAACTTACTGTCAGTGTCAACTTGCGGTATAGACACAGAATAGCCGTCCTCACCATTGCAGAACATGAAGGGATATTGAAGTGCATCATAGGATCTCTGTGTTTCCTCAATGCGTTGCCGTTTTATGTCTCTGCTTTTCAAGATAATATCCCTATTGACGAACGTTTGTACCACGATAACAACACCAACTTCACGTGCTGCAGGTTGATTATATCTGCCTTTGTGTGCATGTGATGGTTTTGTGTCGGCGTGAGTGACAACCTGGAAGTCTTTGTCTTGATTTGAAATACTGTCATTAGAGGATTGGAAGTCTTTGTCTTTATCTGAAATACTGTCAATAGAGGATTGGAAGTCTTTGTCTTTATCTGAAATACTGTCATTAGAGGATTGGAAGTCTTTGTCTTTATCTGAAATACTGTCATTAGAGGATTGGAAGTCTTTGTCTTTATCTGAAATACTGTCAATAGAGGATTGGAAGTCTTTGTCTTGAACTGAAATACTGTCAATAGAGGATTGGAAGTCTTTGTCTTGATTTGAAATACTGTCAATAGAGGATTGGAAGTCTTTGTCTTGATTTAAAATATGTTGATTGAGGATTGGAAGTCTTTTGATTTGAAATACTGTCATTAGAGGATTGGAAGTCTTTGTCTTGATCTGAAATACTGTCAATAGAGGATTGGAAGTCTTTGTCTTGATCTGAAATACTGTCAATAGAGGATTGGAAGTCTTTGTCTTGACTTGAAATACTGTCAATTGAGGATTGGACGTCTTTGTCTTGATCTGAAATACTGTCAATTGAGGATTGACATTTTCTAAGGTTGCAACTTTGTATAAGTGAACAAATTAAAACAAAAACCTTTATATCAACATGACCATTTCCTTAGTTTTTCCTCCATAAATCTGTTTACATTTGCCTAAGACCAAATGAATATTTAAAAAAAAATATAAGACTAGTTACTACATCAAACAGCTGTGAGCAATTTTTGCGGTGTATTAATCATATAACATACGATGACAGACGGTCGTCGAGCAATAATTAACATCGCATTGTAAGCAGCCTGACAATCTGACTTCTGGAAGATGACCGAAAACCTCAGTCACTTTCGACCATATCGCCGAAAGTGTCAGTCACTTTCAGCCGAAAACAGAATTCAAACGACATTTAAAACAAAAGTTAACTTTTTAGTTTCGGCCAGTTAGGCCAAAAGTGATCAAATTGCAACTTTCGGCACCGAAACTGAAGCCGAAGCCGAAATTCTGTTGGTCTCTAATTAGAAGATTTTAAATATTCCCTTTATTAAAATCATAAAGAAACTGGACAGAGAAAATTTCATGTGATGATTTAAATGTTATATTTTGGAATGGGTCAACATTTATTTCATAAACTAAATGTCATATTTTGGACCAGAGCAACTTCACTGTTATGAACTAAATGTCATATTTTGTAGTGGAAAACAATTTATGTGATGACTAGCAAAATACCCACGCTTCGTTGCGGAGATCCTTTAAAAAAAAAGAAACGAAATGATCAATAAAATGTGGGAAAAGTTACCAATAGTTATATGTTATGGATCTCTTTGTATACCACGTTGTCAGTTCGGCACTCCGGTTGTAGTATGACCAAGTTGTGCACTGAGTCTCACTATTGAGCATTCAACGTATAGTTAGTTGGCCATACGACAAGCAATCCTGTGTCAAATCAATGCCAACTTTTTGTAGGGTCTGTCCTTAAGACTTAATAGTTGTCATTGCAAAGCAGAGTCTTACTGGATTTGGAGGCGCTTGAATTAAAATGGGAGATCAGAGGGTATAATGGGGATGCGAGGAATAAAATTTGTCTCCCCTGAGCAACTGCCAGTTATAATATTTGCCAGGATTAGGTTGTTTTGCACTCACGTGATTTGAAGTCTGGTGCCGTTACAAAGTTTTGGTGGCTGTAAGTTTAGCAGTAACATTATTAGGTGCCCCCTCTTTCAGAATAAGATTATGTTAAGGAGAGCCAGGAGGATTTAGCGAATTGAAAAACTCTGCTGGATAGTGCACTGCGTCTTCCACTTCCACAACTGAATCCACAGCCTGATATATTTTAACTTATGAATGTAGTTCTTGAGGCAAAATGTGTTTTATAGTTGTAGTCACATCATTTCTCGGTGTAATCATAGTTCTCTCCCCTAACCTTGACATGTCTTTTTCGTGAATATTTTGTAGATTGGGAAAAACATTTTTTAGCAAGTCTGATGATATATTCATGTGGAGACAGATATTTGAAGAAATGGTAATTTTTCGATTGTCTTGACTGACTCTGCCAACACCGATACTCATCAGATAAGCAGCTATTTCTGCGGATTTTTTTTCGCCTTTCAAATGAACCCTCATGTTAAAAGACAAAGAAAGAACAATGATTTGAGTCCAAAGTTATGAAGATTTAAGACATGCTTCAACTTCGTCAGCGCGTGGTCCTCTTGGCACGACCGGTAGTGTTTGCCGAAGTCTCAAACCAGCAGAACTGTCAACCTCCCATTAGTTTATTGTAGTTACGGATATCTTTGAGGGTCCTGTCTAAAACCTCAACAACTTCTTTGTGTGCCATAGTGGATTCGTCCCAGACAATAAGCCTACAATATCTGAGCACTTCAGCCATGTTGCTCTTCTTCCTGCTTCCTTCGACGAAACATGTTGTTTGTCCACACATAATGTGACGGAATTTCATAATAATAAAGTTCTTTTGCAAATCATCGTGGTTACAAAGTTCAAAGAACGCTAAAATTGTCGTCTGTGTAGGATTGCTTACTTTATCGACAAAATTGACCTGTGCGAATTTTACTCTTTATCAGTTCTCAAGATGCACGGAAAGATTAACGACCAAGGGGTAACGTTCATGAATGGGGAAACAAAAGAAGCGTCAGGCTGCCTCAGAGCTACCATTGTAACGACCAGCTTCGTATCGAGACACCTTGTCAATTTTATCTGGTATTGCAAATCCTGCCTGGTAACTTCCCTTGTTAACATACTTGTAGATGTGTTTTATAGATTACTGAATTGCAAAATTCTACAATGATGTGAGCATTGAAGACGTGGGACAGCACAGGACTATAAGGGACCACTGACCTGTTGTCAATATATATACCATTGATGGTTATTATATGATCTCCTTCAGACAGCGTGCGCCGGTGGTACTTAGGGTAACCATCTTCACCGGTTTGAGTTTCCGATATAAAAGGACGCGGGTACTTTTTACTGCATATTCCGTTGATCATGCTATTTGTAGATGCTATTTTTAGATGCTATTTTTAGATGCTATTTGTAGATGCTATTTTTTAGATGCTATTTTTAGATGCTATTTTTAGATGCTATTTTTAGATGCTATTTTTAGATGCTATTTGTAGATGCTATTTTTAGATGCTATTTTTAGATGCTATTGTGAGGCCGGCATGGACCGTCAATCATCGTTCATTGTACTAGTTCGTGTTTGAACAACTTGTGGTATAGACACATACTAGCCGACCTCACCATTGCAGAACATGAGGTGACATTGAAGTGCATCATAGGCTCTGTGTGTTTCCTTAATGCGTTGCAGCATAGTGTCTCTTCTTTTCAAGATGATATCCCTATTCTAGAACTTTTTTAGCCGACCTCACCATTGCAGAACATGAGGTGACATTGAAGTGCATCATAGGCTCTGTGTGTTTCCTTAATGCGTTGCAGCATAGTGTCTCTTCTTTTCAAGATGATATCCCTATTCTAGAACTTTTACCCCACTATCACAACATGAACTTCAGGTTTATTATATCTGTCTTTGTGTGCATGGCATGGTTTTCTTCGGCGCGAATGACAACCTGGAAGTCTTAATCTTGATCTGAAATACTCTTGATTGAGGATTGGAGGTCTTTGATGTAAGTGTTACAATCATGCAACATTTTCTGCAATTGGCGCATCTGTGTCTTGTTAATCCCAGAAACATTAGTGCACAGCATTTTTGCTTCCATGTCACCGTCCCCGACTAAAAATAAATTAGTAAAAATGTGTGTTCCTCAGTCGTCATAGGTAAAAGACTACCAATCAAGTTTTACACTTGTTCCTGGACTTTAAATGAATGCATAGCATTTCCAACAACGATTTTATTAGCACCAAATGACGTCATTTTAAAATCGATGTTGTATTTCAAAAAGTTGTTCAAGAAGCACTACCTTGAGTATGATCGCCACTTAAGAGGGCATCAAGAACCTGAGGCTACGTGTGTAAAGGAGTAAAAAACCTTTAACAGAGTAAGAGGACAACCCTGAGAATAGAATTTCTGACTGCGAGCCTGGCAATAGTCACATACAACATCCATGAATAAAATGTGTATTGTTTCATCAGATCTATATTACATATTTGCGTCGTACGAAAATGCACAATCATTTTTTTAGTCAAACCTATAGCATGAATCGCTTTTCACGATTTGCCTTTTATTAGTATACAATCAAATGACATATTTTGGACCGGGCCAACTTAAATGGAATGAATTAAATGTCATAATTTGTACTGAGCAAATTCTTATGAAATAAATTAAATGTCATCTTTTGGTCTACGCCAACTTTTTATTGATGAATTTAATGTCATATTTTGAACTGAGCCAATTTTTTTTAATCAATTAAATTTCATATTTTTCACTAGACCAATTTCAATGTCATAAATTAAATGTCATATTTTGTACTGGGTTAAAATTTAAGGGATGAAGTAAATGTCATTTTTGGTCTGGACTAACTTTAATGTAATGAATTAAAAGTCATATTTTGGACGTGGCCAATTTTAATGTGATGAATTAACTTTTATAATTTGGACTGAACTAACATGTATGCCATGAATTTGTTTTAACTTTTGCACAGGAAAAAACTTTAATGTGATGAATTAAATGTCATGTTGTGGACTAGGTCAACTTTTATATGGTGAACTTAAATGTCATATGTTAACCTTGGTCATCATTTAAGTTATGGAATGATGTCATATTTTAACTGTTCCAGATATAAAATGATATTATATTATATCCTATAATATGACATAATTTAAAATGGTATGATATAATACGATATTATAAGATGATGATATGCAATATTAAGCTTAGACAAAATATGACGTGTGGTATGACATAATAGGATATATTATATGATATTAATTGAAATGATATGATTGATATAGAAATGCTTCATGAACGTTGTCCAAAATCAAATTCAAAGTTAGAAAATAGTTTAAAATAAATAACTTTA
Organism: Lymnaea stagnalis; assembly: GCA_964033795.1. Classification (NCBI taxonomy): domain Eukaryota; kingdom Metazoa; phylum Mollusca; class Gastropoda; family Lymnaeidae; genus Lymnaea; species Lymnaea stagnalis. Next base: position 226,078 of record CAXITT010000900.1, on the reverse strand, counting down.
CCTTTGACGTGATTTTTGATATGATATCATTGCCGATCCAAAAGTCTCCATCCAATGACCCAAATCCATTTTTATAGTCATTCCAGTTTCTGTTGAAGTTGACTTGGCCATTGACACGCCTCTATAAAGAAATTTCATGAATTATTTGTATTTTCATTTTAAATAACGTAAGGAATCAGCTAATTGGGTTTTTCAGGTTTCTTTAATATACGGTTTACATCAATCTCTGATATAATTATCTCAAAAATGATCATTCTCTTTTGTTTTTTTAGAACAAAATACTAAATTTATAATAATGATTTCTCAAATTGAAATTATGAAAATATACATGGGATTAACAATTAAAGATAATTACTCATTGTTAATTTATAACTAATTTAAATTAAATAATGCACAGTACTTAATCTCTGAAACAAACATTAATTTGATTTTACTTGTATGATTATCCATCCACCTCCGTCTGTTTCTGTATCACACAGAACTGCTTTCTTGTTTTCTAGTGACGTGATCACTCTTGAACCTAATAGACCCGTGATTCCTCTTTCACATTTTAGCTGCATAAGATGAACAAAATCTAATGTTAAAATATGTCAGGGAAATGTTATTTTAGATCTAAACGAAATTTTAATTTCATATTATCTAGATCATTTATTGGTTTTAAAATATAATAAATAAAAGTGTGTCTCCTTAACGTTATTCTGTTTTACTCTTGAATATTTTTTTAATGTATGTAAATTTACTGTCTTTAGTTTAGGAAATGAAAACTTTTATGTAATATAAACACAAACACACACACAACCCTAGAAAGGACTCTACACAAACACACACACAACCCTAGAAAGACTCTACACAAACACACACACAACCCTAGAAAGGACTCTACACAAACACACACACAACCCCAGAAAGGACTCTACACAAACACATACACAACCCTAGAAAGGACTCTACACAAGCACATACACAACCCTAGAAAGGACTCTACACAAACACACACACCACCCTAGAAAGGACTCTACACAAACATACACACAACCCTAGAAAGACTCTACACAAACACACACACAACCCTAGAAAGGACTCTACACAAACACAAACACAACCCTAAAAAGACTCTACATGAACACACACACAACCCTAGAAAGACTCTACACAAACACATACACAACCCTATAAAGGACTCTACACAAACACACACACAACCCTAGAAAGGACTCTACACAAACATACACACAACCCTAGAAAGACTCTACACAAACACACACAACCCTAGAAAGGACTCTACACAAACACAAACACAACCCTAAAAAGACTCTACATAAACACACACACAACCCTAGAAAGGACTCTACACAAACACACACAACCCTAGAAAGGACTCTACACAAACACACACACAACCCTAGAAAGGACTCTACACAAACACACAAACAACCCTAGAAAGGACTCTACACAAACACACAAACAACCCTTCTTTCCTGAGATGTGTTTGTGTGTTTGTTGGGATCTTTCCTGAGTACACAAACACACAAACAACCCTAGAAAGGACTCTACACAAACACACACACAACCCTAGAAAGGACTCTACACAAACACACATTAAAACGCCAAACAAACAAAGATATGCTCTTGCAAGCGCACATAAACATAGACATACATCCATAAATAAACTAAAACATCCATACATGCATAAGTACATACATACACGCATACATGCATACATTTATATATACATTCATAAATACATACATGTATACATAAATAAATATATACGTACAACACATTCTTATTAATAAATAAAATATTAAATACATAAATATATAGACAAATACATTCATACATACCTACCAACTTTCGTATTATACATACAGACATACATACATAGATACATACATACATACTCATATACATAAATATATATTACATTCTTCATACATAAATTCATAATCAACATACACATGAATGCATACGAACATATATGTTTACATACGTAGACACATAAAACATACATACCTGGTACATGAAAACAAATATACTTATTTAGGACAAAAAAATACTATATTTCTACCTACATTTATCCTATTTTGATTTATAATTGAAAATATTTCCGTCATTTTTGGATTTCCGTTACTTTATCTTGATTTTGTCTGTCATTGTTTATGATTTCCTTTTTGTTAATTTTAATGAATTTTTAAAGATATATCATATTTAACATATTTTTTCAACAAACTTAATTGTTTTTGTTCCATAATATACAGAAATCTTTTTTGAAAAAAAAAAAAAAGTTATTTATTCTTAACTTTTCCTTTTTATATTTTAATTTATCAATAAATATTTTCACCACATATAATAAATGTAATCTTTACTTGTAGTAGGTTGTTTCCTGAGGTTTTCCATTTGTTTAAACTCCCAGTTACATTGACCAATACTGTCTTTATAGAGCCTTGATTAATCCTCAGTTCTTCCAGATGTTCCACCAGACTGGACAGTCGTTGGTCTGTTTTGTTTCTTAACACGTCACCATTACACTTGTCATTTACACTTTGTTTCAAATCATTCATTGTTAAGTTCATGTTCAACATTGCTCTGACTACTTCCCCCATTGTGACTTCTTCATTTAAAAACTTCGAATCGTTGAGTTTATTGTACAGTGAAGTCAAAGACTGTTTGATTTCTCCCATCATTTCTCCTTCTTTCAATAGTTTAGTGATATTATTTAAGTCATCTTGGAATTCTTTTATGGTATCGTTCATTTGCCTGTCAACTTTCAGTATTTCTGTAGCTGTATTTTCTAAAGTTGAAATATTTAATCCAATCAGTTTGTTCTCATTCAATAAGAAATCCAGTTTTTGAATTATCTCTAAACCCCATTTAGGAGTTGTCAACTTGTGCAAATTGAGCGAGACGTTAAGTTGATAGATTTTATCAATTATATCGTCCATTCGTTTCTCTAAAATGATTAGCTGTGATTCATTATGGCTCTGGGCTAGATCCGAAATTGTTTGCATTTTTTTTCCTATCACCTCTTGTTCTTTTACTTCATTGAGATTTGAGTTTATTTCTTTGGTGACGAATTTCATACCTTCTATTTTACTGGACATTTGAATCATAAATATTTCAAGCTGTGTGCGAACCTTTACTTCAAATTCAAAAAGTTTTTGTTCAAAATTATGAACTACATTTTCACATGTAATCTTCTGACACTTTTTTCGCTGGATTGAAATTTCATCAGAGTTCAGAAGACCGGGATTTCCCAATTCCAAAGAAAGACCCGTTTCTTCATTCATCAAACTTGTGTGAGAGTTCAGTTTTTTTATAACTGTTTCAGGTTTATCAAAGATGTTGTGTTCAATTGAAATTTGAGTTTTGACGTAAATATCACCTTTCCTTTGATCAGAATTAATTGGTAATGTGAATTTTTCAGCAATTTCTTTACCTTCGGTGGAATTTTTAAACTGAATCTTGCAGATAAAAGCAGTTTGAGAACAGTTGGATACGTCAGAGAAATACAAATGAAATTCACCATGGTCCTTTGACATTGACCCAATAACTTTTGTGTTATTCCCAGTGTGAGTTTGGACGTCTGAGTTTTCAGCTAACATGGTGGCCAGAAGTTGTTCATTTCTTAAATAGTAAATATCCATTTTGATAAGACTCTCCATATTTTTGTCACTGACTGTGTCAACTTGACAGTAAAGGAGACCACAATATGTTTGATTTTTAACCAAATATTCTTTTCTGTCCATTTTAAAATCAAAACCTGAAATTAAAATTGAATACATTTAAAAAAAAAAAAGATATATATATTATGTCATATCTTGGGTGTTATTGTGCTTAATTTATTGTGATTGTGTAATTTCTTATTTGGAATTTCTTAATCTGTATCAGTAGTTATTTTTATAAAATATTAAAACAATAATTGGAATGGAGAAACTACTTCCAAAGTAGAAGTGACCCGACAAATTGATTGATCAAGCGACCTCATCAAACTACTTTATGTTGATCAAGTTCAGTCCTAACGGTTTGATAAAATAGAATTAAATAACAAAGCTTTTGACTATTTTGACGATCGTTAGGCATAACTCTAGGCCAACGTACATAATCTATAAAACCAAGAAATAGATAAACGCAAGGATTTCCCACACTTTTAACAATATAACGTCTTTTAGGTCCATGTAAATAAATAAGTTAATTAAATTTTATGAAATGTTCTGATGGATCTTTTGGCTTGAGAGATCCTCTGATCAAGCTAAAACCCTGAGACATTAGCTGATTATAAACTCATACTGGTGTTATCCACATACACATACCAAGAGAAGTCATTGTCTCACAAAGGGAAACTAACATAGAAATCAAAGATTAGCAGATCACCGTTGACCTTTTTTATATCTGGCTACAGCAGTAAGTGAACGCGTCACAAAGTCAGAAGATGCGTGAAACGAAGGCCTTGTACCAAAAAGAAAAATAGTAATACTGGAGACCGAAGACGGAAGTTTGACATACATGCATATATTTCTATAACAAAACATGTAGCAAAGATGATTATAATTATTTTACATTAGAAATAAATATTTTCCCCTTTCCATAAAAATTAATCAAAAGCGATATACATTTTTATTTCCATTAACATATATTACTACATCTAATTTTGTTTATACTGATAAATATTTTAAATTGCACATCATGGCCACACAACTGGAATGTGCACATTTTCTATATTCTAATCTCTATGGTTATTATATTTAGTCAATAAATCTCAGTTTTGTGTTGTTTTCAATCGATTTTAGAAAAAAAACACGATTATGAGATCAGTTCATTTCTAGATGAAATTAACATAACAAGGATAATTTATTTTTAGGGGACTAATTTAGATAATTTTTTTAGGGACTAACATAGACAGTGTGCTTGTAAGGGTCTAACATAGACAGTGTACTTGTTAAGGTCTAATATAGAATGGATTTGTAAGGGACTAACATAATGCACTTGTAAGAGACTAACATAATGTACTTGTAAGAGACTAGCAATGACAATCTATTTTAAAGGACAAACATTAGACAGTGTACTTGTAAGGGTCTAACATAAGTTACGCTGTTTTACATAGTTAAACATTTATTATAATCTACACCACTAGTTGGTGGCCACCCTAGCGTACGACAGTGCAAGAATAGAGCTTAACCAAATGCTATTGTTTTTCCCACCGGCCCGGGTATTTAGATAAAAAAACCGGTGTGTTCCAGTGTTACAAAAGAGTCAACTTCTCATTATCTATAATATACGCCGGCCTTTACACTATATGCATATAGATAGTCTTACTCGCTTTCTGCTGATTTTTAAATAACAGTCCTACAGACAGATCTACATACATGTCTACAGATAGTAGTACAACATTCCTACAAACATTCCTACGTACATCATTCCTACGTACATCAGACAGTCATACAGATAGTCCTAAGGATGTTCTTACACCATACCCATGGCTCTTTATTGATTATTAAAATAGTCATATGCTTATAAAACCTTTTTAAACTTGGTTCAACCGTCACGCATGACGCTCACTGCTACAAAGCTTTTAAATTATTATTTTTTTTACATTATAGTATTAATATAAAACTTGCTGAGTATTACAATTGACAGTGATACATCCCTGAGGCTTTCCGAATGTACGTACTATCTGTGGTATTGGCATCCTGATAGTTTCCTCGCATTTATCTGGGACTTCTTGGAAATGTGGACGGTAAAATGATCCTGTTGGCTAAACATTTGTGGTTTTTGACAGCCTTTTCTGACCTCTATACATATTGAGCGTGGAAATATGCTTATGTCTCTCACTTGATCCCACGAACAGTATAGCTAATATCAAAGGTTAAAAATACATCCAACGTTAACAGGTCTGTAGCTAGATAGGAGTTTATTTAACACTACTCCATTAACTATGGTTGATGCATAATTTCAGAATTGGTAATTAAATCCCTCCAACCAAACACTACTACAATACAAATCCACACAGTTCATCCAGTATATCCGCTATCAATCCGTCCATAATAACAACGAAAACTAACGCGTCATTTCCCCTTACACAATTTCGTCAAACCGCTCTCACACCCACGATACAGCAACACATACAATCTCTAACTAAACATATTTTCCCTATTAACACATGAAAACAATTATCTACACGTAACAACAGTGATTCTCATGCCCTTGAAAGCTTACAGGAGTTGCCTCTCGGATGAAAAAAAAAATTCCTTTCGTCAGCGTTCGCCATCTTCTCTGCAAACCCCCCCCCCCCAACATCGTTGTAAAATGTCGGGACATTGTAGCGACGTGAGTCAAGCCCTGGGTTTGCCTTGAAAACCATTGATACTCATGCTGTTGGATTGGCCTGAGCAATGTCTGGTTACAACTGTCCAAAGCCTGGTAAGGTAGAAATGTTAGTGTATAGTAGAAAAATGTTGTGATACATTTTCCGCTTTACTTATAAACTGTATGGTCCGTGGCCAGGTATTTTCGAATGTGTTCACAATAATTTTTAGCTCCTGAATCTTGCTGCGTAAGAACTTGTTGTAAAGCATAGGTGGCTCTTGCAGAAGTTGTAAAGCTAATTTCATGTCGTAACAGCATGTTAAGTGCTTGCTGGATGTATTATGATCAACTGCCAGCATAACGCATGACAGTTTGCACTGCTGGTCTGGACTCCCAATGTTGTACTCATAGAAGGAAAGACAGAAATTAAGTGAAGAAGTACCTGTGGTAATCATAAAAGGATTATGTGTATGTCTGCTGAGACTACGTTGCTTTGGATGCGTGTCTTTACAGATATTGCACTGCCAGAGTTGTGCATGAATTTTGCTGTTCATTAAAAAAATTGCGTGTAATAAACTTCTTATTGCATTTTTGACACGCATATAGTTGTAGGGAACACTATTGTGTCTTGTTTTTCTTCTGTTTTGCAAGAGAGTTTCGCGTTTTCAAGTTTTGTTGCATGTATCACATTTGAAGAAGGTGTTACTGGAGTTAGAGTCAGGTAATATGTTAGCGGCGTGAAGTGGTGTTTGTTTTTGTGCTGTGCAATGTTTAGTGCAAGTGTTACACTGAAACAATCTACTGTGGCAGTGAAATTTCTTGTAATTGATTACGCTGAATTTTGTTTTAAAAGGTTTGCTACAAATGCCGCAGAGGAATATTGCAGTAGGAGACGACACTTTCGTTTTGTATGGAAGAGAAAAATGATTGGGGGCTGATGTATAAGTTGTATCATCAGGCAGTATGGGCTGCTGTGGAGACACGATTGGAATCAGTAGAATAGCTTCATAGTGACATTTGTCCAATTGTTCTGAGTGCAGAATGTAAATGAAGAGAATATTTTTTTAGCTTTAATGCATTGCTCAGCATTAATCTTAAACATTGTTTTCTTGTAGAGTATGGCTTGCAGGGTTTAAGAATTTTAAATGCAAGGCGTGATATGAGGGTCGTGTTTGAAGTAAATGGCTATGGTAGAATTTAGAATCTAGGATAGAGCTTTAATTTCATCCTTACCACTAAAAACTCCAGATGTTGACATGTATTGATAGTACTCCTGATTTGATGTGCTAATTTGAATTGTGGTGGAAATAAGTACAGGAAGAGCGTCTCCAAACCCGTCCTAATGTGACGCAACAAAATCTACTGCCTTATGTCGTAGTGTGACTGCACTGCCTTCATCAACCATTTTTGTCAAGATATAACCCATTGTTAGAAACAGACAGAAAATCTATCATTCATTTCATCATTCATTGCATTAATAATTTTACAAACCAAATAGTTCTTGTATCGTGCGGCTCTCTATTAAATAACGAAATCCATTGCTAACACATGTTAAGGACTCTCATTTTCTGCATTTTCTGCATACGGACCGCCCTTCCGCCCCATGGCTCACGCCCGAAATTAAGGACGCTAAGCAGAAGCAGCGACGTGTAGAACGACAATGGCGGAAGTCGGGCTTGACTGTGCACCGTCAAATCTTTGTTGACCACAGGGAAAGAACCAAGAGGTTGGTCCTTGCAGCTAGGACTGAGTATGTTAGTCATCAGATTACAGACAGCGGCACAAGCAAGGACTTATTTCGCATTGTGGGTCAGCTGACCGGTAAAAACTAGGCTACATCTCTGCCAAATAACATTGCTGTAGAAGAGCTGCCAGACGCACTAAATGACTACTTAATTACAAAAGTTAAGAGGATCAGAGCGAAAATTGACAGTTACATCGATACTGCTCCAGAATTCTCACTATTCAACGGCTCTTCTATGGCTGAATTTGTTGAGGTCAGTGAATCGAATGTGAGGAAAATCCTCGCTAATACCCCAAGAAAGTCATGTTCGCTTGACCCTCTTCCAGCAGGGCTCTTGTATGAATGTCTGGATGAAATAGTCCCCATCATCACTTATATCATAAATCAGTCCTTAGCTACTGGTATTGTTCCATCATCTTTTAAAGAGGCGATCGTCACTCCACTATTAAAGAAATCAAATCTTGACCCAAATGTGATGGAAAATTACCGCCCCATCTCAAATCTACCATTTATTTCTAAAATCTTAGAAAAAGTCGTTCTCCGCCAACTCCTGGATCACCTCACTCAGTTTGACTTGTTTGAACCATTCCAATCAGCATACAGGGTGCATCACTCTACTGAGACAGCTCTGTTGCGCGTCGTAAACGACCTTCTGTCGTCTTGTGATGAGGGCCGGGTATCGATTTTGTCTTTACTCGATTTATCGGCAGCTTTCGATACGCTCGACCACGGCATACTGCTCCAGCGTCTGCAACAAACGTTCGGTCTCACTGATACCGTCCTGTGTTGGTTCCGATCGTATTTACAGGGTGCATCACTCTACTGAGACAGCTCTGTTGCGCGTCGTAAACGACCTTCTGTCGTCTTGTGATGAGGGCCGGGTATCGATTTTGTCTTTACTCGATTTATCGGCAGCTTTCGATACGCTCGACCACGGCATACTGCTCCAGCGTCTGCAACAAACGTTCATTCTCACTGATACCGTCCTGTGTTGGTTCCGATCGTATCTGACTAATCGGGTCCAGTCGGTTATTTCAAACGGCTTGACCTCGAAGAAATCTAATCTCGAATTCGGAGTACCCCAGGGCTCGGTCTGCTTTTCACGATGTACATTCAGCCCCTGGGTGCAGAGATCAGGCAGTTTGACATTAAATTGACGATACACAACTTCATCAATCCGTGATCACTTCTCAGTTCCCTCAGCTGCTCAGTATGACACAGAAGACAATGGAGTCGGTAAAGCACTGGATGACCATAAACAAGCTCAAATTAAATGATGATAAGACTGAGCTGCTCCCCATTGCGACCGCTCAGAAGCAGAAATCTGCAAATAACACGACATCCATTACTCTCTCAGGTGTGCGTATTGAGTTAGCTCAAACAGTGCGGTACCTGGGTGTCTACCTAGATAGAAGACTAACTTTTGAAAGTCATATTAACATGCTATGCAGGGCGATTTTTCTGGAGCTGCGCAGGATTAGTCAAATCAGGCCCTTCCTAACAATTGATACAACAAAGAGGCTGATGTCTGCATTTGTGCTATCACGCATGGACTATTGCAATGCTCTCATGGTGGGTCTTCCAGCTACGCTCCTGGATAAAATTCAAATAGCACAGAATAATGCGGCTCGCATAGTTCTCCGCAAACGCAAATTCGACCATGCAAAAACACTTCTGAGAGAGTTGCATTGGCTGCCGGTGCGTGCTCGCATAGAGTACAAAATCGCAACTTTGTGCTACCGCTGCTTACATGACCTGGCGCCGTCCTATCTGAAAGAGCTGCTGACGCCTTATGTACCCAGTAGAGAGCTCCGCTCATCCGATAGTGGCAAACTCTCGACACCACGTGTTTGCCTTGAGACTTACGGAAAGCGCACTTTCGCATTTGCAGGTCCAACAATTTGGAACGCCCTTCCTGTCGATCTTAGAAACAACCAGACACTGGAGTCCTTTAAAACAGATCTAAAGACACATCTATTTCGCAAATACCTTCTAGGATGATTGTCTACCTTATTTTCCATGTGTTGCTGTGTTGCTCCGGGTTGAAATGGCTAGAAAGACTTTGATATTGTTTGCTTGTAATTAGTTTTTGTAGTGTTGTGTTTGTTTTAAATGTGGTAAATTATAGATATGTTTTTTGTTGACTTTGGGGATGAAGCGTGTTTTTTTTAAATGAACTTTATTATTATTATTATTTTCTTTTAAAAAAATATACGACACATAATATAAGTCAAATAGCAAATGCAAAGAAAATAAGATCAGCACCAATTTCGCTAATTAGGAAGCAGCCACACATTTAGTTATAGCCCGCCAAACTCTGGCGAATGCAATGTGTGAACTTCAAACCCATTAAGCTTACTTGACAGATCATGAATTCAAGTAATGCACAATAAAGTTTCCGAATTTTCCCTCACCCATCACATGTGATATTTCATTGCACAATTGTTCTTTCGCACCCTTGAACTAAATTAAATACTCTGATGTCTGATGCATATCCTTAAGCCTCAACCAATTTTAAGCACATAATTTCGGACACATAATTAAATTGAGACAATTTAATTTTTCCGATTTTATTACCTGCAAAACGCTGTTGCGTCATACACGACATGTATTTTATATAGCGTAGTAATCAAGAATTATATTTTGCACGCTATTGAACTCATTATTGAGCTATACTTACTTTCAAACATATAGAATTCTCTCAAACCCAAATTCACTGATTAGGAAGGAGCCATAAATGGATGCAGTAAATTAATGGAGCAGTCCACGAGTCTTACCAGGAGCGTAATGTATACAAGAATTTTTTTTTAAAATTAGAAATGTTTCGTTTTTTTATATTTTAAACTAAAAGGCTTCTTAATAAAAATCTTCAAATTCAATTGCATTAATTTATTCATTAAAAAATAGAAATAAAAAACTTTCATCAGACCCAGTGATTTGGTAAATGTAAATTTGGGGATTTAATCGGTTAAACATGTAATTGATTACTAGTGTACATTTCTACAATTTAGTGAAAGCTCGACAGCAATACAAATTACAAATTACCCACAGCATCACAATTTCACCACAAAACATCCACTTTTAACACAGAACGTTTCGTTTTTAAAGAATTATTTTGCGAAAAGATTTCCAATACACACGTATTTATATTCAATTATATGTTTAGTTTATTTGTTCATTATTGTTGTTTGTTTCGTTTGTATGCTGAAGAAGGCTTTTGGTTCAAGCTTCCTTTTAATTGTCTTGTGTTTATATTCCAGCCCAAAAATATGAATAAACTTCATTAGACTTGAAAGCAGGCAAACAAAAACGATTGAGCTATGGTCAGATGAGGCGACAGAAAAACTTCATGTCCGCTTCGAAAGTACAGACTTGGACACCTTTTTAAACAGTTGGCAGGGCATTGACGTTCTAACAGTTCGAGTATTCAACAACAACAAACCCTGGATGAGCAGAGAAATAAAGGACTCCATACTTTACAAGAAAACCGTGTTATAGATTAACGATCAGCAATTTATTAAACCTAAAAAAAATATGGAACGGAAAAATACATCAGGGTAAAACACAATACAAACAAAATTACTTTTTACAAAAATTATCCTTACTAAAAACATAGTCTTGTTGGGCTGGTCTAAAACAAATAACAGGATATAATCCCAAGCGTGAATGCTTTTGTCTTGAGGACGCTAAGCATTTTCTTAACCACTTAAATAACATCTATTGTACTTTTGAGAGTATGGATGTTGGAAGTTTACACAATGAAATGATGAAGTCATTTAAAGATGCGACTACACAGGTTGATGCTCTCTTGTTCACAGAACTGATGTCGTTATTTAAACAATGGGACTCAGCCAGGTCATAATGACCAGACAAATTTAATGTTTGGCTCATTAATCTCTGCTCAGTTTCAGCATTACCTGCTTTTGTGGGAATTCATCGTCTGATATTAAACACCAACTTATAAGGCTAAGCAAGAAAGCTAATAACATAACACACAATAAACATCCTTGACTTGGGGAACTATTGGAATAAAGACGTTGCTGTAAAACTCAACCCATTTTGCATGGTACATCCCATCCTCTTCATCTCAGATATTTAGGATAAGCCCGTTAGGGACGATCTTTTTCTAAGGGCCATGACCGAGAGATATAAAAATACATTTGTTCCCCAGTCTGTACGAATCTGCAAGCGTGCCGCCAGAAGTCAGAAATTTAAATGAGAGCTAATAAGTCCTTGGTACGGCTAAGAGAACACAAAATGGCTTTTTTGTTTTACTCATGAATAATTTAATGTAGAAGTATTGAATTCAAATTGTTCTATTCATATGCTGAAAGTTTACAATGCAATATAAAAAACAATATATTTCCATTTGTTTGAATCCATAAAATCTTATTTTATCTTAGTAGTTATTATTTTATAAATAATTCATTTTTATTTTTTTATATTTTTATTTTTATTTTTTATATTTTTATTTTTTATTTTTTAGGGCTATCAGCTTTAAGGATAACAAGAAAATATGCAAAATTTAATTCAAAAATACATTTTTTCCCTTCGGAAAGTTAAATGCAACCCATTATTTTAAAACTTCCTTACTATTTTGCTTTGAATCGGTCGTTAAATTAAATCATTTTTTTTAAAGTAGTATAAGTTTACACATATTTTTTTATAATTTGATTGAGCATTATCTTATTGTAATTATTGTATACATAAACTAAAATGGATTATAGATACGATATCTAAAAAAATTTTTTAGTATTCCATTTACCTTATCATGAAAGATAATCCATAATACTTAACCTCGTANTATATATATATATATATTATATATATATATAATAAATTCATCAAGTTCGTTCATGCAGGACTTTGTTTATTCGCTGTTAAAAGAACACTTTTACATTCGCATAAACTGGCTAACAAAACAACATGGACTTGAGAGTACATAATATATAATATATGTTATTTTGTATTTCTCCCATCATTTCCCCTTCTTTCAATATTTTATTGTTAGGCTTTACTTCAAATTGGATTTCTTTCATGGTATCGTTGATTTGTCTGTCATTCATCAGTATTTCTTTCATGGTGTCTTTTATTTGTCTGTCATTCTTTAGTATTTCTTTAATTGTTTCGTTCAAATGTCTTTTATAATTCATCATTTCTGTTACTTTAATTCCTAAATTTGAAAGATTTAGTCCGATCAGTCTGTTGTCATCCGATAACAAATCAAGTTTTCGAATAATCCATAAACCACTTGCATTAGTTCTCAACTCGTGCAAATTGAGTGAGAAGTTAACTTGACCAACTATATCATCTATTCGTCTATCTAAAGTTGATAACTTTGGATCAATATGGCTTTGGCTCAGAGCAGAAATTGCTTGTTCAGATTTTCTTATTATCTCTTGTTCTTTTAATTCATTCAGTTTTAAGTAGATTTCTTTAGAGACGATTTTCATATCTTCCATTTTAGTGGACATTTGAGTCATACAAATTTCAAGTTGTTTACGAATCTTCACTTCAAAATCAGTAAGTTCTTCTTCAAAATTACTAGACGCATTTTGCAAAGGAATAGTTTCGGTTTTAATTGGCTGCTCTGAAACCTCATCTGAATTGATTAGTGGAGGATGTCCGAAAGTCAAGGAAAATCCTGTTCTTTCATTGAATAATCTGTTCTTGGGTTTTAGTTTATTTATTAATACACCAGCTTTGTTAAAGAATTTTTGTTCAATAGAAATTTGAGATTTGACGTAAATATCGGCTTCATATTGATCAGAACTAATTGGTAATGTGTTTTTTTAGCTAATTCTTTTCCATGTGACGAGTTTTTAAATTGAATCTTGCACATAAAGGAAGTTTCAGAACAGTTAAATACATCAGAGAAATACACATGACATTCACCATGATTCTTTGACATTGACACAATGACTATTGTGTTATTCCCTGTGTGAGCATCGATGTGTGAGTTTACAGCTAACATGCTGACTAGTAGTTGTTCATTATATAAATAATAAATATCCATTTTGATAAGACTCGCCATATTTGTGTCACTGACTGTGTCAACTTGACATTGAAGAAGACCACAATAGGTTTGATTTTTAACCAAATATTCTCTTCTGTCCATGGTGAAGTCAAAACCTGTTTAGGTGAAATATAATTATTTACAAAAAAAATAATAATATTTCATCTCTAAGATTTATTTTTATGTATACATTTATACGCTGTAGTAGGTTTTAATTTAGAAGTTCTTAATCTTTATTATTTATATTTATGAAAAAAAAAGAAACAGTTTTTGTTACCACCAAGTATTTGACTTGTAATGAAAATAATTTTAAATTGAGTTTTTTATTTAACTACTGAGATGAAACATTTGATATCCTTAAATTTACATAGCGCAATATAATTACATCTAGTAAACTTAATTTTTCACTAAACCTTTAATACATTTGTGACTATAAGATAAAATGTGAACATAAATAAGGCATTTTTTTTTGATCTACAACATGTCTATTTAAAACATGATGCATTTTAAAAATAGTATTCTATTAATCATTTAAAAGATGATAAAAATTTAAGATATGTGTGTGTATATAAATATTTATATAATGGTAAAATATATGTAACATTTTCTCCTTTCTTAGCAAATGGCGCCTTCAAGATTAGGCCACGTAAGGAGGATGGCGTAATGTCCATTTCACACAATCAAAATTGCGTCTAACTTTTGTTATACATTTGAGGCGATTGTCATATGAAGACTTGTCATAACTTTCATATTTGTTGTTCGTCGAATACTCATTTTCGTCTAAAAATATCCCACATAAAATGATGCATGCATACACAAATGTGACACACATTTGAAGCTAATTTGAAAGTAATTTGATTGTGTGACTTGAGCATAAGACCGTATTCCAAAGGATATGCTGTAAGGAGCGTGGGCAGCAGGGAAAAAAACTTAATGGACGCAGCGGCTACAATTTAAGAACGTTTTGAAAGGGGGCCCAATGGTAAGCCAAAAAAGAAATCAATAAATGTGATATCATTGCTGAGCCCCGTTCCATCTGATGAAAGTAGTATATGAAGGAGCAAACAAGGCAGAAGATTTGCGAAAACGAAATTTTTGCAAAAAAGAAAAGAGCATTATGGAAGACCAAATTTCACCGGGAGTCAAGTTTATCTTGAGAAAATTGTAGCCAAGTCCCATACATTAAATGAGTAAACAAAGTAGGGTTAACCCTGCAAATGGAACGCAACAATAAAACGGATTCATTTGCTGCCCTCTCAGATACTAATTCTAGACTAAGCTCTATTTTGTTTTTTTTAAATTTTAAATGTATTCTCTTTTTCTGTTGTTTTGTTCGCTGAGACATGCTTCCTGCCGACACGTCTGTTATTTGTTTCGTTCTTTTTTTCAGGTTTAACCTTACTTTGTTTGACTTATTTCATATTGTGCTAACCTGAATGCAATCTCTCTCGTTATTACCCAATTTCGATATATTTAAATCAGCCTATTAAGCAATTTGATATAAGGTCAAGGGCTATTCCATATTCTTGCAAAGACGGAATGATATATATATATATACGTATTACGTCTATTAGAAAACCAATAGATCTGAAGATTAAAATGTTGTTACAATATTTGAAAATAATTAAATATTTTATTTACCCTTACTAAATAGATAATACAAAAAGGTGACATGCATTTCTTTTAGATTAACATGGATTTCTACACTTTATTCTGTACGTTCCTAACTTGTCCACACACTCGAAATTCAATCGTTTTCTATATTGACTTTAGCCTTTACTAACAGCTCTAAAACATCTATATGATTTGTTCTTATTGTAATGGATTTAAGAACAGAAACGTGATTTAAAAACGAAGTGAGTTATATTCACGTTAAGCATAAAACTTATACATGAAAGGGACTAATATATGCAATATATTGTAAGTGACTAAATAGAAAATGCACTTATAATGGACTTATATAGAAACTGTACATGTTAAGGACTAACGTAGACTAGACAATGTACATGTAAGAAACAACATAAAAGATGTTCATGTAAGCGACTAACATAGAAAATGTTCAAGTAAGGGTCTAACATAGAAAATGTACGTGACTAACATAGACAATATGCTTGTGAGGGACTAACATAGACAATGTACTTTTTAGGAACTAACATGTAAAATGTACTTGAAAGGAACTAGCATAGAATATGTACTTGTAAGGGACTAACATAGACCATGTATTTGTAAGGGACTAAAATTTAAAATGGACTTGTAAGAGACTAACATAGAAAATCTGCTTGTAATGGACTAACATAGACAATGTAACTGTAAGGGACTAACATAGACAATGCACTTGTTAGTGATTAACATAGACAATGTATTTGTAAGGGACTATCATAGACAATGTACTTGTTAGGGACTAACATAGAAAATGTTCTTGTAAGGGACTAACATAGACAATGTGCTTATTTGGAATAACATAGAAAATGGACTTATTAAGGATTAACATAGACAATGTACGTGTAATGGACTAAGATAAACAATGTACTTGTACGGGACTAACATAGGCAATTTACTTGTAAGTAACTAAAATAAACAATGTACTTGTACGGTACTAATATACGCAATGTATTTGTAGTGGTCTAGCATAGGCAGTTTACTTGTAAGGGACTAACATAATTCATGTACTTGTAATGGACAAACATAGACAATTACTTGTAAGTGACTAATAAAAACAATGCACTTGTAAGGGACTAACATAACAAATGTACCTGTAAGGGAATAACATAGACAATGCATTTAGTAGTGATTAACATAGACAATGTACTTGTAAGGGACTAACATAAACAATGTACCTGTAAGGGACTAACACAGACAATGCACTTGGTAGTGATTAACATAAACAATGTACTTGTAAGGGACTAACATAGAAAATGTACTTGTTAGGGACTAACATATAAAATGTACTCTTAAAGGACTAACATAAGCAATGTACTTGTAAGGGACTTAGGGACTAACATATAAAATGTACTCTTAAAGGACTAACATAAGCAATGTACTTGTAAGGGACTAACGTATCAAATGTACTTTTAAGCGACTTACATACACAATGTACTTGTAAGTGATTGCAATACATTATATTGTCTCATAAAGTTAAAAGTTTATTATAATTTTCACTAATTGGTTAATTAGTAGTGTATCGAATTTTTATCTTTTCAATTAAAACTCTTGTAAAGTTAAACTCTTCAAAATCAATTACGTTAATGCATTCATTCATAACAAGGAACTAAATGATATATTATGATATATTGAAGAGCGCAATACCATAGTATTCGTCTCATCAGTTCTAGTGATTTGATCAAAGTAAAGGCGCGGATTGAATCGCATAAACAAAGCATTTAATTAATTGTGTATAATATTTCAATTTAGTGAAACTTCGGCAGAAATGAAATTAACGATGTAACCCCCAGTATCACATTCTCCACACAAAACGTCTACTTGTAACACAGAACGATTTCATTTCTAAATAAATTTTTCCACTCAGATATTTGAACACATACATTTTTATATCGAAATCTTTGTTGTTTCTACGTGTAACACAGAACGCTTTTGCTTCTAAAGAAATATTTGCATTAAGATATTTAGTCACAGAGTATTTAAATATAACTATTTGCTTGTTGTTAATTTTTTGTGGGTTTTTTTATTTTGTCTGCCAAAGAAGTTGTTTCTTTCTTGTAATGTTGCTGTCTTTTTATTCAATATGTAACATATATTGTCCCCAAATTTATATGCTTCATTCAACTTGAAAGTGGACAAACATAAACTATTGAAATGTGGTATTATGAGGCACTGACAAATTTCATGGCTGCTTGAAAAGTACAGACTGGGACAGATTTATAAACGTTTACCAAGACAAGTACGAGAAACACCGTCAATTCCTGGAATAAGTTATTTATAGATGAAATTATCCCCCCTCCCACCTCAAAACTATATCAGTATGCAACAACGACAAACCCTCGATGAGCAGAGAAATAAGGGAGGTCATACTGCACAAGTAAACCATGCTTAAGATTAACGATCATGGATTCAATAAAGCTAAGAACTTACTGAAGGAAAAATACATCAGGGTCAAAAACTAAACCAACAAAATATGGAAACATTCCTCCTTTCTATCAACTCAAAGGCTTGTTGGACTGGTCTAAAACAAAACCAACAAAATATGGAAACATTCCTCCTTTCTAGCAACTCAAAGGCTTGTTGGGCTGGTCTAAAACAAAACCAACAAAATATGGAAACATTCCTCCTTTCTATCAACTCAAAGGCTTGTTGGGCTGGTCTAAAACAAAACCAACAAAATATGGAAACATTCCTACTTTCTATCAACTCAAAGGCTTGTTGGGCTGGTCTAAAACAAAACCAACAAAATATGGAAACATTCCTCCTTTCTATCAACTCAAAGGCTTGTTGGGCTGGTCTAAAACAAAACCAACAAAATATGGAAACATTCCTCCTTTCTATCAACTCAAAGGCTTGTTGGGCTGGTCTAAAACAAAACCAACAAAATATGGAAACATTCCTCCTTTCTAGCAACTCAAAGGCTTGTTGGGCTGGTCTAAAACAAATAACAGGATACATCCCTAAGCGTTAATGCTTGTGTGTTAGGACATTAAGAATTTTCGTAATGACTAAAATGACATGTATTGTCGTTTTGACAGTCTGGCTGTTGGAAGTGTACACAAAGAAATGATGAATTCATTTAAAGATGGCAAGACAACACGTGATGAAGCTCTCTTGTTAACCGAACATGAAGTGATGTCGTTATTTAAACAATTGGACTCAGCCAGGTCATAGGGATGAGACAAATTATGTGATCGGCTTATTAAACTATGCTCAGATCACTTCCCATTCATATGTTGTTACATAATTAATAAATCTTATGTAATTCACATATAACAAAAAATTCGGAAATCTTAAAAAATCATACGATTTGCAAATGAAAAATACGTTAACTTGCTGCAACGAATTTACGTTCTGTCACACTTACATCTATGGTTATGAAATTTTTTGAGAAAGTTAATCTGTGACCAATTTTTAACTAAGTGCAGCAACAATTTGACAGACACAAATATGCTTATATACCTAACAGGAACACGGATGATGCTATCTAACTATTGTTGGAGAGACTTTACCATCACCTAGCCAACCAAAAATGATGGCAGAGTTCTTTACTTAGACTTCTTATCAGCATTTAACAGAAGCCAACTACACCATTTAATAGAGAAAATTTCCTCGTTAGGTGTACATTTAAATATTCAAGCTTGTATATTGAACTTTTTAACAAATCGCCCGAAATATGTCACAGTAAATGACCAATTATCTCTAACCAAAGAACTAAGCAACAGGATGCCATAAGTTTGCATGTTACCCCTGTACTGTATACATTTTACACGAATGATGTTCAGAGCAAAAGTGACACCGTTCCAATCATAAAACTTCCTGATACCCTCACGGTAAGCTCAATATCTGAGGAGAAGTCCTACATCGCCATCTTAGTTACAAGCTTTATCAATGAGTGCCATGATACTTTTCTTCAGCTGAATGTCTCAACGACAAAGTAAATGATTATTGACTTCAGGAGGGGAAAAACCAGAATACAGATCTAAACATAAAAAACGAGTAGATGATTAGAAACATAAATGTACTTAGGTGTAACATTTAATTTAATAAGCTAACTTTGCCTGACAACTGCAAAATGCTGAATAAATATATTCAATTAAAGACTTCCCTACATTGCAGCAATGGGAAGCCTACTCAATATTAGTATTATCTGCTGTTGTGTGTATTCATCGTCTGATATTAAACACCATATAACCATACTAAGCAAGAAAGCTATGAACATAACACAAACTAAACATCCTTGACTTGGGAAACTATTGGAATAAAGACTTTGCTGTAAAACAAAACACATTTTGCATGATACATCCCATCCTCTTCGTCACAGATACATAGGATCCGCCGGTTAAGGACGCATTCTTTCCATCACGGCGAAGACCGAAAGATATAGAAATACATTTGTTCCCCAGTCTGTACGAATCTATTAGCGTGCCACCAGAAGTCAGAAATTTAAATGAGAGCTAATAAGTCCCTGGTATGGCTATGAGAACACAGAATGTCTTTTTTGTTTTACTAGTGAATAATTTTATGTAGATGTATTGAGTTTAAATTGTTCTATATGCTGAAAATGTACAAGGCAATTTAAAAAAAAAAAGATTTCCATTTGTTTAAATCCAAAAATAATCTTATTTCATCTAATTGATAATTTTATTAATAATTCAAATTGTTTTTCTTTTTTAAAGCTGTCAGTTTTAAGGATAACAAGAAGTTATGCGAAAGATTCAGTCGAAAATATACCTTTTTACGGTCGTAAAAATTAAATGTAACCCTTTATTTTAAAACTTTTTTTTTTTTTTTTTTTTTTTTTTTTTTTTTTAATTTTTTTTTTTTTTTTTTTTTTTTTTTTTTTTTTTTTTAAATTTAATCGGTAGATAACTTAAATTATTTTTTAAGGTAGTATAAGTTTACACATGCTTTTATACTTTGATTGAACATTATCTTAATGTAATATTTGCTATATTTTTTATATTTGCTTATTTGAGGGGCCCACGATCAATTTGTTGATCATTCTGGCTCCTGGTTTTAATTCAGAGTTTGCCTTCACTTAGATGAGTTGCCATCCAAGGCTAGCGAGTCCCATCCACCCGGGGTGCTTGGGATGTTTGCTTTGGTGGGGATTGAACTCCGGACCACCGGTTTGAGACAGTTTAGACCGCTCGGCCACCCAGCACTAATTGTATACATAAACTTAAATGGACTATGGATACGATATCTAAAAAAAAAATATTAATATTCCATTTATCTTATCATGAAAGATAATCCATAGTACTTTACCTCATATATAATTTACAGGCAAAACTCTGAATTTAAACCAGGAGCCAGAATGATCAACAAATTGATCGTGGGCACCTCAAATATAAGAAGAAGAAGATATATATATATATATATATTGGAATAAATCAACGTTTCTGATATACTAAAACATTCAAAAACTCTATTTTAATTGAAAGAATAAAAATGTTACGACATGCTATACATTTGACTTACCTTGAGAATGCATTGTCACCATTAAAAGGATTAGTGGCATACACCATAAATTAAAATTCATTTTTGTTCTATAAATGTTCATATCAAAATTGTAACTTCATGAAGTTCGTTCATGCAAGACTTGAATTGTTCTCTGATTTAAAACAACACTTCTTCAATGTCATAAACTGTCTAATGAAACAATATGGACTTGAGAGACTTGAGAGTACATAATACATCCAGTGTCCTCGGTTCTCATTGGTTAATAATATGAACAATTGACGTCATGTTTTGCTCCATTCTTTCAAGATGCCAAGGACACATTCTAGATATGGGGTAACGTTATACAACATTTAGATAACGAGGTACGAGTAAACATCACGAGGTAACAAATGTGCAACTACAACATTTCAGTGTACAGACAGGGGTTGTTTAAAGTAGGTTTTGTTCATTGTTTTGTTAGGTCACGTGACGACCTAAATACGAACAATGGACACAATCAGATAAATATATTAGCTGGAGATATTTGGTTTCATGGGTCTGCAGAAAGTAAGGCATTGTTAGTATATAGTTTTTTTTTTCTTTTTTAGGTTATATAGTGGAAGACAAATAGAAATTATAAACTTTCGAATGTATAATAAAGACAAATACATTTTATTTTATTTATAATACGCGTCCAAGATCACTATAATCATTTAATCCTACAATAATCACTTTAAATACAGCAACTGAAATATGTTTAAATGTAAATTATTGTTTAAAAAAAAACAACATAAAACCAAAACCCAAAATATTTAATTTGGATTTTTTTTTTTTTATTTAACACTGTTAAAAAAATGTTAGTCAAAGATAATTATGTTCAAATTATAACTGAACGGACAAATATGTTTAAATTATAATTGGACGGACAAATATGTTCAAATTATAAGTGGACGGACAAATATGTTCAAATTATAACTGTACGGACAAATATGTTCAAATTATAACTGGACGGACAAATATGTTCAAATTATAACTGGACGGACAAATATGTTCAAATTATAACTGGACGGACAAATATGTTCAAATTATAACTGGACGGACAAATATGTTCAAATTATAAGTGGACTGACAAATGTGTTCAAATTATAACTGGACGGACACATATGTTCAAATTATAAGTGGACTGACAAATGTGTTCAAATTATAAGTGGACTGACAAATATGTTCAAATTATAAGTGGACTGACAAATATGTTCAAATTATGACTGTACAGACAAATATGTTCAAATTATAAGTGGACTGACAAATATGTTCAAATTATAAGTGGACTGAGATATATGTTCAAATTATAACTGGAAATACAAATATGTTCAAATTATAAATCGACTGACAAATATGTTCAAATTATGACTTGACGGACAAATATGTTGAAATTATAACTGGATAGACACATATGTTGAAATTATAACTGGATGGACAAATATGTTCAAATTATAAGTGGACTGAGATATATGTTCAAATTATAACTGGAAATACAAATATGTTCAAATTATAACTAGACTGACAAATATGTTCAAATTATAACTGGACGGACAAATATGTTCAAATTATAACTGGACGGACAAATATGTTTCAATTATAACTGGACGGACAAATATGTTCAAGTTATAACTGGACTGACAAATATGTTTAAATTATAACTGGACGGACAAATATGTTTAAATTATAAGTGGACTGACAAATATGTTCAAGTTATAACTTGACCTACAAATATGTTTAAATTATAACTGGACGGACAGATATGTTCAAATTATAAGTGGACTGACAAATGTGTTCAAATTATAAGTGGACGGACAAATATGTTCAAGTTATAACTGGACCTACAAATATGTTTAAATTATAAGTGGACTGAGAAAAAGATCATTGTAATATATAAAACGTATAAAATAAATAATTTAAATTGAAACTTTTTACATTTTGTGTACAAATAAAAGAATTGTCTTGTTCAATCAAAATGTCTGAGGAATCAAAGTAAATGATGACTACGTCCACATGGTCAAGTGGATCTCATTGTTTGATAATAAGAACAAACACACGTCATGTTAGGTTCATTTTAGTGTGCCATTGAAACCAAGCTGAAATGATTTCAACTAACACAAGTAGATAGCAAGGGGGGCGTATCTGTCACGTGGTTACATGATACTTTGAAAATAGTCTAGTTCTATTTTTTTTAAAACTTTTTACAAACGACATGTTCATAGTCTCAATGGTTCTCTGTATGTGATTAAAAGCTCCATACAAATTGTTTAACATGTATATATTTAAATTCAGATATAATTAAACATCAGTGACGTCACATGATATTTCTTTCAGCTAAACGTCAGTTGGGGGGGGGGGGGGGGGGGCGTATCTGTCAGGTGGTTACATGAAACTTTGAAAATAGTCTAGTTCTATTTTTTTTAAAAACTTTTTGCAAACGACATGTTCTTAGTCTCAATGGTTCTCTGTATTTGATTAAAAGCTCCATACACATTGTTTAACATGTATATATTTAAATTCAGATATAATTAAACATCAGTGACGTCACATGATATTTCTTTCAGCTAAACGCCAGTCCACGAGAGGTATTTGTTGAATAGCCTCCCTTAAATGGGCCTTAATTAATGTGACCTCAAGGTAGCAGTTCTTAGAGACAAGTGTCCCAACTTCCTTTCATTTTTTCTAGATTTAGGCTTTTCATGCATCCACATTTTTTTTCACATTTTACACATTATAAATGTGTGATTAATGTTGATATGATTTCTTGTGTAAGTTTATTTGTCATTTCAATTTAAATTGTATGCTAGTCTAGAGATGAACTCATTGACTTTTAGACAAAGGGTAAAATTTCAAATTTAATTAAAAGGATTTTATGTATAATGATGTTGTCTTTTGAATAATCCATAAACTCAGGGCCAGCCCGACGATTGCTGGCACCCTGAACAAGCTTAACTTTTGCACCCCTTATAATATGTTTACTCAGTAAAGAAAAAACTTGTTATTCGGTAATGAGTTTTTTACCTATGTGTTTGTTTATTGTCTGTTAATACTTTCGCCTTGTGCGAAGCATTTGTTCGGCGAACTCTTTCCTGTCCCTGTATCCAAATTAAGAATGCAGCTTTCATTGTATGAAAACACTTTGCATGAAAAGCGATTGTACGAAAGGTTAGAATACCGTTTCTCGAACCTTAACCCGAGGATACACTTCACTATAACAAACTAAGTAAAAGTTTTTATATTATTTTGCGCCCCAGGCGCCCCTATGGCCAAGTCACCATGTGCGAAGACAAAGGTCGCACACCCTAAAGGCCGGTCCTGCTACTATAGTCTGATTTAGTGGACTACGTGTTCTCGGATTCTGTTCACGTATATGTATTTGTGTTTCATTGATTTATGATATTTTTGTAACCCTATAAAGTGGTTTAGATTTTAAAGATGAAAAGCATTTATTAGGCATTGCACACGTCATTACTTTCGAATATTACTGTGTGGTGTATTAATGAATACATGAAACAAGAGTTGTACAAAACTTGGATTGGTAGAGTGTTTATTTAATTGTTTGTTTCTTTTATTGATTGTTTTTTAATTGAGTTGTTTCTTTCATTGATTCTTGATTTAATTGGTTGTTTCCTTGATTCATTGTGTCCTTCATTGATTATTTATTTTATTGATTGATTCTTTCATTGATTGTTTCTTTCTGTAACGAACAAGTTCGTGTGACTCCGTTGTCAATGGTATTTGATACTTAAACCACACTGTCTCTATACACCAGTACACAAGAGTACATCAACACTGGACACAAGAGCTCTTAGCCATTATTAATAATGAGATTTATTATATAATCTACTACAAGTATCCTCCCATAAGTACTGTGGGTTTTGCTAACATGTTTAGCCTACTAACCACACATGCAACTTTGAGCACAACACAACTCTTTATTACTACTTGTGCACAACACAACTCTTTATTACTACTTCTGCACAACACAACTCTTTATTACTACTTCTATTTATACTAACAATCCAGTCGGCGTCCTACCCCACTCGCTCTCCCTACTCCCTCCTCTACTGACTAACTAACCACCTGCACAGCATACCCCCTTTGGTATCCATACGCTTATAGTTAGAACGCCTGGCACAAAACAGACGCTCAGGGATTCTAACACCTTGAAATATTCCCCCTCTTCCGTTTCAGATTTAACTAGGGAAGTTGAATCGTCATATTTCAAATTTAAAAGTCAAGCTGTTGAATCCTTATCTTATACATAATAACATAGTATTTGTACGGTGATGGTACAGGGCAATAGTAAAACATAACAAAATAATATCGTACATGACAATAGTTCCAACATCACTTACTACCAACAGAATGTTACTGTAACTTGTATCAAAACAGATCCAAATCCTGTTCAAATATCAATTACAACCGAGCTAAAATATAATAAAGTGTTGACTTCTTTCATCCGCCCCATGTAGTTAATGCATGGCTAGCAAACTGAGACCCATCATCTTGGTTTGTAATTGAAGGGAATATACTTGAATTACAACATTCCTCCGACATAAGTTTCGAAATACAAAAATATTTAATTATCTTTCCAACTACCAGGCCAAAATTACATCAGTGATCGTAGACTAAGAGCATTGGTGTAGGAAAGTTAACAATCGGTGTTTTAAATAGTTACAGAAAAATGTCAATGTCACGATTGTCACAACATATAATTCCCAAAATTAAACATGAAACAAACTCCACATATACAAATTAAAATGTAGGAACGTAATAATATAAATGAAAAAATGTTAACAGGGATACAAAAAATTATCAAGTGTTATATTGTCCCATGCTATTGTCGCTAGTCAACTTATTGCTGCTATCAGTTCTGTGCTGTTACTTTGGTGTGCGCCAAGTCATTTAGTTTGCTTATTTCATCTTCTCTATCCACGATTGTTTCTTTTATCTCCTCTGCTCTTTCTTCAATATAAAACAAATTAAAATCAATAATATCTGAGCCTTCATATCCTCAAATAAAAGCCTCTTTATGAAAATGTTTTAAAACAAATGTATCAGCACTATCCTCACTAAGTCTGTCATCTTGTATTTGGTCTAAAATCTATTCTACGGTCCACATTTTGAGGTTCAAAAAATTCTTTCTCTTATATTATAATTATAACTTATAATACATCCCCCTGTCAGAGCCTAAGTGCAAATTGAAGGGCAAAAAATATTTAACGAATAAATTGTTCTGTCACTAGAAGTCATTTTGAAATGTACAGCTGGCACTTTCTCGAACAGTCCAACAGCTCACACAGACAAAGGCTAGCCACAAGTCAGCGCGTAGAGGTCCACACAGGGGTGAGGATGGAGCGAAATCCCTTAGTCACTGCCTCCCAACCGTAGAAGCTCTTGGCGCCCGCTGGCAGGGATTTTCAGTTTAAAGACGTGAGCTCTGACGGGAACCCGCAGTCCCTGTAGTTCCAATTTTTAAACTAGATCGATGTCTGTTGTGATGTGATGTTATTTCTGGCTGAGACTGTCTCTAAGAGTCAATGAACTATGGGCTGATGGGATCTCGATGGTATCCTGTTCCCCGATGGTATCGCGTATACCATGGGTCCCCTTAGGATTCTGTTTCTCTATGGGATCATGCTTATTGAGATTTTGTTCAGGCTTTTATAATAATTTATATATATTCCCGTATATCACGATTGAAAATTCTAGAACAATCTAGATTAAACTTAATATCCTCTATTAAACGTGTAGACAATTACTTTTCTCTGTAATTATTTCTCCAAATCCAAATATTATACAACTAAATTGTACTACTACAACTATATCTCATTTAATTGATATTGGGGTTTTAAAATGCAATAGATAAAGCTTTTTAACCCTCGAAGTTTCTAGAAAATTCTAGATCGGCCCTGAATGAATTGGATATTATTAGTTTTAAATTCACCGAAATTTAAATACGAATGCTAGCTTAGAAGCCCTATTGATATTTCTATAACTTATAATAAGAAAAATGAAATTGAACGCCCGGCCAGAGATGGATGAATATTATGAGTTCAGTACCCAACGGTATGTGAATATGGATAATCAAGGGTATTTGTAAGACATTTGGTCAATATCAATCTTTTCATGTAGGAGTATAAAGCCCAATGGCCGGTTGTGAACATTTGTGAGTAGAGTTTTGAAATAAAACCAGCTTAACATTTGTAAGTGAGCTGTAAGGACTAAGCCAGCCAAATGATATGTTTCTATGTACAGGGGAAGTTGGAGAATATAGCTTATATAAGACAAAATGATATGCTTCTATCTACAGGGCAAGTTAGATAATATAGCTTATATTAGAAAAATGATATGCTTCTGTCTACAGGGGAAGTTGGAGAATATAGCTTATATAAGAAAAAATGATATGCTTCTATCTACAGGGGAAGTTCGAGAATATAGCTTATATAAGAACAAATGAAATGGGGCCTCAGGCCCCAGTGGTATGAATATTATCAGATCTCTACCCTTCGGTTTTTGAATATGGATATTTAAGAGTACGTGTACTAAGTTTTGTAAAGGTCCTTCAATTCTTGTATTCATATATAGATTATATAAGGAAAAAATTGGTGCCCCTAATTGGATGTATATTATGTTTTAAGTACCCTTCGGTTTTATAATATGGGTAATCAAATGTATGTATATTAAGTTTGATCAAGATCCATCTATTCATGTAGCAGTGTTTGTTGATCATTTTATTTATATAGCTCTTATGGAAAAAAACAACATTTAGTACACCCGGCCCCAAACAGTAAAGAGTTTCGAAATGAAACCTGCTAACTATTTTAAGTACGCTGTAAGGAAAAAAGTCTTCCAATGTTCATGTTTCTATCTACAGGGGACGTTGGAGAATTATTAATGAGTGAATGAGTGATTGAGTGAGTGAGATAGTGAGTGAGTGAGGGAATGAGTGAGTGTATGAGTGAGTGAGTGAGTGAGTGAGGGCTTTGTCTTTTTTAGTATATTATAGATAAAAAGCCAGGGGCAGGGTGAAGGGCTATTTTTAGGAGTGTCTGTAGGAATGTCTTTATGACTATCTGTAGGACTGTCGGTAGGAGTGTCTGTAGGAATTTCTTTAGGACTATCTGTAGGACTGTCGGTAGGAATGTCTGTAGAAAATGTCTTTAGGATTATCTGTAGGACTGTCGGTAGGACTGTCTTTAGGAATGTTTGTAGGAATGTTAAAGGGCAATCTGTATGTACACACATTCATGTTGTTTTGCATCATATACTTTATTGGCTGAATGTTCATCAAACAATAAACTTTACAAAAAACCTAATACTATGTGGGACGGGAACTCCATGGACTGACAGCTGATCAAGCAATACAATGTCAAATAAAATAGCAATGTGTATTGCAATGGCCACGCTTGTTAAATCAAAATGACTTAGGAATTAATTTGCAATAATGGCTAAGTAAACACAGTAAAGAAGGAATTCATCTGTACATCATAAGAACAAACATACGTCATGCTAGGTTCATTATAAATATGTCATGGACACTTATCGGAAACTAACCAAACAAGTAAATAACGAGGGTGCGTATCTGTCACGTGGTTACATCAACTGTGGAAGTAGTCTATGTCTGTGAAGAAGACAAACGACTTTATAAACCACAAGTTTTTAGTCTGGAAGAACCTGTTTATGGAAGCAGGGGCTTAAACCAATTGATATAACACTTATATACTTTAATTCAGATACAGTCAAACATCAGTGACGTCACATAATATTTCTTTGAGCTAAACGGCCATCCATGTAGAGGTGTCTGTGTGATTTGGCCATCCAAGTAGAGGTGTCTGTTTGATTTGGCCATCCATGTAGAGAAGTCTGTTTGATTTGGCCATAAAAGTAGAGGAGTCTATTTGATTTGGACATCCAAGTAGAGGAGTCTGTTTGATTTGGCCATCCAAGTAGAGGTGTCTGTTTGATTTGGCCATCCATGTAGAGAAGTGTGTTTGATTTGGCCATCCAAGTAGAGGTGTCTGTGTGATTTGGCCATCCAAGTAGGTGAGTCTGATTGATTTGGCCATCCAAGTAGAGGTTTCTGTGTGATTTGGCCATAAAAGTAGAGGAGTCTGTTTGATTTGGACATCCAAGTAGAGGTGTCTGTTTGATTTGGCCATCCATGTAGAGGTGTCTGTTTTTACCACCACGGCAACTCATGGTAGCAAGGTTTTATGTTGAGTTTTCCTATATCCTTTTATTTTTTCCACATCCGGGCATTTCCGATATACGGCCTTTCCCCTACATATGGGCTTTTCCTACATCTGAGGATTCATTTTTTTCTTTTTACTGGAAGATCATGGATTAATGTTGATAGGATTGCAGATATACGTCTATTTGCTATTTACTTGTTTAATTTTTTACCTAGCTAGAGAATAACTCATTGATTTTAGGACAAGGTTTTTAAAACAAAAGAAATTAACCAGACATTTTGGGTAAAAACATGTGCGTTTTGAATAGTCCAAAAAACTCGTATGAATAAGTGAGCTAAAATGGAAATTTAAAAAAAAAAATGTTTTGTGTGTCACAAATGAATAGAGATATACAATTAAAAAAAAACAACAACCAAAGTTAAATTTCAATGCAATTTACTTTCACAACTGAATATTTCACATGGAAATTGGATTTAATGATTTAAGAGTTTTTTGTTTAGTTTTCTAGATTGCACGTTAATTTGTTTAACTCTTGTGAATGGAGTAGACATTATTGTGTTTGTTTTAAACAAAGGAGGCGAACACAATTCATTTTCAGGACTTTCTCTTTCATTTATTTTTATACAAATTATTTTAATAAGGTATTTGGTAATCAGGGCTTTAAATAGCATTCATCATAATTTCAAAATTTCCCTGACTCTAACAAGTTTGAGACCTCCTGAAACAACGCAAGTGTTGGTGTTTGTTTTATAAACGGAGCAACAGAGCCTAAAACAATCTGAGTTAACAAGATGAGATAAATAGTGTCAAACTGGATCAATTTGGTTTCAGGGTTATCACAACGCGTTGGCAGTTTCTATGCAACTGATTTTCAGTCTAAAATAAAAAGAAAACAAATCTGGCTTTCAAAAGAATGTTTAATGTCATCTTTTAGAAATTATGTCCATATTTTATTACAAAAATCACAAGTTATAATAGCTCAAATGTGTTTCTGAATTAAAGAATATTTGTTGTAAAATTAAGATGACAGTCTAAAAAGCAATAACACGTTTTCATTTACTCCAATACATTTTCTAAGCTTTGTATAAGATGCACGCTTTTCAATCTTTTGGACTGATCAAATTATTTAATTGTGTATGCACACTTCTTACTGTATGCTATGGCTGAATCAATTAATGAAATGATATAAATAAAACATGGAAAATATTAATTTTTAGATTCTAAAATTAAAAATTCACTTATAACTCAAAGGAGATGAATTACATTTATTATTTTTTAAATATGAAGGGGCTCATTTTAAGGAAAATATTTTCGTTCAATTATTTATCATAACAGTAAAAAAATATTTTTAACATATATTTTATTGTTATATTCAGATACAATAAGTGAAAATTTATTGTTATGGAAACAAACAAATAGCCAAATTTGTCTTTAGATACAATCCCACCGCCCATAACTAAGACTGACAACGAATGTTCCTGACCCTAGAATTGGTGCTTTAAAAAACAAAACCATTATAACAACACAAAGCAATATAATCAATCAAAATTTTTTAAAGAGATAACAAGACATTATAACATAAGGTGATGAATGAACAAGTTGAATGCAAGTTATGTTTAGGTCCCTTGTGGAAAACATACATTTGTTTCATTAATATCAATATGGAAATAAAAACACAAGCAAATTTAATCATTTATTAAGTCATATATTTGGATATTTCAGTAAACCTATCAATACTCTTCAATTGTTTTGAAGTAAAGCAAGGGAGACTAAAACGCTTCTGACGGATGTCTTTACATATCTGTCTCTCTTTCTTTTTAATTATCCAACAGCTACATCAATAGCATTACTCCAAAAGGTAAGAGGTAGTGTGTTAACTGTAATTACAGAATGTAACTATATTGCTACTAGAAAATTCGTTCTAAACATAGATATGTAGAAGTCAATTTTAAAAGACTGGAGTTTAAACAAATATTTTTTATTTTTTTAATAGCGAATGATACATAAATATTTATGTAAACGTTGCTATCACAACAGAATTGATGGTTAAACTTTAAGAGACCACCTTTAAAAACTGCAAATGAAAGCCATATATTTCCATTAACCTGTACAATGAGTTTGTACTTTAAAAAAAAAAAAAGGAAATCTTATAAATAATTTTTCTCAAAGAATAACAAAATAAAATATGGACCAACTAGTTAGATTTTATTTATAGATTAATCTTATGTTTGACCTGTATTTGTACAAATAATGTGATCTTTGCAGTTGCATACAAACTGACACTTTGTCAAACCATGACTCAAACTTTGACAAGTGACACATGCAGCACTCAGGTCAGACGCTCTCCTGAATCTAGCATCATGTTTAATATAATTAACAGGTGAGAGTAGTCTCCCACTATTATTCAAGTTAGCCAATGCTTGGACCGCGTACCAACAAAGATGATCTGCTGGGACAACCCTTGCAATAGGCCAGGGACTTTTTACCAACAATTGTTATTTCCCTTTAAAGAATTGTTGGGGTTTACAGTCAGGAGAAATATTGCTATTTAATATGCATATCTTATATTGTTATTGAACATTGTTTTTGAACATTTGTATCGTATATTCTTTTTGTTCATTGTTTTTGTACATTGTTATTTTGTGTTGTTATATAAATTTTTGTATTTCGTTATTTACATAGACTTTATTTTTCTTTGTGTATATTGTTTTTGAAATTATTATAGTGCTTAGTTATTGAATATTGTAATTGGATATTGTTATTAAACACTGTAATTTAACATTGTTTCTTAACATTGTAATTGAAAATAGTTATTTAACTTTTTTATTATACAATACTCTTTAACATTGTTATTGAACATTGTTATTTTAAACTGTTACTTAACATTGCTAATTAACATTTTTATTGTACATTGTTGACCAGATTTATTTTATGTAAATCCGTAATAATCGTTATCATGATTACTTTATCTTTTGATTACTTTTTAAAAACGTAAACATTTTTTGTTTCGTTGTAATAAGAAAAAAAAAAACAGATACACTAAAATTGCAATAAATTAAAATTCAAAAACTTGATGAAACGTCGCTCCATCTTTCTTTCGAATTTTCATTTCAACAAATGAACACCTTTTGTCACGAGTCCAATATACAAAATCTTTCGAACCGCCCCACACACCGTTTAGATTTGTAATACTACAGTCCTTGTACCACCAGCCTGAATTTTGATTTTCACGGCTTGCACAATTGATTTTCGAATCCTTGTCATTGTCCCTGTCCAATGTAGTAAACGCCTGATCCTTGTGGTAGCTGAACTCATCAGTGGCATTTCCAGAGTACGCACCAAGACGTAGCGTGTACAGCTGGTTCTCGTCCTCAACTTTAAAGTAACTGTAGATGGCGTGTTGATCGACCATTTCACACTTCATGTCGATTCTTAGCATGCAATCTACCTGTGAAATAAAAAAAAATAAATAAATAAAATAATATAAATTTTTTTTTAAAATTTGTGAATTATAATAGATAATATCAACCGAATTATTTTGGATAATTGACACGCGTCATTATATATAACAAATTAAAACAACTTTAAATATTGCAACATTCATGTAGTTCCCAAAAAATTATTATATTACTAACGGTTAGACTATTTGATTTAATTGTTACTTAAATGAATTTTTAGCAAAATTGTCTTAACATGAACAAAATAAATACGCTCTTTTTACAGATAATTTTTTTAAAAATAGTAAAAAATTCGTTGTAATTTTGTAAAAATGCATTTTTTTTTTACTTTTCATAATGGCACTACGATTTGTTAAATTTAAAATGTATGCAATAAAAACATGTTGAGAAATGTCCAAATTAACAAAAACAACAAAAACAAATCAAGTAAAAAAGCATCATATGCCATTACCGTTCGGGTCAAGTTGGAGATGAAGTCATTGCCGAGCCAAAAATCTCCTTGTAGAGAGCCAAATCCTTGTTTGTACGAGTCCCAGCCTACCTTGAAACTTGTGTCTCCTTTGACACGTCGCTTTGAAGTAAATAGAAATTTTAATTTAAATATTGAAAATGCACAAATACCTATTTTATATTTTCATCAATATAAATGATTAAAAAATTCATATACTATAAGCGAAATAGCCACAGTCACGAAAAACTTGAACGTAGTGTAACATGGCGGGTTTCAGCCAGTCTTGGTGGCAAACGTTACGCCCAGGTCCTCACTAACTGTTCACATGCACCTAGCTGGCCGTAACCTACCCGTAGCATACTCTATGTAACTTACCTGTATGATAATCCATCCCCCACTGTCAGTTTGTGTATCACACAAAATTTTTGTAGTGTTGTAAATTGACGTCACCACCCTGGGACTCAGTGAACTGTTCATTCCTCTTTCACATTTGAGCTGACCAGGGAAAAGACAAGAGAGATAAGTTCAGATCAGATAAGGGGATTTACTAGTTCAATTTAAAATAGGTATAACATATATATATATAACCACAGGACAGTGTATAATGTATTAATATTGTTTGCACAAACCATTAATTCTTTAGCTAACACATACCGGGTTTTCTTGTAACTTTAAAGGCGCTGGTGTGCCGGAAGAATTAGCGGTCATTTTTCCTTGCATCTTTTGACTCGTCCACCAATCATCAAGTTTTTGAGAAATTGAATGTAATGAGCGTTCTATTTGTGACATGTTGACATGGCCATCGTTGTCTTGAGTCAATTCTTTCCTTGAAACACAGACTTCTACTTTATTCATCATTTCATTCAGTTTGGCATCTAGTTTTAAAAACATGACGTCATTACTTCCTTGTAAAATGCTCTTTATATATTGCATTTCAATGGCGGATCTGTTCATGTTTTTCTCATCCTCAATCATGTTTTTAATGTTGATGAACATCTCCGTCATTGATATATTAAACATAGAAACCAGCCTTGAT
Organism: Lymnaea stagnalis; assembly: GCA_964033795.1. Classification (NCBI taxonomy): domain Eukaryota; kingdom Metazoa; phylum Mollusca; class Gastropoda; family Lymnaeidae; genus Lymnaea; species Lymnaea stagnalis. The sequence continues at coordinate 191,729 of CAXITT010000900.1, read as the reverse complement.
TCTAAACCAGAGAACTTTTGGTTGAAATCAGTTTCTTGTTTTGTTTGTGTGTCTATCAAACTATTTAACGGTATTTCTGAATGTTTGTCTGCAGTAACAGGATCGGAATTTCCCGTTTGGAAACTGAAAGCCATTCTGTCCCTCAGAAGAGCATTTGGTGAGATTAAATTCTTTAGAAACAGACCACTATTGTCGGAGATCGTTTGTTCAAACGAAATTTGTGATTTCATGTACAAATCTGTTTCATCTTTTTTACGAGAAGTAGACACAGTTGCCTTTTCTGAGAAATCCTTTTGACCATTTACATTAAAAAAATTAATCCTGCATATAAAATTAGCTTCCAGACAGTCGACTCTTTCAGTAAAGTACAAGCGAAGTTCTCCATGATGCTCTGACATTGATCCAGTGATGGTAACACTGTTTCCTGTGTGAGATTGGATGTCCGAGTCTTTAGATAACATCGTAGAAAGTAGAGTCCTGTTATTTAGATAATAAATGTCCATTTTGATGAGGGCCGAGACGTTATCGTCTGTGACGTTGTCAACATGACAGCGAAGAAGTCCACAAAATGATTTACCTTTAAGGGAAAAGTTCTTTCTCTCCATGCTGAATTCAAATCCTAAAACGACAAATTAAGTTAGAATTACATGTATGATAATGCTTTTAACTTAGACTAAAATAGCGTCCTTAACCACTGGTAATAATCATTGTTTTAAATAAGTAAGGTTACACATAATTTTATGTTTTGGAAAATATTCTTTTTATATTAAAAAAAACCCAAACTTAATCGATATTATTTGAATGACTTCTCCGACTATTTCACAAATTAATGGGAATTTTAGCGACAGTGTACCCATTTTCACTTCATAATACATTACAGTTGATCACTCCTTCAGAATCATTGGTTTTAGATATATTCACGTAATTTAAATTGATTTGAATATCCAGTTTATTACCCTTGAATGTGTTGACATTCGTTTGAGAGATTAGGTCACAAGTTAAAAAAAAAAAAATGTGTACCAGTGAGTACCCAGCATGCGTTGCAATGCCCTCTTAACACAAGTTTAGAGAACACCTCTAAAACATAAATTAACAAGCCTTTTGTCAGGTCTTCAAACATTTAAATAGTACTGACCATTACGGTTTTTCAGACAAATCAGTTACAGTATACTGAGTACAAGTAAAATACCAGATATTGTTTGTAATCAATAAATCAATAACTAGATTTGGTATGTTGTTTCTGTACAATATAAACTAAATTCACAATTGTGCAATGCTGCCATGAGTTTTTTCTTGTATGTTTTTAAAACTACTTAAAATCGCTTCCCTTTCATTCTTCTTTACCTTTGTTTTTGTCCGTGTTTTGAGCCCACTTCTATTTTGTTTATTTTATTTTTTTTTTTTAAAGGTAGGATACATGTTTATATAAGTGATTGCAATAGCTACCGAGGTATTTCTCTCCTTGGATTAGTTGAACAGAGATGTGCCGGTGTTGTCCTTAAACGATTGCAGACTCAAGCTAACCACATCCACCCAGAGCTCAAGTGTGTCTCTCAGAATGGGTGCTCAACAATAGACATGGTATTCTCGTTACGTCAAATGCACGAGAAATGTCGTGAACGGCATATGCAACTTTCTATTGCTTTTATAGACCTGACAAATCCTTTTGACTTGGTAAGTCGAAGAGACCTTTTTCAGTATGTTATAAAGAATATGTTGTCCCCCCAGAGTTGCTCACCATCATACAGTCATTTCACAAAAACATGCACAGCACAGTAACATCCAATGGTACTGTCTTAGAGTTATTCTCAGTGAGCAGCTGTGTAAAACAGGGTTGTGTACTGGCACCAAGGCTCTTCTCGATTTTCTTCTCAATGATCCTTTGATGTGCCTTCAGGGATTATGAAAATTGAAGGTACGTCCATCAAGATCTGATGGTAGGCTGTTCAATATCGCCCACCTTCGTGCAAAGACCGAAGTAAAAATGGTGCTGATTCGTGAACTGCAGTTCGCTGAAGATGCCGACTTAGCATCTAACACAGAAGAAGGTTTGCAGGCGCTGGTCAATCGTCTTTCACATGCTTTTAAAGAGTTTGGACTTCCCATTAGTCTTCAGAAACACATGTAATGATACGAGAAGCACCGTCACATCCAATCATATCTGTAGAGGAATATAATATTTCGGTTGTTGAGCATTTCATATACCTAGTATCCAAAATTTCAAGTTCTCTCTCTATTGATGAAGAGATAAATATCAGGATCGCAAGAGCAGCAGAAACTATGGCTAAATTAAATAAGCGTGTGTGAAATAATCTCAACCTAACTGATAAAATAAGTGTCTATCAGGCATGTGTGATTAGTAAGCTCTTATATGGTAGCAAAGTGTGTACCACATTTACCAGTCAGGAGCGGAAACTCAACAGCTTCCATAAGAGATGTCTGCATGCGTCGAATTTTACGCATTCGATGTCAGGACAAGGTGCCTAACACGGAGGTCTTGGAACGTGCAAACATGTTTAGCATATTGTACTATTTTAGCAAGAGGCACCTTCGCTGATTAGGCCATGTAAAGAGAATGGAGGAAGGCCGTATCCCAAAGACGCTGCTGTATGGAAAGTGTGCAGAAGGGACAAGACTTATTGGACGGCCATGCCTGAGATTTATCGACGTTTGCAAAACGATCATGAAGGAAGCCAATCTTGAAAACAATGAATGGGGGCTCATTGCCGAACAACGTTCCAGCTGGCGAACTGCAGTGTATACATACATAAATATATACACACTCATACATACATACGCATATACACAGATGTATACGTACATTCACACAGTCATACAAACATATATATATATACATTATTACATACATACATACATAAATATATACATACATACATACGCATATATGCATATGCATACATATACACATACATTCATATATGCATGCATACATACATACATACGTAAGTACATACATAATACATACATAACTACGTAGAAATTACATGTATATATACATATATATATATATATATATATATATATATATATATATATATATATATATAT
>CAXITT010000900.1:141713-188632 GCA_964033795.1 Lymnaea stagnalis | reverse complement strand
TATATATATATATATATATATTAGCTATAATTTTACACATTTTTTTAAAATACGGGCGAATGTGCTAGTAACTAACAATGCATGAACATATTTAGGCAGCGGAAAACTTGAATTTGGTTGTTTGTTGTTTTTTTTCTTTTTGAAAGCCCATAGTCAAATTACGTTTTATTTTTCTGAACCTTGAAGAGTCGAGTAAACATCTCGGACACTTTTTTTTTATATTCAATTTCAAATTTTTTTAGATATTTAACGACACAAGTTTTGTGACAATTTTTCACTGTTTGCCAATGTGGGGCCTATTTCCCTTGGAGAGCTGCACTTTGATAGTTTAGGGTAAGAGTATCGGAATTCAAAAATGTGTTGTCTAGAAATTGAAAACAAAGCGTCTACTATAATTTAACTTGTATTTTAAAGAGGAGAGTCTTAATTTAAAAAACTTAGTTTGTTAAAAGTGTTGTAAAAATATGTTGGTTTTAAAAACAGCCCATAGTCTCAGTTGGCAAAGAATTTTATCAAGAACTGATATTGCTCTATAAGTAGATTTGTAAAATGCAGGACTTGACATTTTTTAAATTTACACTTAGAGTTATATTCCTTGTCAGCACCTGTATAGTGCATTGTTTTCTTTTGATGTTACTGTTAACAAGGTTTGGAATTAATTCCTACACAAAGCCTCCGTGTTTCCTAGTAGTTTGAGTATTGTGTTTTTTTTTTTTCCAATTGCTAAAAATTGACACACTTTTTGCTGTCATACTTACATAAGTATTTTCACATGAATGTGTGTATGTAATAAAATTACATTTGAGTATCACTAGATTTTAGTATAGTTTGTCTTAGAATGCTGTTAGATCAGTCGTTTGTTACGTATTGTTTGGAATAAAAACAAATAATTAACATAGATTTAATCGTTATAACTATAACAATATGTAACAGGTGCTGTGTCTGATGTTGCTTGGCGTGTATATACATTTAATAGCAGCAAAAATGTGTGTGCATAAATGTCAAGAGGTAAGTTGCTTTCAGAAGGAATCTATCGCATTTTTAAGTGAATTCTTTTCCTATTATTTTACATTTCAAGGAAATTTTCGTACAGCCTCACAGTAAGATGAGAAGTGCAAGCAAAAAAAAAAAGCAACAAAAAGGAAACACATGTTTATTATTGGGAGGAATATTTTCGAAAATATTGGTAGCAAAAGAACCGATAGAAAATGAATGAATAGATTGAAACACAACTTGTTTTTTATTTTTATTATTTATATTTTTTTACATTTTTATTATTTTTTGGGTTATCTAGGTTGATCCATCCCAACTCTTGAAAAATATATACATTTTTCACAAGTTGTATTTTTTCGACATAGCCAAATTGAACAAAGCTGTGGAGACTCATACTGTTGATTTATACCCAGGCTAATGTGGACTCTTCTTCTATATCTTAAGGGCCCACAATCAATTTATTGATCATTTTGGCTCCTATGCCTGTAGATGGGATTTGCAATGTTTCTGTTACTGGTGGTGATGAGGAAATTATGCACTAGGGGTTTGAAGGCTTGAGGCAATAGACACAAATGTGTCTAGTGTTGTCGCCTCAACCGTTCATTTTGAAAGATTGTTCCAGTCCCTGATTGTCTTGGGCAGGAATGAGCAGCCAGTATACTGGCTTCTTGCTGGTATGAGCCTGAATTGCCTGTCATGGCGTCGTTGCTGTCTATGGGGGAGAGGGACGAGTTTCTGTTTAATACTGGAATTATTATGCGCTATCCAGCGAGTTCAATTGGAAAACAACAACCCAAATTAACATTAATAAATAATAATAATAATAGAAAATTGCGTTAATATTCATGTAACCTTTGAAAATAATTTGAAATAATGGCTGTCAAAGCTTTTTCGATAATAGGTGTCTTTATGAGAGCTATAAATAGGCTATTTTTGAACATTCAAATAAATATAAAAACTATTGCAGAAGTTGATCTTTCTGCCGAGGACCAAACCAACCCCACTTTATTTTTTTTTTTACATTACACATATCTAAACAAATATTTCTTTTAAAAATATTACTAACCCAATTTACTCAGGGCGTATACAATATATATTTGTGTGTAAAAAATCTGCCTAATAATATATATGTGGCGTTGAATCAGATTTTACAAAATAAGGTGTATATAAAATGCCGTAGGAAGTAGATGGGGGGGGGGGCTGGTCCTCTACTGTCCGCCATTTTTATCTTCACTCTCGTGCGGGTTGCATTTGGGGCGAAGAGTTGCAAAGCGTCATTTTACTTTCCCATCAATTCCTTCTCACTGGACGTCAAATTGGTTNCAGATTTTACAAAATAAGGTGTATACAAAATGCCGTAGGAAGTAGATGGGGGGGGGGGGCTGGTCCTCTACTGTCCGCCATTTTTATCTTCACTCTCGTGCGGGTTGCATTTGGGGCGAAGAGTTGCAAAGCGTCATTTTACTTTCCTATCAATTCCTTCTCACTGGACGTCAAATTGGTTGTAGAGATGTGTTTGTAATCTTAGATGCTGGTCCACTTACATTGAATCATTAGTTAGAAGAAGGGGCGAAGTAAAAACAAAAGCTGTCAACTAGGGGATATTAACCAAATGTAAACATGTTTAGTTCTGTTGTCTTTTGATGACCAATGATAATACGCTCCTTGCTAGCCCATTTCGAAGCTCGGATAATATAAGCATATGTGACAGATGTGATAATATAGGACTTTGTTAAGATGGAAACGTACAGGTATATGCGTCAGATGGAATAATATAGGTCTATGTGACAGCTGGAATAATATAGGCATACATGGCACATGAAATAATATAGGCTTATGTCATAGCCGAAAAAATATAGATCACTGTAACAGATGAAAAAATAGACAATTTAGAAGTTCTCGGCGTGCAGAAATTTGGATCAAAAAGAAGCCGCCATCTTATAAGGCTAATAAATATTGTTTAATAAATCTTTATAATATTTTAATTATAATTTAAGTGCTTGGTTTCTATGTCCTACTTTAGAATTATTTTTTACCCTAAAGTCATGGTTTCGTTTGGCCTTGCAACAAATCCTTCCCTGCGATTATGACTTTGAACGTCATCATTTCTTGGCACAAAGAAATTTCTTTGTTCTAATACTTAGCTGGAATGAGGTTTTGAGGCAAGGGGTAGAGTTAATATAAGGACACATAGCCGTTATTCATTGTCAATAGACAGTGATTGTAGTACGAAATGACTGTGTCTCATAGAGGCACGTGGGCTCAAAGGATGGACCATGTAGAATGATTACAATTTTAAAGAAGACAAAATAAAAACTCAAACTAAATACTCTTTCAATGATTTTAATTTAATTTTATACATTAAAAAAAATTAAAGTTCCCAGACTGCTGAGCGCAATAAAAAATTCAGGTATGTCAAACAATGGATTTTGTTTACCTTTTCTTGTTTTTTTTTTTTTTCTGAAAGGTGTGGGGACAATAGTTTCTCAATGAGCTCCAATAACCCCCAAAACCCCAATCTATCTCTCTCTCTCTCTCTCTTTCTCTCTTTTTTCCATCCACTTTGATTAAGTTCATAAGATAGTTATTTTATTTTGTTTACCTTTTTTTGTTTTTTTTTTTTTTCTGAAAGGTGTAGGAACAATAGTTTCTCAATGAGCTCCAATAACCCCCAAAACCCCAATCTATCTCTCTCTCTCTCTCTCTTTCTCTCTTTTTTCCATCCACTATGATTAAGTTCATAAGATAGTTATTTTGTTACCTGGGTTTGTGAGAATGAAGTTTGTGCATGAAAGGTGTTGATCGTGAGTTGGTGAGAGGCGAGTTGTGATTGGTCGGACCATGCAAACTCAGTTCAAGGAGTTTGGTTGGTGGGGCTATGAGTGTTTTTAAATTTGTTAATTTAGTAATGGTCAGTGTTATTATGTAAGCCTTGCTCAGTTTCATTAAGTCAGTGTTCGTCAGTATGTTAAGTTAGAGTTGGTCAGTGTCACAGATACGCGATAATGATTTACAAGGGAGTTAAGTAATGTGAGAATTATCACTTATAATATATAGAGTATTGGCACTTTGAAAAACCTAACAAATCATAGAGGAACAAAGATGGAGACGAAATGATGTCGGTTATTAAGTCCATATTATGTTGTAAGATTTGGTCTTAGTATAGTGATATCCTTATCAAGTAGAGAAGTAACCGAGAAGCTATATTCTAAGTGTTTTGGGATCAGCTCATGTATTAACAATAATCATTATTGCAATCGATTGTTTTAGCATATAATAAACTTTAATAAAGTATAGTCACTATTCACTTAATCAACAACACCTCTGTTATCATAGCTCTTAACTAGATTAAGGTTGTGAGTGATGGTAGATGTGACACAGACACACAATCGATTTGGTGGCAGAGGACAAAATAGGAACGTGGACATAATCCTAATCATATCTATTAAAAGTTATATTTTTCCTCTAGGAATAAACAGCTGATACGTTTGAATTCAAGATGGCGGAAAATTGTCTTTGATATGTACGAATTTCTGATGCTACTGATACTACCGACTGATGGCCTTACATATGTTGAGTGTGGAGGAAAATGTGGAATTGATGACCAGAGCTTACATATTAGTGGAGGAAAATGTTGAATTTATGACCTGAGCTTACATATGAGTGAAGGAAAATGTGGAATTGATGACCTGAACTTACATATGAGTGGAGGAAAATATGGAATTGATGATTTGAGCTTACATATGAGTGGAGGAAAATGTGGAATTGATGATTTGAGCTTACATATGAGTGGAGGAAAATGTCGATTAAACTATTTTCCTGATGTTGATGACTTTACTTAGTGTAGAGGCAAATAGTGTGGAGGTAAATGTGAATTAGATTGCTGATGACCTTACCATGTTTGTGGAGGAAATGTGAATTGAACTTATTTGAACTTGACTATGTTAAAAAATCACAATAGACAGTGTAATCTGTGTGACTATGTTAAAAAATCACAATAGACAGTGTAATCTGTGTGACTATGTTAAAAAATCACAATAGATAGTATAATCTGTGTGACTATGTGTATGATAAGAGGTTATCATTAAATGTAATAAATATTCAAGAAATAAAGATTCATTGAAAACAAGACGTTAAAGAAGAAGAAAAAACATTATTTAAGATTAACTTTATTAATGTATTACATGTTGTTTACATAATCAATTTGTATCAGGGCTCAAAGGTTTTTTTTAAACATCATTATTGTCAGAGCACAGATATAAAGTACTTTTAGATGACGTATTTTTTGTTAACTTGAGGGATTAGTGTTATGTTAGCACTGTATATATTGAAATGTTGCCCTATTCTTAATAAATAAGTATTGTTTGTATTAGATTGTGATTGTCAAGTTTGTAAATTGTCTAATCTATTGGAAATTTCTGTCATATTAGTTATTAAAAATTGGTCTTGTTCGTATTACTTTTCATGATTTCTCTCCTCAAATCCTCCATCAATTTAAACAAAATAGTGACTTGTTTTTGTTTAGTCTTGTGAGTGTGATATATGTTTATTCTTTATAAATAGTGTTATTATTAATTCATAACTTTTTATTTGATAAAATCTCTGAATAGGAAATAACATACGCCTAGATGTTTGATTTAATTATACATTTTTAATGGATGGATTAAACGAAGAGGACTATAGATTAAAGTGAATATAACATCAATACAAGTCGACGTACACATAAAACATGGAAGTCATTTAAAGAAATACTAGCACTAGCTAAAGACATGGGCTATGAAGGTGATCAACTAAAGGAATCTGTTCATTAAGAAACACACAGATTTGAAAGAGAGAAGATTTAAGAGATAGATGTAAGGGGTGCAAGAAGATCCCATCCAATGGAATTTTAAAAAATTGGAATCAGTCAGTCTTATCAATAATGGAACATTTAAAGAAATTAATAAAACAGGGACTTATCGAAAACATACTAATACTAATATCAAATTACAACCGTTTAACCTCAAAAAGACAAAACAACCATGCCTTAACAATGATTTACTTTGCAACACGGCTGATAGAAGCTATCAAATTACAGCGGAGAGCTTTTTTCATGGATTATTATCAATTTTTACAAAAATCGGATTTTCTGACAAAATTTTGTCAGATGATGGAACTCAATTTAAGTCACAAATTACTGCAGCTTTCACACATATGCTGAATATAACACCGACCTTGGCAGCAAGATACAGACCACAAGCAGATGGTGCAGTAGACAGAGCTAATCAATCAACCAAGATGATGTTAAAGAAAGTTGTCAATGATAAACAAGGAGATCGTGACATGATTACTTTTTGCCTACAGAGAAATACCACATAAAACTATAAGTTTCTTACAATTTGAGCTCGTTATTAGAGTAAATCCTTAAAGCCAACTAGAAACATTACATAATCAATTTCTATTTCATAAAGAACCAAGACAAGAGAAGAAATTATGGACGCTGTGCAATATGCCATGAAAAACTTACAAAATAAAAACTGTAAATATAGAGATTTAGTCAACAGAAACAGATATCTTAGAACTAGAACCTCAAATCAAGGAAGTTGTTTTTCTACAACAGAAAGTTAGATTTGAAAAGGCATAGCAAGGTCCACACATTGTAATAGAAAAATATAGTAATGTCGAGTACTTAAACAGTATCAATGGAAAAACAGGTTATTTCACATTAATTTACACAGACAATTTGATGAGCCACTTAAACCTCTACAAACTATTGTAGAAGAAATTATAGAAGGTAAACAAATCTCCTCATTGAAGAATGACAAAGTTACAAATGTCATTGCGAATATTACAACTACAGAAGAAAATGAAGAACTGAAAATGCATCTGCTACAACTAGATCAGAAAGAAATGATAGAAAATATAATTTTTTCGAAGGATATACCTAAAGAAATTAGACTGAAGATAAAATGTATATTAAAAAAAATAATGTTCACCTATTACAAATACACCAGGCAACACAGACGTAATAAAACATGACATCAGAGTAACAGATGATACTCCATTTAAGATCAAGCAACATCAAAAACCTTATCACTACTGAAATGCTGTAGAAGAAGAAATAAAGAATTTATTGGAGCTTAAGTTGATAAGAAATTCAAATTCTGCATATTCTTCTTTGTCATTGTAAAGAAGAAAAATGTAATTGGAAATATTAGACTGTGTTGTGATTTCAGAAGATTAAATCAAGCTACTGTAATAGACAGAGAACCTTTGAAATAATAAAGATGACCCTGTCAATGAAATAGCAAGGAAAAATATATTTACACATATGGGCTTAACATGAGGATTTTGGCAAATCAAAATCGAAGTGAAAGTTAGCCTTTTAAGTAATTGTTATACAGTATTGTTAAGTTAATGTTGGTTAATATGTTCAGTTACGGCTGTAGTCTGAATAGTTGCAAGTGTTTGTTTAATTAGAGAGGAGATAGACGTCTTAGGATAAGTTTCTATGTAGTGTTGATTTTATAGAGAACATTTTGTCAACCGATAGCTGATGTGATAGTGTCAACGAAATAAGGAACTGATACCATTACTTGATCTGAACGTTGTTGTTGTTCTTAAGAGTAGTCCAAGTGTGGCTGTACATTATATCTGGTATGTGTGACTCTTAGTGTAGAATCTGTTTGTGTTGTTGTGAACCAAGTCAACTTTGCCAGTGACAAGAACAAGCTAATTGTAACATCCGATAAAATTACCTTCCTAAAGAAAGAACATTTTAACAATGTGCAGTGCTATTTCAAGCTCGTTATCTTCAGCTTTCACTGTGGCAAAGTAACTAAATATTGATTTGTACTAATCGCGTGGGGGTTGGGGAGGAACATTCGAATTACGCCCCAGGCAGGCACAATGGCTCGCTGAGTTACTAATTATACATACAGCAAACAATATGTCTCCAGTTTTAAAGCGTATATAATTGCACAATGTATAATTCATTATCATGTATCATTTAAAATATCTTTAATTGATATTTAGTATTGCCTTCCCTTCACAGAATGATACATATGCTTTCACTGTGGCAAAGTAACTAAATATTGATTTGTACTAATCGCGTGGGGGTTGGGGAGGAACATTCGAATTACGCCCCAGGCAGGCACAATGGCTCGCTGAGGAGGTTCGAGGTATCGCTTCACAGAGCAACACAGTCAAAAAACGCTTTTCTCCTTATAGGGGGCGATTTTAACTTTCCTGGTTGGAATTGGCAGATTCCTGCCTTGAAGCCCAAGTCCCCATACCCTGTTCTACACTCAGAATTCATGGAGATAATTAACAACCATGGTCTGGAACAGCTGGTTAAAGAACCCACGAGGGGGGAAAACACTCTTGACCTACTCCTCACCAATTGTCCACATCGTGTCCAAAAAGTTGAGGTCATCCCCGGGATTTCGGACCACAGCATTCCTTATTGTGAATTTCAGGTCAACACACTAAAAATGAAACAAATCATTCGAGAAATCCCAATTTATGCCAAGGCAGACTGGGATGGCCTAAGGATTGCAACCACAGAGCTAAGCTCAAACATGAAGGTGATTCAAGGTACAGCGACAACAGACGAGCTGTGGGTGAAGTTCAAGACTACAATCACTGATGCAGTGAAGAAATTTATACCACACCAAATCACCAAACCTAGGATAAATCAGCCATGGGTCACGGCTGAAATCCGTAGGCTCATCCACAGGAGAGACCGCCAATACAAACGCATGAAGAAAAATGGCTCGATGGAACTGAGAGAGGAGGTACTGAGACTCCGCCGAACCATTCAACGCTTATTGCGTAGATCGTATTGGAACTACATGAACGGCATCTTCTCAGAGGAAGACACCCCGACCAAAGATGTCAAGAACAAGCGCTTCTGGAGCTATGTGAAACACCAAAAGTCCTCAAACGCTGGAGTTTCCCCCTTGAGGTGGGATGGCCAATTGACATCTGACCCAAAAGCACAGGCGGAGATACTCAATCAGCAGTTCCAGTCGGTCTTTGGTGACGGTAGAGAGTACTCTGAGACTGAGTTCCTTCTGAAGACCAAAATGATGAACAGAGCCTATCCTATCATGGGAGATATCCAGATATCAGAACAAGGTGTGTTTGCCCTCCTCAATACCATTAACCCTTACAAAGCATGTGGTCCTGACAACATTAAACCACGAGTGCTCAAAGAATTAGCCAAAGAAATCGCTCCTGCACTGACAATCCTCTTCCAATCGTCACTATGCACAGGAAATGTTCCAGCAGACTGGAGAACAGCGCATGTCACTCCAATTTACAAGAAAGGGGAGCATTCCGACCCTGCCAACTATCGTCCGATATCCCTCACTAGCGTCGTCTGCAAACTGTTGGAGCACATAATCGTAAGCACAGTCATGAAGCATCTTGAAAGCCAAAATATACTCAATGACTGTCAACATGGCTTCCGAGTCAATAGGTCATGTGAGACCCAGCTTCTCGAATTTGTAGAAGACTTGATGACCAATCTGGAGAACCACAAGCAGACTGACGTGCTAGTAATGGACTTCGCAAAAGCATTTGACCGGGTGAATCATAGTTTGCTTCTACACAAACTCCAGATATATGGGATTCAAGGCACCACTAAAACATGGATCTCTAGCTTCCTCAGCCACCGACGCCAAGCAGTAGTGGTGGGCGGTACAAGCTCCTCCTTTGTCAATGTGAAGTCAGGGGTCCCCCAGGGATCAGTCCTGGGCCCCTGTTTGTTCCTAGCATACATTAATGACCTACCGGAGAAACTGACATCACAGGCAAGACTGTTTGCAGATGACACAGCAGTGTATAGGACGATCGCCAACAGATCTGACCAGGACCAGCTACAACAGGATCTCAATCTGTTAGCTGAGTGGGAGATGAGCTGGGACATGGAATTTCACCCTGCCAAGTGCCAGACACTATCAATCTCTAGAAGTTGTACTCCTCTACACTACCAATACAAACTGCACGGCCATATTCTTGAGCAAGTTTCCTCCGTAAAGTACCTGGGTGTTACCATTCAAAGAGAGGTCCGCTGGGACGAGCATATTAACAATGTATGTAACCAAGCAAACCAAGCCTTGGGGTTCTTAAGGCGAAATCTAAAGATTGGCAACTCCTGTGTGAAAGAAAGAGCATATAAAGCCTTTATCCGTCCGATTTTAGATTATGCATCTTCAGTCTGGGACCCATTTACCCAGAAGAGCATTGACAGGTTGGAGGCGGTCCAGCGACGAGCAGCACGCTTTGTCCTAAACCGCTACAGGAATACCTCTAGTGTTGGCAGCATGCTAGAAACACTAGGCTGGTCACCATTGGAGAAACGACGACGACAATCCAGGCTCTCCATGATGTACAAGATAAATAATGGGCTGGTCCACTGTTCCAGTATTAAACAGAAACTCGTCCCTCTCCCCCATAGACAGCGACGAGGCCATGACAGGCAATTCAGGCTCATACCAGCAAGAAGCCAGTATAGGAGCTGCTCATTCCTGCCCAAGACAATCAGGGACTGGAACCATCTTTCAAAAGGAACGGTTGAGGCGACAACACTAGACACATTTGTGTCTATTGCCTCCAGCCTTCAAACCCCTAGTGCATAATTTCCTCATCACCACCAGTAACAGAAACATTGCAAATCCCATCTACATGCATAGGAGCCAAAATGATCAATAAATTGATCGTGGGCCCTTAAGATATAGAAGAAGAGAAGAAGATATGCTTATGAAGATTAGTAATTTAAGGAACTATTCCTTAACGTTGGTATACCAAAAAATATATGTTCGACAAATAATTTACAACCGAAATAAAAGCAGAAAATAATTTTCATCCTCTAGATCAGTTTGTGATTTGTGCATGTTCCATTCGGCTTTAAGAAAATAAATTCACACAATGTTTCCGATTTGTGTAAAGTGTCAATGACGTTTGAGACAATCAGAAAATGAGTTCACAAAGGTCAGATGTTCGAAATGGTGTGGAAATTTGAAGACAAATTGCGTCAAATTAAAAAAAAAGATTTTTATGACCAACGTTATATAATATATGTATATATGATAGATGTGTATGTATGGTCGCAGTTTTTTCAAGTTCTCCTAAGGTGACATTTAGTCCATGTACATCAATGTAGACATTGTTTTAAAAGTTACCGTATAACTACGTATTCTATTATTTAATTCACTGGCATCACGTAGGCCATTTGTTGCACAACTTCTGAAAACTTAATGTAGTACCTTGTATTCTATCATTTTCTTTACTTGCATCGTTGATTTTACAAGGTCTGAAAAAGTTACTTTACTACTATTTGTTCGATTATTTCATTTACTTCCTTTATTACTATGTGTTCAGTCATTTCCTTCACTTGCATCATGTAGCCATTGGTAACACAAGGTCTGAAAATGTACTGTTCACTATGTAATTCTACCATTTTCTTCACTTGCATCATTAATGGCATTTGTTAAGGACTTCACTGTATATTGTGATTGCGTTGTTTAGAGATTATGTGCGTTGATGTATCTGTTATTCTTATTATTTAGTGACGTATTTTGTGGTGAGTGAATGGACGTATTGTTGTTGTAGTAATTGTGATCGAGTAACAGCAGCTGACGATTTCGTTTTGTTTTAAAGATACTGCATTATAATAACAGATGGTTTGTGAAGTTAATATAATTTACCCATAAACAAAATCTATCCGTCGAAACTTTGGGAGAATCAGTTCGTATCACCATTGGTTACACAATTTCTAAAATAGTTACCAAATTACTATTTATTCTATACTTTTCTTCACTTGCATCATATGTGTCAATGTTTACACAAATTCTGAAAATTTACTGAATAAATATGTATTGTATCATGTTTTTTTCACTTGCACAATACACGCCATGTTAAAAGCCATACAGACCTCACAACACTAACTAAAACTTAAATAACGTACAACATTACGTACATCATAAAATCTGTACAATCATAACAGCAACAGAAATTAGTGGAATAAAAATTTAAGGGCTGGATGGAAGATTTAAATAAAATGTTAGTTGGAAAATATTTATATAGGGACATTTAATCTAATATTCACCTTCAACTCCAATGAAAAATGTTTTAAAAAGCTAAAAATAATATTGTTTTAAAAATTAAAATCTTTTTTTTTTAAAAATTGAGACCCATTTTATTATTTGATGCTTTAAATATTTATTTTTAAATAGTGTATTTCAATATAAGAATCTTATTCTTGTATTAATTACTCAGCTTAAAAATACGAATTTGTTCAACTCAACAAATTGTTTATTAACTAAATAAATCAATATCAGAGATGTTCGTGAGACACTTACCATAACAATTGATGATCATGAATACACATAAAATAATTGACGAAAGATTAAAACTTGTCATCGTTAAACGGTTTCAATATTCACGTGAGTATGTCATCCAGAATTATTAGATTTAAAGAACATACTTTGTAAAACTTGGAGAAAATAATGAAACGTTTCTATTTATACTGAAGATAATTTTACTTGATTTGTTTTCACTGTACATTTACAAAATAGACAAAACTGGGAAACTAATTCGTGCAACGTTCATTGTATCACAGGGTCATGATCACATTCCCACGCTAAACCAAGGCGTAGATATCAACATCTGGAAAAAAATGCAGACACATTCTCGGGGTTTGGTTTCCATAATTTTATTTCTCTTGACTCTTGTGATGCCCATGTTGACGTCTTATCAGAAAAAAAATTTCTTCCCAGTGCGTTATTTTATCTGGATTGGTAAGATAGAAAATCGTCCTTGACATTCATTTCTGAAAAGCCAAAATACTTTTTTTTTATTTTAAATATTTTTAAGACATATTTTCTGTTAGGCGTGGGAAAGTTTTCTGTTTATATTTTGAGTAAACATTCATTGACTTTTTTAAAATCTCTTTAAAAACATTTTAATTTAGTTTTAAGAATATAAAGTTTGTTTTCTATATTTTTATCTAACCGGCATTTAAAGGTAGAAATTTCCAAAATAAATTTAAATTTAACATTTTATAAATCTTCTCTTGTAAATGGTATCGAAGATGAACAAGAGAGTAAGTCTAGCATATCTGTGTAGTCGAGGTACGAAGAGTTTTATCTAAACACCTTTCTTTTTAAATTCATCAAAATTTAAATTTAAAGTAACTATGAAATCGACTTCTTTTTAAAACATTATTTCCATTTCCTCTTATTTAATGTTTCTGTTATTGATTAGACATTTTATTTTTAAAAAAAATATTTTACTAAATACTTGCAACATGAAATCCTTACAACCCCATAAACAAGCTTATGCTTGGTGTAGGTGTGAGTTGTTTGTGTTTTGTATGTGTATGTTAGTTGTGTGTGAATATGTTTGTTGTGCTTTGTGTCTGTTAACTTTGTGTGTGTGTTTTTTTTAGTGAATAAGGAGCGCTAGCTGAGATTGACTTAAGAGTGTAGTTTCTGAATACTGTTTGCGTGTGAGAAGGGTGTGCTTGGTGAGTTTGAATTAAGAGTGTAGTTACTGAGTACTGTTTGCGTGCATATAGGGTGTGCTTTCTGTGTTTGAATTAAGAGTGTAGTTTCTGAGTACTGTTTGCGTGACAGACGTGTGTTAGGGATGTATTCGTGTTGATGTAACTATTCACTCGTCTAACTCATTATAACGAATTCTTCTTGCCTCAAATCAGTGAATTAAATATATGTTCAATAAAAAAGCATTTGCATCTGCCCTACATATCAACTACTCTCAGGGACGCCAAAGGTCCTTTTGAGTTTTTTTTAAATAATTATATTTTACAAAAGAAATATTTTACAAATAAGCCAATAACTTAATAATTCTCCCTTTCTTTCAGCAAATCAAATTACCAAATTAATTGAATGTTCCAATAAAAAAAAAATATTGTATTATTTGTGTATAATTTACTTCCTGCTAATTGGAGAATTCTGGTTTGGGCTTCAATTCCCCCCAAAAAAAAGAAAACTATAACCTATTAAAAATAAATTAAACGTTTCCTTTTCTAATTTACTTTTGTTACATAGAGAATTTAAAAACCCAGCTGAGTGTTTGAGAGTGGGGATTATCTCCCTTAACTCATTTTGAAAGTAGCTGCTTTCTACCCCCCACCTCCCTTTTTCTCCCCACACACACACACACACACACAGTCCCTTGTGTAGACATTATATTGTTTATTTAACAAAATGCTGTTGCAGTAAGATTGACCTGCTATGTGAGTACGGAGATAGACCTGCTATGTGAGTACGGAGATAAGAGTAAACCGTCAAACAATGTCAGACCGGCCATGAACCTGTCAGGGGTCAGTATGACCTTGGATGGAAAATCCACGAATACTTTTTTTTTTTTTTTTAATTCTAAATTTGTTGTAATTTATTTGACAGAGTCTCGTGATAAACATGTGGAACGTACAAATAACTAGGTTGTAACCCGGGGAACCCGAATCAAGGCCAAGGCCAAACCTTGAAAGGAATTCTTTTTTTGCACGAAAACAACGAGCACATCGCAGGCGAGCCACTACTATGTCGTGACACAGTTTAGTTAGCGCTGACGTAGACACACAAAACCAAACTTATTAATTATGTCCAAGTATGAAATTACAAGCATCACATATTTTATTGTGGAAGGCATGCACGCAATTCTGGTAAGATTATTAGTATACTTAATTTGTTAAATCTTCAAATTGCTTTCTGGGACGGAAAGTCTTTCCCCCAACCCCCCAGCCCCCGCAACACACACACAAAAATCAATCCAAATAAGCCCGGCCTTGTTTGAGCATTTATTGTTTCTTACACTAGAATTACGTTTAAAAATAACACATTTATGAGCTCATGAAATGTAAAGAAACAAAATATACCAAAAGAATTATCAAGAGATTTAAATAAAAACATGGACAGGAAAACATAAGCTAATTAATTATTTCTTACCTCGTAAACTTAGGTACTTGGGTACATGGGCGCCCGCAGGTAGGGGCAAGGTGGGGCATTTGCCCCCCCCCTGGATTGATTGGATAAAAAAAATTGTAGACAAAAATAGACAAAAAATGTATTAAAGTAAAGAGAAAATAAAGGGAAAGTAACTAAGCTGATGTCCTGTCCGTTCATTCACCATACAAATACACTACAGAAAATTAAAACTATATTAAAACATTCGTAATATTTTTTTGCCCCCCCCCCTTTAAAGTTAATCGATTTTTTATGCCCCCCGCCCTAGAAAGTTTTCTGCGGGCGCCCATGCTTGGGTATATCAGTTAAACTCCATGCCTCCTTTAATAGAGTTTAAGCGAAACAAGGGAGATTGACCAGGTCCTAAAGGGTAGTCTTAATTAATTGTACTTCTTCCCCTTAATTTTTGTTTAATTTCTCCATACATAGCATTAATGTCCAGCAGTTAAGAGAAAATTCTTTTTGGACAGTTGTTCTGTGGAAATCATAAAAAATTGACATTAACTACAAAACACTGAAAGTTTTTTTTTTTTTTTTTTTTTTTTTTTTTTTTGAACAAATGGTGGATAAAAATTAGTGTTTGCGAAAATTGCGATTACAATGAAATTTTTATGGTAAAACTTTTCTAGACGACGTTTGAAACAGCCAATCAAATTAAACTTACATAGCTCAAAAAGAAATACGAACACCTTGATTAAACAAAATACAGCGTTTGGATCAAACAATAAAATAAATTCTTTGTCGCTAAAGAAAAACACAAGAGCATAGCATTCGACCTTATTGATTTTTTATTAATACGCCAATCTTAAATTTGGCGTGAATTTGCACAAATAATTTGATGTTTTATGTTGCATGCATGACGTCTATTTGTCAATTCTTGACTCACACTCAATTCTTCTATTGCTGCCCATAGATACTACTTACCAGCAAAGTGCTATTTCTTCTTTTTATTTTTATACCATTTTTTCTCTTGTTTTGTTTGTTGACGAAGGCTTTGTGTCGACACGTTCGCTGTTTTGTTGCGTTCATTTTTTTCAGGTTTCACCCTAATATGTTTTACTCATTTTATTTTGTCAAACGCGTGCTTTTCTTGGTCTGTGTCGTCTGCAGCAATCTTATATGCGTGTGTGTTGGTCAGTCTTGGACTGTGGGTTTACCCCACACCGTTGACATCCCCTGTGTTCCACGTATTAATTATCTGCTACGCTTGTCAATTAGCCAACACCTGGGCTTAACTCTCTACAACATATGTATAAAATACTTATTAATTAGTTAGCTAAAAATTATATGTGCGTCCAACTTTGTTCAATGTGGTTGATCCCGTCTCCTCATTTCAATCTCAAGAAATATAAAAAAAGCTTATTACTTAATGCTTTTCTTAAATATCCTTCCGCGTTTTCAAACCTGAAAAAAATAATGGGTGTCTTATACAAACGAATGTATTACAGATATAGTTTTACAATCTCTGACGTTACGAAATAAACTTTGAACAAGATACAATTTTATGTGCTGCAGATCATTTCCAATTAACTTTTTTATATTTTCAATAAATTTTATTAAAATAGGAAAATTTTTTTACGGACAGCTCATAATGACAATCTACGATGGGTAGCTTGAAAAAACGCCTTCATAAAAATTAAAATTAAATAAAATAAAAGTTACAAACAGCTGAAAAAATAACATCATTTTCTGACTACTACCTGTCGGGTCACGTTGGAGATGCATTCATTAGGGAGTTAAAAATCTCCCGTAGCGAGCCAACTCCTTGTTTATACAAGTCCCCGCTTACATTGAAACTTGTGTCTCATTTGACACGTCACTGAATGTAAAAACGAAATTTTAAATAAAATATTGACAATTATTTACTTTAGTCATAAAAACATAATACATTAAAACATAAAATATAAAATATTGTAAGCGTCTGATCAATTATTGCCAAAAAAACATGAACATTGTTTTCAGTCATTTGTGGGTGGTCAGAAACAAGTTTTCAGATAGAGTTCTCGTTATTATTCACAATAAACCTTTATTCGGTTATTTAAAGAGAATAGGCAATGTAGCGGAATATACATTGTATCATGTAATTCTATCATCCAGGGGCAATTACTATAGAAGACTTCGTATATCTTTAAACTCTTTCCTATTCGAAGAACTTTTGCTTTATTAGAAAGTGACGTAACATTCTTCCTTAATTGTAACACAATTCTGTTAAGACACATGAGAGAGCCATTATTAAGTGCTATCTCCTAATTTTTACCCAAAAATTGAGGCGCAAAATGCACAGATCCCTGGCAAATTTAGTCACTGGGATATCTAATGTATAAAAATTGCTTATATTTTTTATAATTGGTGTAGGTGGTTTTGTCAGAAACATGCAAGTCATATATTGCAATACATATGCATTTTAATGATTCTTTGAATAAGGTTGACTTTAAAAAGTTAACAGATGAAGAAATTACAAGTAAAATGGCCGGGCATCAAGCATTTTGAGGTACTGAAGTGCAGCGTCAGGCAAAAATGGTTTGAAAATATTGCCATGCTTTCATTGTCTAAATTTAGATTTAATAGTTCTTTGAAATAAAGCTCTTTACAACAGGTCCCATGGTGCTTTATCAAAAACTTAGTTAGGTTACCACAAAATACTCAAGCGAGAGATATTAGATGGAAGCGATGTTTCATATCATTGATGACGTAACTTTAAAATTTCACTCCTTTTTCCAAAGAAGACGTGTGCGTTTCTTACAATAAATAGAGCCATACTCACACACCTGCTTTTCATACATGTGTGATTTACCTGGGTTATGCACGACATTTTCTAGGCTTGTTGTTTTGAGCATTCACGGGTAACCAGTGGCGTTTATTGTGAGATGTCAGGTAGCATATTTCTGGTAATATTAAATTGTGTTTTTTTTTCGTTACAGTTGACAGCAAATATGTTGGACCATGGTCTTGTTCATCCTGATATCTATAGTAATCCCTATTCTTTTCTTTTATTATAATAACTATACCTTTCCTCTATTTTATTCCATGCAAGTTACCTGTATGATAATCCATAGAACTTACTTAAATGCAAATTCATGTTAATAACCTGTATGATAATCTATATAACTTACCAGTATGATAATCCACCGATCGCAGTCCGTTTATGTATCACGCAAAACTTCTGTACTGTTGTAAAGTGACGTTACCACTCGGGGACCCAGTGAAGTGTTCATTCTTGTTTCACATTTTAGCTGACCAGGGAAAAGGCCAAAATGGACCAAAATTGCAGATTAAATAAGGGGATTAAATAATGACATAGGAAATAGTAAATTCAATTCAAATACGTGGATAAAATAATCAGAAGCAATTTTATTTAAAATAGTCATGATTAATTCTATTTTCCCAAAGAAAATTATGAAATAAAACTTTTTTGTACAAACCATGAAATATTAAGGTATCAATCTTACCTGCTTTTATTTTAGTTTTATGGGCACATGTGTGCTGAAACATTAGCAAGAATTTCCCCTTGCATCTTTTGACTCGTTTACAAATCATCAAGATTTTGAGAAATGGAATCTAATGAGTGCTCTATTTGTGACATGTTTACATGGCAAAAGTTTTAAAAACATGACGCCATTCCTCTCTTGGATAAGATCATTTGGTGAGATTAAATTATATAGAAACTGACCACTCTAGTCGGAGATCGTTTGTTCAAACGAAATTTGTGATTTCATATACAAATCTGTTCCATCTTTTTCACGAGGATTAGACACAGTTGTCTCTTCTGAGAAGACTTTTAGACCATTTACATGAAACAAAAATTAATCCTGCATATAAAATTAGAGTTTCAGACAGTCGACTCTTTCAGTAAAGTAAAAGCAAGGCTCTCCATGATGCTCTGACATTGATCCAGTGATGTTAACCATGTTTCCTGTTATGAGATTTCATTTCTGAGACTTTAGATAACATCGTTGAGTGTAGAATTCTGTTATTTTGATAATAGATGTCCATTTTGATGAGTTATCTTCGTTGACGTTGTCTACATGACAGCGAAGAAGTCCACGATAGGATTTTCCTTTAAGGGAAAAGTTTTTCCTTTCCATGCTGAATTCAAATTCTAAGGCGAAAAATTGAGTTAAAATAACATGTTTTTAAGGTAAATTAGACATTCTATGAATAATCTATTTAAATGTCTAACAAAGTCATATTTCAAATGAAAGCTGTGGAATTCATTGCATCTAAATTTTTCAAAGCACAAATAATATCACCTCAATTTATCGATATTTTCATCTCAGAGATCCCAAACTCGTGGCATGAGGGCCTATTGAGCCCCGCAAGACTATATTTTGCGGCCCGATACGTTACATCAAATTCTAGTATTAACGCGGCCCAGCGTTGTTGCCATTCTCATATCTATAATGTAAACCTAAGCGACGGTTTCAAATGAATCTCACCGACTAGTCTCATTCTAATTTTATTTTGTTTGTACAGGTTTGAACATTGATTATAATGGTTGAGACATTTTTTTAATATGTTATATCTATTTATGAGACAAACATGTACACAATGTGGTGTTGAGAATAGTTTTTAAGTGAGGTTTACCAGTGAGGGAAATTCCGAGCTTTACAGTTGGTCCCTTTTTAAATAGGGTTAGTCAAAAGGCTTTTTAAACGATAAAAATCAAAATGTATTATCTCTGCAATAGCATCTTCCTTCGCATCAATAATTCTTAAATGCTACGTGCTCCTACTCACTTGTTGAACACGTTTTGGCCTTCAAAGACAACATGAGAAAAACGAGGGGGTTGTTCCTCTAATAAGTGATCCCAAATAGTTTATGGACTTGGCTTTTCTTGTTTATATTACACAATAGCTGAATGGGCTCAACAAGAAGTTACAAGACGTTCCAAGACCAGGGGCTGCTTGTCAGTGTTGTCTTGGGCAAACGTACAGCATTTAGTATT
Organism: Lymnaea stagnalis; assembly: GCA_964033795.1. Taxonomy (NCBI): domain Eukaryota; kingdom Metazoa; phylum Mollusca; class Gastropoda; family Lymnaeidae; genus Lymnaea; species Lymnaea stagnalis. The sequence continues at coordinate 168,721 of CAXITT010000900.1, read as the reverse complement.
AAGTACCCTGATGCTTTTGAACAAATGTTATTATATGTTTGCAGACCTCAAAACACACAGAGTCACTTTTCAAATTGTTGGTGAACCTTTCTTATTCAATGTTGAAGATGCATCTACCCCCCCCCCTTTTTTTTTTTCCTTTTTTGCGAGTCAAATGGAGATGATCGATATTCAGTGTACTTCTGAACTTAAGGCTAAATACACGGATGTGAATGTTTTTCAAATTGTTGGTTAACTTTTTTTATTCAATTTTGAAGATGCATCTTCCCCCCCCCCTTTTTTTTTTTCCTTTTTTGCGAGTCAAATGGAGATGATCGATATTCAGTGTACTTCTGAACTTAAGGCTAAATACACGGATGTGAATGGGAAATAAGACAAGAATGGACAATTTATGAGGGCATTGCATTCTATCGTCCCTGAGATTTCCAGGTTGTTAAAGCGGATTTTGTGTCTTTTTGTTAGCCCCTATGTGTGTGAAAAGCTCTTAACAAGTCAGTTCAGCTCCAAACCTACTGATGAGCATCTTCAAGCTTTAATGATGGTCTCGTTTGTTTACTCACTAAAGCCAAAATGTCACTTAGATGTGTGAGAATAAGTGCTGCATGGTGTAGGTGCAGGAAGAAGAAAATAAAGCCTAGTTCTTGAGAACCCTTAATGATTTATTTGTTATTAAAAAAAGTTTGATTAGATTGTACGTTATACTTTATTGAATTTATAATTGCTGTTTTGTGGGCTATTTGATGTGGCCTTAATCTCAATCAGATTCGACCTCCTACGGCCTTCAGATGATTTGACTTGAGACCACTGATCTATTTAATATTTTATGTTTACAAGTAACTAACTAGATATCGCACTAATAACATTCACTCCAATATACGCCTGTGTATATTTCCGGCCGTAAGATTCTCAGCTCCCTTTGCAATTGTATCTATGTCCATAGGCCCCAATGACAAATTCTTTCAATTACTATTTTACAATAGCCAATACATTTTCTTAGTAAAGTGTTGAATACAAAAAAAAAAATGTATATAACTAAGCAAGAAATATTAAATAGCAACATTAATGTTATGAACTCTGCAAAAAAAAAAAAAGATTCTAATGAGCAAATGGCTTGCACCTGGTGCAAATTATATCGTGTCTTGTCATAGTGGTTTGAAAGAAGACATACAATGATGAAAAGTAATAATATTTTATTGTGTTCCATGTACCAGAACAAATCAGGTCAAACTGACACGTCTGCTATGACTTATCATGCGCTAAGTTAAATGGTGATCTTAACATGTTATTCTTAATTGGATTCTTTAGAAATATTTTTTTTTTTAAAATTTGTTTGTTATTACTTGTAATTTATTTCCCTTATTTATGATTAAGCTTAAAATGAATTAATATTTTAAAGCTCACAAACTGTAAACAAAATAAATCAATGACATAAATATTCATGAGACACTTATCATGACAAATGTTCAAAAAGGAACAAACATAAAATAATGGAAGTAGTGATTAAAACTTGTCATCTTTAAATTCTTTCAATATTCACGTGATTACGTCATCCAGAATTATTTGATTTAAAGAAGAAAAAACTTTGTAAATTAGGGAACCTTTCTAATTATACTAATATGAGTTTGTTCTCAATGCTCCTTTATAAAATACACGAAACTACGAAATGACCAGAAGAAACCTTCTCGTGCAATGTTCATCTCTTATCAAAGTTGCAGGATAATATTCCAGTGATAAACAAGGACGTAGATATGAACATCTAATTTAACCGACGTTTAGATTTGGTTTGACAAAAAAAAAATGTGTTCACGCTCCTTATGATGACGTTGGAAACACTTTATCACACTTGTTTACACAATGTGTCGTTTATATAGGGTGGCGATAAAGAAATTCGTCCTTGACATTAGCTTATGTAAATGTAAACTAGTTTATTATTTTTATTTTTAAAGTCATATCACATCCTGTCTGGGTTGGAAACTTGAAATTTTCAGTAAACATGTAAAAAAAATCTTTAAAACATGTGACCTTAGTCATGATAATAATTATGTGTATTTATTTGTACTTTAAATCTCATTTAAAAATAAAAATATCTGATATACACTTACAATTTAAATGTTATAATTTTCTCTAAGGAAGTGTAAATAAAATAAACAATGAAGTAAATACACAACATCCTTGTAAACAGTGTACGAAGAGTTTAAACTAACTTTTTTCTATTTGGTTAATCTAATTGAACCATTTATTTTCAAAATAATTGACGTCTTTTAATAACATTTTGTTTATTTATTTTTATTATTATTTATTTATTTTAAAAATTAATACTTCAGTTTTACTAAATAAATTATTCGAAACGCAATGATTGTTGTGTGTCTGAGCTGGTGGTGTGTTGTGTGTGTATATTTTACTTTGTTTTCAGTGTAATAATTATTAGTGTGCTGTTTGTGAGTGAATAATGTTTGTGTAATGAGTTGGGAAACAAGTGCTTGCTTTCGTTGTACTCATTAAGTGAGGGCTGTGCCCTAGTAATGTATGTGTCAGATTTTACAATGTAATACTAATTTTTTTCTGGCCTACCTCGCTATATCAATTTCTCTGTGTGCCTAATCAAGGGACGACATGTATATTCTTTAAAAGCATTTGTATTTGAAATACATATCAACAACATGTGTGTCTATGTATCTTCTGATTATGAAAGCCAAACACCTCCCCCACAAAAAAAATAAAAAAAAATAAAAAATAAACAGTTCTGTGAGTTATGGTATTGTCATTTAATTGAGATGTTAAAAAAACTATTCCTATTTCAGATCCAAAGATTGTTCAAAATAAGAATTTAAGTAGGTCAATAATTATTTGTTTATAGTTGTTCGTTTTTTATTCTAAAACATTCTTGGTGTCGAGGAAACCGTGTGTTCAATTTTTTTTTTTTTAAATCAATTTCTAAATCAGGCGGAAGTTCAATTTCCAGTAAACATTTCCTTTCCCAATTTAATAGTGTTGCTTAGAAAAAATTAAAAACCCAGCCGGGCTGAGGTGGTGGGGTTGTGTATCTTCAAAGCATATATTAGAAGAAGCTACATTCTCTCCTCTCTCCCTCTCTCTCTCTCTCTCTCTCTCTCTCTCTCTCTCTCTCTCTCTCTCTCTCTCTCTCCCTCTCTCTCTCTCTCTCTCTCTACACCTTCTTGCTCACTCTCTCCCTCTCAATAGATATGTCCACAAACATAACCATCCACATTAATAGTGTTGCTTAGAAAAAATTAAAAACCCAGCCGGGCTGAGGTGGTGGGGTTGTGTATCTTCAAAGCATATATTAGAAGAAGATATATTCTCTCCTCTCTCTCTCTCTCTCTCTCTCTCTCTCTCTCTCTCTCTCTCTCTCTCTCTGTCTCTCTCCCTCTCTCTCTCTCTCTCTCTGTAGACGTCCTTGGTAACGCTGTCCCTCACAATAGAAATGTGCCTAAACAGACGCATCCAAAAGTCTACGCTTCTCTTTACAATACATAATATAAATTTTAAAAAAACAAAAACTGTTAATTTGGGCATGACCTGCAATGTGACTACAGAGGAATGAGTGATCAATGATCGGATGACAGACATCTAATGAGCCCGTAAGGTGGCCTTGTAACCTATTCATGAAACCGGTCACTGGCAGCACCTTCGCTCAAATCCGCATGTACTTTTCAAGGGAAATTCCCACACATTCTTTATATAGTGTATTGCTGTTGTTCTTTATTTTACAGAATATTGCGATCAACATGGTAAACTTTAAGAAAGACCAGTTTATAACCAATGCATTAGCCAACTGATAATAAAAAATGTAACTTGCAATTGATTTATTTTTATCATAGAAATAGTTTTAACAAAGAAAATACATTAATTTCTAAAGTATTTGCAACAGTTAACCAACATAATGAGATTTATATTACTACATTTCTAAACACAATCAAGTCAGAGACAGGTGGAGGATATGGACGTTAATGAATTAACACTTTGGAAAGATTTAAGGAATTTGACTTCACGTAACAATCGATAATTACCGTTAACGTGCAGATTAATTTTAAGGACATTATGTTAACACAATAATTAAGGCACAAGACATCGGCACACGTGATACTGGCCAGGATATCAACATCCAGATCCCTAACCCAAAATAATGCGTCGGCACTATAAATGGGATCGTGGGTTCCTTTCATAAATGGTTCTGATGTTCCACGTGCCTATGTTTGTTCTTTTGGAAATGAGGGTCTTAGACTTAGAGTCTTCCAGTATAGACTGGTTTTGGCCACAAGTCGTCATTGCTTTTCTTGGAGAAGAAGTGTCCTCTCTTCTCAGGGCTAAATTGTTTTGTTTTTTTCTCGCTGATGTTTCTGTAGCTATTTGTATTTACGGGTGAGTTAGCGGGCCCCACGCCAACCCTCCTCCTAGCTGGCCTTACGCCAACCCTACTCCTAACTTGCCCTACGCGAACCCACCTCCTTTAACACTCGGACTTGCGACTGGCCTTGGCGGAGATTTTCTTGTATACATTGCAAGCATACTTCATACATGACAATCATTATTGAACATTGTAGCCATTTTCGGAGAATAACATTAATAAAACATTTAACAAAACATTTATCAACATTGAAACACATTAAAATTCATCAACATAATGAAAGCTCTCTGTTTATTTCTTTTGAATTATCATTTCAACGAATTAACACATCTTTGCATAAATCCAATACAAACATTTATTTGAAGTGCTCTCACACACACCGTTTAGATTTTGTGCCACCAGCCTGAATTAAAACGTTCACGGTTTGCACACTTCATATCTGGATTCTTATCGTTGTACCTGTCCAATATAGTAAATGCCTGACCCTTGTTGTAGCTGAAACTATTAGTGGCATTTTTTAGAGTAAAAACCAATACATAGAGTGTACAGCTGTATCTCGTCCTTAACTCTAAGGTAAGTGTAGATGGCGTGTTAATCAGCAAAATCAAATTCCATGTCCATTCTTAGCAAGTGATCTTCCTTAGCAAACAAAGGAACAAAAACATTTCTTATTTAAACGAATTATTTCAGGTAATCGAAACCCTTCTTTTTTTAAATTAAAACAAAGAAATATTTTTGATGTGTCATGGAAATTATTATGTTACTGAAGATTCAGTTATTTGATTTAAATGTGACTTCAATGACTAATGATCTGATTTTAATTTTATAAAATATAATGGGGAAGCAGTAACTCAACTAAGCAATTGAATTTTCATTTACAGTAATAAACTTCTAGAACTAACGGAAGAGCCATTAAAACCAAGAAAATTAAAAAAAAAATGTATTTGTTATTACAAATTAATAGTAAATTAATGACCAATCACAAACAATTTATGAAAATGATAACATCACAGCAATTAAAAGATCATCTTCTCTGGTATAAAATCTTGACTGAAAGTCCTTCAACAAGGAAGTAGTCGAAAGGTTTAAAGAGAGACAATTCGATAATTTACTGCTAGGATTGTTTTTAAAGTTACCGTCCTTGAATAGTTCAAATCTTGAGCATTACTTACGTCAATATATATGGTACGCCGATGTATGTAGTACGTTCATGAATTGTGTACGGCTAAGCATATGGTACGTCTAACTTGTCTGTGTTCAAATCCAATTTTTTAAAAATATAATTTAATTTTAATATTGTAGGCCCTTCCAATTCTAGGTACCGTCATAGAGAATATGCTCTTATTTTGTTCCTATATGGTGGTGACTTGTTAAATTAAAACAATTTTTGTTAAGTTTCAGATTTTGTATTTTTATCATGATATAAAAAGATAGAATCACATCAAGATTTTAAAAAAAACGAAATTAATAAACAAATGATACGATATGTATAACATTTTATTATTTAAAAAAACAATAAACATTTTAAAAATAATAATAATAACATTGCTAAAAATGAAATTGGTATGAAAAGTGGAGGGCTTGTTATTGCCATAAGTGTATATTTTCAAAATAGTTATTAACAAGTTCACATATTGTAGTCTCTCATAATATCCCCACCCAACTACCTGTTACAATAATAGAACACAAAAACGTCAAATTAAGAAATGTCATAATAAAAAATCAGCTAATTAAATTATGTCAAGGGGAAAGAAAGTGCCCACCCCCCCCCCCCACAAACAAAAAAAATTATTTTTTTTTTTTTCTTTTTTTTTCATTTTACAATTTCGAAAAGTTAAAGCGTCTTTTTTGTTCATATTTTTAAAGCTCAACTGATGTCACACTCTTGTTGATATTTCATACAGGTCAGATATATCATATTATGCATAAATAATAACAGTTGGTATAGCCCGCCAAACATTGGCGACAGCAGTGCGTGAACTTCCCATCTAGTCAAGTTACTTGACAAAACATGAACTCAAGTAACGTACATTTAAGAATCCCAATATTTGCTACACCCCCATGATACGTCACTGCAGACTTTTTATTTCACGCCCATGTGCTATATTACTATTATCATGTCCCAACCACCTCTAAACCCAATATTTTGTACACAATACTTAAATTGAGACAAGTTCATTTCCGAAAAGAAAAGATTACGCACCAAACACAATTACGTTATTTAAAATAGCTATATAGATCATTTAGCATAGTTATCGGGAATTCTATTTTGCGCGCTAGTGAACTCATTATTGAACCACACTCTGGCGTATCTAAAAATAGCCTGCGTGGTGTTTAAACTGTGTTGGTGTTTGACATGGCCGATTATAGATATATTTCATTGCTAAGATTTTCTCTTTCAATATTTTTTTTTTCCTTTAAATGAACTTATTACGCAAGCCATGTCTAAAACGTGTGCACTATATTTTCAAAGTTGTGTTTTTGTTTCCTCTATTAAGTCTAAGACCTTCTGGAACAAATCAAGTTTTGGTGATTGTCTTGTAATGGAACAACACGACCTTAACAATCTCAGTGAACGGGATGAGATGAACATAGTCCAACTGGTTTTATTTGGTCTCAGGGTTGTGACAAGACGTTTATAGTTTCTAAACCACTGATATTCTGTCTAAAAAAAATAAAAAAAATAAAACAGTCTTTCAAAAGTTGGTTCAATATTTTATTTTAGAAATCATGTCATTTATAAAACCCAAAATGTGTTTCGACTAATACATGTTTCTTAAACTTAGGTAGGATATATCTATATATATATATATATTTATTATGTAATTATAATTTAAACACATTTAAATGTTTTGTTGTACTGATAAAGGCTTGTGCCAAACGTTTACTTATGTATGGATTATGATAAGGATATTTTAAGCTAAACATTTTAAGCTAAATTTGTTATATTGACAGATATTGTTAGTGTCAAATTAATCTTTTTTAAAGCCTTATCGCAGTCCAACAATGTTACAACCTGGAAATGAACGAAAAGTTTAAGGAGAGACAAATTAATAATTTATTTCTAGGATTATTTTTACAGTTACCGTTCTTTAATAGTTAATTCCATGGAGAGTTGCTAGTTAAAGTTTTCACTGTTAATCTACATCAATTCCATGCTGCTAGTTAAGGTTTTCACTGTTAATCTACATTACTTCCATGTTGCTAGTTAAGGTTTTCACTGTTATTCTACATCACTTCAATGTTGCTGGTTAAGGTTTCACGTTATTCTACATCTTTTCCATGTCGCTAGTTAATGTTTTCACTGTTATTCTACATCAATTCCATGTTGCTAGTTAAGGTTTTCACTGTTATTCTACAACACTTCCATGTCGCTATTTAAGGTTTTCACTGTTATTCTACATCACTTCGATGTATTCATGCATCTAAAACTAAGTTTTACCAAACTCTCTAAACAGTTTCTTTCTACAGTTACTAGCTATTATTTTTTTTTAAACTTTCTATCACTGTTCTACTTCACACACTAGATTGTATTTTATGTATAACACTGATCCATTTTTTATAATTATTTCATGTGTAGTATAATCATCCATTTTTAGTCCAATCAGCATTCAGACAATGAATTGATATCAACATACAAAATATACGACAAGATAATATCAATGTCTTAACACTAACGAAAAAATAATACAAATACATTAATGACAAATACAACCATTATGTCAACATATTGTGACAGACACTGAGTGTAAAAATATGAGTCATTGCAACCAACCATTAAGGTGTGTACTTTAATGTTGGATAGGAAAATAATACCCTCTAATAAAATAATACACTTATGTAATAAAAGTTAATTAATTTAATTTATTTTTACGCAATGTATTCTATTATTTTCATGTTAACAACAATATAATGACCAACATTTATCAGGAAAACAATGGTAGGCTTTTTTGGGATAATTAAGAAAAAATATATGAGCCAAAGTTATCAGAATAATAATGGTAGTTTCGTTGCGCTAATATCTACCTGATGTTGTGAAAATCATCACAATTGGTTATTTCCAACAAAAACAAAGAGTCTCTATGTAATGATGTTTACGTTTGTAACATCAACAAGCTTAGAGAACTGTTTTACCATTATATATTATAAGCCTATCCGAACCTTTGCCACGCCCCTAGACTTTATTATTTTCCCTCTAAACATTATCTTTCAAAACAAAATATAAATGATCACTAATTCAATAGTTGTTGTCACATAGTTCATTGCAAGGAGTTCATTGTCTACTTATTTCTACGCAAGAGAAAAACTCTAGAAGTCTTGTGTCTTTTAATACTTAAATGTTTAGCCTACCCTGCCGATTTTCTTGCCTTTAACTACAATTTCTTTTCTCTAAATATTGTGAAATCATAAATTTACAACAAAAGCTATGTATACCATTTTAAAGATATATTAAATTATAGGAATGTCATATATTGATATATTCATTAAACATTTAATCAAACGTTTGCCTCGTATTCCAAATGTATTATCGGAATGACAACAGTGACATTAATAAAAACGTCTATTTGTCTCTCAACGTTTGAGTTGGACAATTTGTCTTTTGATTAGTGAATACCATGATATTTCAGATTCCGTAAGTCTCGCTTGTTGTATTATTTTATACGGCATGTCTTATCTTCATCACGAGTGCATTTTATATTTTTTGAATCATTAACAAAAAAATTACTTTCATCAACATTTTCATGATAACGTCCTGTCGTCTAATTTTGAAAAAAAATGAGTGAATATTATTTTAAGTTTAGAAAGAAAGGGTGAATGTTTGAATTGTTAATTATCGCGCGACACATTAACACACTCCAAGCGAGATATATTACTGTGTGCGACACTGTTTGGAAACTATTGTCCTAGACAAAATGTGCCATCTTATTAGTCTGGATAAAATATGAAAGAATGCGGAACTTAAAACATAATTAAGGAATGCATGTTTGAACTCGAAATTATCCATAGATTGAAATTGCTGAGTCCAAGAAGTGCTTCCCGGTGCAAAGAGTTCTACCACCGACAGTCCCTAACACACTCTTGTTTGATTGATTGCTGGATATTTATATAGCGCTGGCATCCATGGTACTTTAGCATGCTCACTGTGTTCTGGTATCCATGCTACTATAGCACGCTCACTGCACTCTGGTATCCATACTACTTTAGCACGTTTACTGCGCTCTGGTATCCATGCTACTTGAGCACGCTAACTGCGCTCTGGTATCCATGCTACTTTAGCACGTTTACTGCGCTCTGGTATCCATGCTACTTTAGCACGCTCACTGCGCTCTGGTATCCATGCTACTTTAGCACGCTCACTGCGCTCTGGTATCCATGCTACTTTAGCACGCTCACTGCGCTCTGGTATCCATGCTAATTTAGCACGTTTACTGCGCTCTGGTATCCATGCTACTGTAGCACGCTCACTGCGCTCTGGTATCCATGCTAATTTAGCACGTTTACTGCGCTCTGGTATCCATGCTACTATAGCACGCTCACTGCGCTCTGGTATCCATGCTACTATAGCACGCTCACTGCGCTCTGGTATCCATGCTACTTTAGCACGCTCACTGCGCTCTGGTATCCATGCTACTATAGCACGCTCACTGCGCTCTGGTATCCATGCTACTATAGCACGCTCACTGCGCTCTGGTATCCATGCTACTATAGCACGCTCACTGCGCTCTGGTATCCATGCTACTTTAGCACACTCACTGCGCTCTGGTATCCATGCTACTTTAGCACGCTACCTGCTCTCTGGTGTCCATGCTACTATTGAAGCTCACTGCGCTCTGGTATCCATGCTACTTTAGCACGCTACCTGCTCTCTGGTATACATGCTACTTTAGCACGCTCACTGCGCTCTGGTATCCATGCTACTTTAGCACGCTCACTGCGCTCTGGTATCCATGCTATATTAGCACGCTCACTGCACTCTGGTATCCATGCTATATTAGCACGCTCACTGCACTCTGGTATCCATGCTATATTAGCACGCTCACTGCACTCTGGTATCCATGCTACTATAGCACGCTCACTGCACTCTGGTATCCATGCTATATTAGCACGCTCACTGCACTCTGGTATCCATGCTACTATAGCACGCTCACTGCACTCTGGTATCCATGCTATATTAGCACGCTCACTGCGCTCTGGTATCCATGCTACTTTAGCACGCTCACTGCACTCTGGTATCCATGCTACTTTAGCACGCTCACTGCACTCTGGTATCCATGCTATATTAGCACGCTCACTGCGCTCTGGTATCCATACTATATTAGCACGCTCACTGCACTCTGGTATCCATGCTACTATAGCACGCTCACTGCACTCTGGTATCCATGCTACTATAGCACGCTCACTGCACTCTGGTATACATGCTATATTAGCACGCTCACTGCGCTCAGGTATCCATGCTACTTTAGCACGCTCACTGCGCTCTGGTATCCATGCTACTTTAGCACGCTCACTGCGCTCTGGTATCCATGCTACTTTAGCACGCTCACTGCGCTCTGGTATCCATGCTACTTTAGCACGCTCACTGCACTCTGGTATCCTTGCTACTTTAGCACGTTCACTGCGCTCTGGTATCCATGCTACTTTAGCACGCTCACTGCACTCTGGTAGCCATGCTACTTTAGCAAGCTCGTTGCGTTCTTGTTTTCTTAAATCTATTGACACAAAAACATTTTTAAATGTTTCTTAAATGAGTTTCTTATCATTTTCACTTCCCCTCAAAGACAACTATTGTTCTTTGCCGTAGAATTGCTGGTTAAAAAAAAAATAAAAAAATAACCATATGTAATATAATGAAACAAAATGGGTAAAAATGAATTTTAAGATAGTACGAGGCATTAGAACACAAATTTGATGAGTGCATTAAGTTTAATACAGTACGAGACATTAGAACACAAATTTGATGAGTCCATTAAGTTTAATACAGTACAAGACATTAGAACACAAATTTGATGAGTGCATTAAGTTTAATACAGTACAAGACATTAGAACACAAATTTGATGAGTGCATTAAGTTTAATACAGTACAAGACATTAGAACACAAATTTGATGAGTGCATTAAGTTTAATACAGTAGAAGACATTAGAACACAAATTGATGAGTGCATTAAGTTTAATACAGTACAAGACATTAGAACACAAATTTGATGAGTGCATTAAGTTTAATACAGTACAAGACATTAAACCACAAATTTGATGAGTGCATTAAGTTTAATACAGTACAAGACATTAGAACACAAATTTGAAGAGTGCATTAAGTTTAATAAAGTACAAGACATTAGAAGAAAAATTTGATGAGTGCATTAAGTTTAATACAGTACAAGACATAAGAACACAAATTTGATGAGTGCATTAAGTTAAAACAGTACAAGACATTAGAATAAAAATTTTATGTGGGCATTAAGTTTAATACAGTACAAGACATTAGAACACAAATTTGATGAGTGCATTAAGTTTAATACAGTACAAGACATTAGAACACAAATTTGATGAGTGCATTAAGTTTAATACAGTACAAGACATTAGAACACAGATTTGATGAGTGCATTAAGTTTAATACAGTACAAGACATTAGAACACAAATTTGATTAGTTCATTAAGTTTAATACATGTAATTTTTTAAATCTTTCTTGCGGAATTTTTTTTTTCATTATTACCAAAATGAAAATAAAATCATAAGGAACGTCAAGCAATTTAGGAACATCTTAAAAAAGATTTGAAGCAAAGGTTTGCAAATAGTCAGTATATCTGCAACAATAAGGATCAAGATAACATTCTATGGGCAAATGCAGTTCAAGTTTGAGATTATCCTATTTATAAATATATATGTATAAATAGGATAATCTCATATTTGAAATGCATTTCCACTTATGATGTGATCTTGATCTTTACTGTTGCACATATACTGATATTTGTCAAACCTTAAATTCACACTTCGTTATTTTGACATGTAACACATGCAGCAATCACGTTATCCGTTTTTCTGTATCTAGAAACAGCAGATTTGATTGGAACTCAGATCAGCCGTTAATCTCAATATAGTATTTTTTGTTGACATTACACAGGAGCTGAATGTACTCAATTAGAAGTTAATAGACTTTTCAGTATTGCCTATGGTAATGTCAGGTCAGTAGGCACACAACTTGTGTTATAGTTCTTAGAGAAACCTCTGACATTTTCCAACATGAAAATTACTCGTGGATGCAGAAACCCCATTCAATAGTAAGTATATTGATGCATAGCAAAGCTACATGAAGAATTTGATCACTTGCTTTAAGACATAACAAGACAAGGAACCATTTTTCACCCTTTCTTTTGATCCTTTCTCCTTTATAGTGGAAGATGCGCCCCACCTCCCACGCCCAACTTGTGCTTTAAATGGAGCTGTCAGTGTCATTCAGGGAGTGAATGGAGAAAGTGACAAGCAAGGATATTTTATGATAGAATTGCCCTTCACCTCACTGAGGTTTTCAATTTTCTTAATCGGATGGTGTGTCTTTTGGGAGTACTTATCGGTGTGAAAAGCTCTTTTCCCACTATGAAATTTAACAAGTTAAAGTTCAGGGTCAAACTTATTAATGAGCATCTTGAAGCTGTACTGAGTGTCTCAGTTGCTTTCTCACTCAAGCTAAATTTTGCTAAGCTGTGTAAGAACAAACACTGCCAATTTTCTAGCAACAAGGATTAGGAGGAAGAAAGTGAAGCCTTGTTCTTTAGATTCTTTAATTTTTATATATTTTTTTATTAATACAGATTGAGCGGACTGTAACAGTTGTACTTTATTGAATTTGTAATCCCTTTTTTTCTACTTGAGGCGGCCCAGTCTCACTCAGACTTTACCTCCTGTGGCCCCCGGATGATTTGAGTTCGAGACCCCTGAATTAGGAATAATGTTGTTTTATTAAATTAAAATAAATGAAAACACTTTGATTATATGCAACCTATTCTATCTTATCAATTTATTATTTATCTGAAAATATCACATATAAAACATACAACATTAAGCTACTACGACTATGTAACTTTTCATTGTTTCACAACAGTATTGAACAATGTGAACTATTTTTTACCGTATAAATAAGAATTTTTTTTGTAACAAAGTGTATATACATATTGTATAATATAAATAATTAATTTGTCCGAGAAACACACATTCGGATTGAATTTATACTAAAAATATATAATTTACTTAGAATTTAGAATTGTAATGTCAATTTAATCGATGCTAAAATAAGCCAGTTAGATGAATTATTTCAACGAGAATGTATGCAAACCTTGTACAGGAGTTATTTATTTATCAGGCCCAACTTCCAAAGTATTTATAAGGAAAAAACAACTAAGACAACCTTAAGTTCCTTGAAAATAAAAAAGGATGTATCTCAAATATCAGAGTGTGAAAATCTTTGAAAATGGCCTCGGGAAAGAAGAGTTCATGTCCAAATCTATGGCCTCAGGAAGAAGTGCACATGCCCAAGACCATGACGGCACGAAGAAGGTCCCATGACCAAAAGCCGGCAGTATCGAGATTATGTTTTGTCTTTAAGCTGAAAACAACAACAACAAAAAAACAACCTAACCTCTCGCTAAACCTTGGGAGGAATTTAGACAATCATCCCATCATATCTAAATTAATCAAAAAGTTATACCAACATGATTATCATTTTTTAGTTTTTCTCAGTGTAGCTAATGAATAATTTCATTATGGCCTTTTAAGCTCATAAAAATATTATAAACAGTTATCTAACTTACAAGGAAATTTTATCAAAATTACAACCTGTTAATGTTTCTAAAATGAGAAAAATGAGATTTTTAAAAAATTATTTAGTTATTTTAACTCAATTTCTATATATCTCTCGTTATATAGTGCTCTCTCTCCTTCACTTTATATATCTCCTTTTAGATATTTTTTCCCTTTACCACTCGCTCCCTTTCTCTCTACCTTTCTTTCAATCTCTCACGCGCTTCATCACCTCTCGTTTTTCTTTGTCTCATCATCAACGTTCTCTACATATTTATCTATCACCTCTTCCCTACTTCACACCCTCTGTTTCTGTTCACCATCCCTCACTGATTTTCTCTTTAAATATTAAATCTCTTTCTTCCGTGTATCGTCATTTATCTCCACTTGACTCACATTTCCTCCCTCTCTCTCACAATCTATCTCGATCTCCTTTTTCGTATTATTCTGATACACACACCTGTTCATGTGTAAAAGTCAATATATTCAGTCAAACTTGTTTGTTTGTCTGTATAACAAAGAGAGAATAACACAAAGTTGTAACTATTAATAAAACTTTATTAAGTTGGTTAAAATAGTTACAGTTATGTTGTAACACATTTATAAGGATATTATGTTAAAAAGGTTAAAGTTATGTTGTAAGAAAGTTATAATGACATTATGTTAAAATAATTACAGTTTTATTGTAACAAAGTTAGAGTAACAATATGTTATAAATGATTACAGTTACGAATTTTGAAAGTTATAATGATTACATTTAAATAGTCACAGTTATTTTGGAAAAAAAAATGATAATCATATTATTTTAATAATAGTTAACTTTTTGATGTAACAAAATAATAATGACCTTATGTTTTAAAACTGGATCAAAGTTTCCTTATCATGACATTAGAGATAAACAAAGGCTATATTTTAATTTCCATGATTGACTTTCTTTCAGAGTGCAATCAATATGCCATAAGTATCAAATAAACATGAATTTATTAGACTTATTTAAATCAAAAATATATTTTTTTTAAAGCAAAAAAAAAATACAAATGCTAGAAAAAAATGTGTGTTAATTTATGTCATATTATGCTCCATTGCTATATTTTATTTAAATTAAAAGAAAAAAAGGCAATAATATAACTTGATGAAATTATGACAGTGATTTATTAATATTCTCCCAAAAGCAGTAAATATGAGTTTATTGAGTAGATGTCACAAAATTGTACATACTTTTTTTTTTATTTCTCAACCATAGAATTTATAGTTTGTTATTCAACTTGAGTTACTAACACTAAATTAATATTTTATTTTTTGCGATAAAAGAAGTAAACATGTTTACTTTGAGTGAGTGTTTCTTATTATATATAGATAACTTCTAGCAAAATGCCGAAATGCGTTGCAATTGCCACTCAAAGAAATAAACTGTTTGTTTTGTTTCAATTATAAATGAAAGTACTTTTTATATACACACTCTTTTATTTCTTGTTTTACCGTCTGGTGCGTACTCGAATAAATTTCAACCTAAAAAATTATGCCACTTACTAATGGAAGAATCGCTCTTTGTATTTGATTAAATTCCATCCATTTATGCATTATTTCTGTTTAAAATTATATTTTTATTGCTAATAATAATTAAAAAAATAGGCCCCGAAACCAAACGGAATATTGTAAAATGGTTAGATTAATTCATAAACATACTTATTATGTAACACACAAATTGAATTGTCACTATTTGTATTTGATACAAATTGAATTGTCGCTATTTGTATTTGACACAAATGGAAATATCAGTATTTGTATTTGACACAAATTAAAATGTTATTTGTATTTGACACCAATTGAAAAGTCGCTATTTGTATTTAACAAAAATTGCATCCACGGATTCATTAGTTCTTTTTTAAAAATATTCTTATATAACTCATATCAACAAAAACGGAATTAGGTTCTCTGGCTCAAAACTAAATATATTAAAATGGTTGTAATCATTCAAAAACCATTTCGGTCGTGAACAAAACGTCTCTCTAATGTTTTATTGCATTCAGATAAATGGTAGAGAAGCGCACACGAATTTTATTTTTCAAAGATCATATAAGATAAAAAAAAAAGGAATTTAAGGACCTGGTAGAAAACTGAATATTGTAAAATGGTTGTACAAAAACATAAACAAACTAAGCTATGTCACACACTAACGAAAATATCGCTCTTTGTATTAGATTAAATTCCATATCTTAATTCATTAACTCTGTTTAAAGTTATATTTTTATAGCTTATTTATTTATTTTTTTTAAATTCAAGGCCCCCGACACCAAACGAAATATTGTGAAATGGTAATAAAAATTCATAAAACTACTTATTATGTCAATCACAAATTGAAATGTCACTATTTGTATTTGATTAAAATTCCATTCACAAATGCATTAGTTCTATTTCAAATGATATTTATATAGCTCATTTAAAAATTTAAAAAAAAGGTATAAAATGTAACGGATGTATTCTTAAATGTTTGTATTAATTAAGAATCCTATGCTGGCGGGGACATATCAATTCACTAAAGTTGTATCGTAATCAGATGAATGATATAGAAACGCATGCGGAAATTAAAAGTATATATCTAAAATAAAGAATGAAAATGAATTGTCGGCCCTTGACCACACACGGAATATAGTAGAATGGTTGGTTTACTTCCGAAACATATTTATTATGTCACACTCAAAATTGAATGTTGGATTTTATATTTGATTAAGGTTCTATCCAACCATGCATTAGCCGTTTTTGAAATGTCATTTGTATACCTCATATTTGAAAAAAAAAATTATTATAAGGCTTAAAACGAAATATTGTAAAACGATTGTAATCATTTAAAGACTTTTGCTCGCACGCTCGAAACATCTCACTAAAGTTTTGACACGTTCTGATTAATGGTTGAGGAACGCTTACGGAAAATTTTTTTGACAAAACTCATATTTAAATATATATATATATATATATATATATATATTAAGAGCCGAAGGCCCGCAACGTAATGTTTTAAAAGGGTTGTATTGACTCAGAAAAGTTAGCGAACTTGTGGTACATATCTCTTCAAAGTTTTATCGCAGTCGCATTAATGGTGTAGGAGAAAATATGGGACATACATACATACGTTCATTTATATTTTTATATATATGTATATAATTTAGATAATATTTAGTTTGCGTTCTTAACATTTTCTTTTCCTTTGCTTCGCTAAAATAACTTTATTTTTCTAGAAAAGGGTGAAAAAACCCAACACAATTGCGTTTAACAGTTGTAATTTAAAAATATGTTCACACATAAAGGTAATATCATTTACATGTAAACCTTTCAAAGCTTCCCATTGATCAAAAAATATATAATAATAATAATTAAAAAGGTTTCTAACGCGTATTAATTTTTAGTAATTTTTGAACAACAAAAAAAATAAATAGACACAATCGATTTAAATATAGATGAGCTAAAATACATTGTTCATTAATATAATTTCATTTTGAGATTTATATTTGAAAAACAAATGAAATTGAAATGAATTAACGAAATTCAAATATTTGATAAATACAAGTGCAATTTAATTTTATTTTTAAGTAAATGATCATTTAATACAAAATAAAAGTATCTCAGTTCACTAACAAACAAACTTTATGTATGTTTTATTTGTGCTCATTAGTCAGTGTGTTAAGTTGTCAGTGTGTCCTTTTGTCACGTTTTCAGTTGTATGTTAATTTCCTAATCATAAGTTTAGTACTCCTTTTATGTGTGTATCTTGTGTTCATTTGCAGTTGATCGTCTTATTATGTCTTGAAATAGTAAAACAAGATATGTGGAAACTTGAATCAAAAGACAGGGCAGTAAGATATGAAAGTTTAGTCTAAGAACCTTCCAAAGCAGACTGGACAAATGAAGTTAAGGCAACGAAATAGAAATATGTATTTAAATAGAGTTGAAATATTAAGTGATCGCCAAAGACTGATTTATTCGTTTTCTAAAATTTCACTGAAATAGAAATATGTATGTAAAGTAATTCAATTGATAAATTTTTCTTGTTAGTCTACATTTCATATTTATGATGTTAAGAATCTAAAACATAATACATTTTGTTAGTTTCTATTAAATATTAGAATACTAACAACACTTTTTAAAGCAATAACAATCAAGTGAGT
Organism: Lymnaea stagnalis; assembly: GCA_964033795.1. NCBI lineage: Eukaryota > Metazoa > Mollusca > Gastropoda > Lymnaeidae > Lymnaea > Lymnaea stagnalis. The sequence continues at coordinate 150,396 of CAXITT010000900.1, read as the reverse complement.
TTTACATAGAAATGTAAAGACATCATGGCATGAGTAGACGTACATTTTATTTGAGTCTTAATTTTATTTCAACAAAATCCATATATTTACAGTCTGAGTAATCCCACCACCAACATAAACCACCAAATGTATTCAAACCCCAAACACCATTTAAATGGGAAAAATGGCACGACGCATACCACCAGCCTGATTTGTAATATTGAGCACAATTGCGGCTATCAATATCATTGTCTCTGTCTGGTGTAGAAAATGCCATGTTGTTATGTACTCTTAATGAGTCCGTAACATTACCACTGAAAACACCGATATGCAGTCTGTATTTGTCTGACTCATTCTTCACCATAAAAGAATCATATTCAGCCCGGTACACATTACTTCCCTCTCTCATGTCAATCCTCAATGTGTAGATTTCCTGGTTGTGAAGTAAGAGAGAAAAAGATAACATTGACACAAAAGTTTTAAAATGTGAGTAACAAAAAACTCAATTTAAAAGAAATATTTGATGATTATAATGATTTTTTTACTGGCCGAGGAGATGATTTTAATGATGGTTTATTGGCCGAGGAGATGATTGTAATGATGGTTTATTGGCTGAGGAGATGATTGTAATGATGGTTTACTGGCTGAGGAGATGATTGTAATGATGGTTTATTGGCTGAGGAGATGATTGTAATGATGGTTGAATGGCCGAGGAGATGATTGGAATGATGGTTTATTGGCCGAGGAGATGGTTGTAATGATGGTTTATTGGCTGAGGAGATGATTGTAATGATGGTTTACTGGCAGAGGAGATGATTGTAATGATGGTTTATTCGCTGAGGAGATGATTGTAATGATGGTTTACTGGCTGAGGAGATGATTGTAATGATGGTTTATTGGCTGAGGAGATGATTGTAATGATGGTTTACTGGCCGAGGAGATGATTGTAATGATGGTTTATATGCAGAGGAGATGATTGTAATGATGGTTTATTGGCCGAGGAGAAGATTGTAATGATGGTTTATTGGCTGAGGAGATGATTGTAATGATGGTTTACTGGCCGAGGAGATGATTGTAATGATTGTTTATTGGCCGAGGAGATGATTGTAATGATGGTTTATTGGCCGAGGAGATGATTGTAATGATAGTTTATATGACGAGGAGATGATTTTAATGATGGTTTATATGACGAGGAGATGATTGTAATGATGGTTTATTGGCCGAGGAGATGATTGTAATGATGGTCTACTGGCTGAGGAAATGATTGTAATGATGGTTGGCTGACAGAGGAGATGACAGTTATGATGCTTTAATGGCAAAGGATATGATTGCAATGATTGTAATGATGGTTTAAAACTGCACTCAAAACACATCTCTTTAAACTATACTACCCTGAGTGATTCCCCTCCTCTGACCGATAAATGATCTTGTTGGCTGCCGTCTATGGTTAGCATTGTAAAAGTCATGGGGTTCATGCTGTTCTTTACATCATAATTGTATTATATATTAATGTCATAGTTATATCTCTTTTGATAATATTTTTATGTACAGCGCAGTGAGCCCAGCCCTAGGCTGGGGTCCCGCGCTATAAAGGACCACTAATTATTATTATTATAACTTGTCGAGGAGATGATTGTAATGCATTTAATTATGGTTTACTGGCAAATAATATGATTGTAATGACGGTTTACAGGCCATAGAGATGATTGTACCATTTTCCTCCCATCCAAACAATACATCCTATGCCATTTTTCTCGCATCCAAACAATACATCGTATGCGTTTTTCCACCCATCCAAACAATACATCATATGCCATGTTCCTCCCATCCAAAGAATACATCCTATGCCATTTTCCTCCCATCCAAACAATAAATCCTATGCCATGTTCCTCGCATCCAAACAATACATCCTATGCCATGTTCCTCCCATCCAAACAATACATCCTATGCCATTTTCCTCCCATCCAAACAATACATCCTCTGCCATGTTCCTCCCATCCAAACAATACATCCTCTGCCATGTTCCTCCCATCCAAACAATACATCCTATGCCATGTTCCTCCTATCCAAACAATACATCCTGTGCCATTTTCCTCCCATCCAAACAATACATCTTATGCCATTTTCCTCCCATCCAAACAATACATCCTATGCCATGAGCTTCCCATCCAATCAATGCATCCTATGCCATGAGCTTCCCATCTAATCAATGCATCCTGTGCCTTTCTTGACAACATCAAAGCGAATCCTTGCGTGTGCTGAGCATCTTCCTCCTTATTCCCCGAATACATAAGCATTTCTCCAGAGGCCAAAGTTATTTGTCCAGCTTGTATTCATCTTGTTTCACAGATGCCAAGCAGCGTAAGTTTGTAAGACCTTATTTCTGCTACCACTTGTACTGCTTTTCCTGTTTCAAACATAATTCTGATGTTCCACGTTCTTATGTTTGTTTTTTTAGAAAGGAGGGTCTTGGGCTTTTTTGGCTTCCAGTATAGACTGGTTTTGGCCACAAGGCGTCATTGGTAATCTTCGAGAAAATTGTCCTCTCTTCTCAGGGCTGAATTGTTTGTTGTTTTCTTGTTGATGTTTCTGTAGCTATTTGTTTTAAAGGGTGAGTTAGCTGGCCCTACGCCAACCCTCCTCCTTTTGCACTCGGACTTAGGACCGGCCTTGGAGGAGTTTTTACTTGTATACATTATTAGTATACTTTATATTAATGAAAATCGTTATTGAACATTTTAGCCATTTTCAGAGAATAACATTAATAAAACATTTAACAAAAATTCATCAAGATTGAAACACATTAAAATTCATCAACATGATGAAAGCTACCTGTTATTTCTTTAGAAAGATCATTTCAACGAATGAACGCATCTTTGCATAGATCCAATACAAACATTTATTTGAAATGCTCTCACACACACCGTTTAGATTTTGTGCCACCAGCCTGAATTGTAACGTTCACTGTTTGCACACTTCATATCTGGATATTTATCATTTTACATCTCCAATATAGTAAATGCCTGACCCTTGTTGTAGCTGAAACTATCAGTGTCATTTTTAGAGTACAAACCAATACATAGAGTGTACAGCTGGGTCTCGTCCTCAACTCTAAGGTAACTGTAGACGGCGAGTTAATCAGACAAGTCAAATTCCATGTCTATTCTTAGCATGTGATCTTCATGACCAAAAAAAAAAAAAACCAAAAAAAACACTTTTCTTATTTAAACGAATTATTTTATTTAATATATAATATTCTTTTTTTTAATTATAAGGTAACTGTAGACGGCGAGTTAATCAGAAAAGTCAAATTCCATGTCTATTCTTAGCATGTGATCTTCATGACCAAAAAAAAAAAAAACCAAAAAAAACACTTTTCTTATTTAAACGAATTATTTCAGGTAATCGACAATATTCTTTTTTTTAATTAAAACAAAGAAAACAGTTTTATTAGTCATGGAAATTATTATGTAACTGAAGATTCTGTTATTTGATTTAAATGTGACTTCCATGACTAATGATCTGATTTCAATTTAATAAAATATAATGGGGAAGCAGTAATTCAACAAAACAACTGAATTTGCATTTACAGTAATAAACTTCTTGAACTAAAGAACTATATATATATTTAGTACAAAGAAATAGTAAATCTGTGACTGTTCGCAAACAATTTACGAACATAATAATATCACATAAAAAATGATCAAATAATGTGAAAAGTAATAATACATCAGAGACTGTTCGCAAACAATTTATGAAAATGATAACTTCACAGCAATTAAAAGATCATCTTCTCTGGTATTAAATCTTGACTGTAAGTCCTTCAACAAGGAAATAGTCGAAAGGTTTAAAGAGAGACAATTTGATAATTTACAGCTAGGAAGGATTGATTTTAAAGTTACCATCCTTGAATAGTTCAAACCTTCATCATTTCTTACGTCAATGTATATGAAACGCAGATGTATGTAGTACGTTCATTAAGTTTGTACGTCTGATTATATGGTACGTCTAACGTGTCTGTGTTCACCGCCCATTTTTCTTTTTAATTCTTGTTGGTTAAAAGATAATTTTAATATAAAATTTAAAATAAGATACATTTAATTTCAATATTGTAAGCCCTTCCATTTTAGGTACAGTCATAGAGTAAAAGCTCTTATTTTGTTCCTATATGGTGGTGACTTGTTAAATTAAAACTATTTTTTTAAGTTTCAGATTTTGTATTTTAATCATGATATAAAAAGATGGAATCACATCAAGATTTTTTTAAAAAACGGAATTAATAAACAAATGATACGATACAAATAACATTTTATTATTTAATAAACAATACACATTAAAAAAAAATTAGAATAACATTGCTAAAAATGAAATTGGTATGAAAAGTGGGGACCTTGTTATAGCAATTAGCGTATATTTTTAAGATAGTTATTAACAAGTTCAGACATTGTATTCTCTCATAACATCCCCAACCCAACTACCTGTTCCAATAATTAAACACAAAAACGGCAATATAAAAAAATTTCATAATAAAAAAAAAAGATAGTTAAGTTATGTCAAAAGGAACCCCCCCCCCCCCCGACAAGTTTAAAGCTTCTTTTTTGTTCATATTTTTAAAGCTCAATTGCTTTCACACTCTTGTTGATATTTCATACAGGTCAGATATATAATATTATATATATAAATAATAACAACTGGGAACAGCCCGCCAAACATTGGCGACAGCAATGCGTGAACTTCCCATCTAGTGAAGTTACTTGACAAAACATGAACTCAAGTAACGCACATTTAAGAATCCAAATATTTTCTACACACCTTCCCCCACGATACGTTACTGCACACTTTTTATTTCACGCCCATGAGCTATATTAATATTCTCATGCCCCAACGACTTTTAAATCAAATATTTTGTACACAATACTTAAATTAAGACGATTTCATTTCCGAAAAGAAAATATTACGCACCAAACACAATTATGTTATTTTAAATAGATATATAGATCATTTAGCGTAGAATCGGGAATTATATTTTGTGCGCTAGTGAACTCATTATTGAACTACACTCTGGAGTATCTAAAAATAGCCTGCGTGGTGTTTGAACCTTATTGGTGTTTGTCCTTTACTGGCTAATTACAGATATAAATCATTGTTAAGATTTTCTCTTTTAATACTTTTTTTCCTTTAAATCAACTTGTTACGCAAGCCATGTCCAAAACGTGTGCACTATATTCTCAAAGTTGTGTTTTTGTTTACTCCATTAGGTCTAAGACCTTCTGGAACAAATCAAGTTCGGTGATTGTCTTGTAATGAAACAACACAGCCGTAACAATCTCAGTGAATAGGATGAGATGAACATAGTCAAACTGGTTTTATTTGGTCTCAGGGTTGTGACAAGACGTTTCTAGTTTCTAAACCACTGAGATTCTGTCTAAAACAAAACAAACAAAATAAAACAGTTTTTCAAAAGTTGGTTCAATATTTTATTTTAGAAATCATGTCATTTATAAAACCCCAAAAAAGTGTTTCGACTAATAAATGTATCTTAAATTTAGGTAGGATATATGGATGTGTATATATAAATATATATAGAATGAAATTGTAATTTACACATATTTAAATGTTTTGTTGTACTGATGAAGGCTTGTTCCAAAACGTTTACATATGTATGTATTATGTATAATGATAATTAAAGCTAAACATATATTGTTATATTGACAGATATTGTTAGTGTCCAATTAACCTTTTTTAAAGCCTTATCGCAGTCCAACAATGTTACAACCTGGAAATGAATGAAAAGTTTAAAGAGAGACAAATCGATAAGTTAGTACTAGGATTATTTGTACAGGTACCGTTCTTGAATAGTTAATTCCTTGTAGCGATGCTAGTTAAAATTTTAATAGTTATTCTACATCACTTCCCTGTTGATAGTTAAGGTTTTCACTGTTATTCTAAATCACTTCCATGTTGCTAGTTAAGGTTTTCACTGTAATTCTACATCACTTCCATGTTGCTAGTTAAGGTTTTCTCTGTTATTCTACATCACTTCCATGTTGCTAGTTAAGGTTTTCACTGTTATTCTACATCATTTCCATGCTGCTAGTTAAGGTTTTCACTGTTATTCTACATCACTTCCATGCTGCGAGTTAAGGTTTTCACTGTTATTCTACATCACTTCCATGCTGCGAGTTAAGGTTTTCACTGTTATTCTACATCACGTTTATGTTGCTAGTTAAGGTTTTCACTGTTATTCTACATCACTTCCATGTTGCTAGTTAAGGTTTTCACTGTTATTCTATATCACTTCCATGTTGCTAGTTAAGGTTTTCACTGTTATTCTATATCACTTCCATGTTGCTAATTAAGGTTTTCACTGTTAATCTACATCACTTCCATGTTTTTAGTTAAGGTTTTCACTGTTATTCTACATCACTTCCACGCTGCGACTTAAGGTTTTCACTGTTATTCTACATCACGTCCATGCTGCGAGTTAAGGTTTTCACTGTTATTCTACATCACTTCCATGTTGCTAGTTATGGTTTTCACTGTTATTCTACATCACTTCCATGTTGCTAGTTAAGGTTTTCTCTGTTATTTACATCACTCCATGTACTCATGATTCTAAAACTAAGTTTAAACAAACTCTCTAAACAGTTTCTTTCTACAGTTACTAGCTATTCATTTTTTTTAAAAACTTTCTATCACAGTTCTACTTCAAACACTAGATTGTATTTTATGTATCTCACTGATCAATTTTTTTAATAATTAATTCATGTTCATTATAATCATCCATTTTTAGTTCATTCAGCATTCAGACAGTGAATTGACATCAACATACACAATATACGACAAGATAATATCAATGTCTTAACAGTAACCAAAAAATAAAACAATTACATGTTTGAAAAATACAACAATTATGTCAACATTTTGTGACAGACACTGAGTGTAAAAAATGTGAGTCATTGCAACCAACCATTAAGGTGTGTACTTTAATGTTGGATAGGAAAGTAATATCCTCTACTAAAATAATACACTTATGTAATAAAAATTAATAAATTTAAATTATTTGTACCAAATGTATTCTATTATTTTCATATTAACAACAATATATGACCCACATTTATCAGGATAACAATGGTAGGCTCTTTGCGATAATTTAACAAAAATATATTAGAGTAAGTTATCGGGATAATAATGGTAGGTTCGTTGCGCTAATATCTACCTGCTATTGTGAAAATCCTCAAAATTTGTTATTTCCAACAAAAACAAAGAGTCTCTATGTAATGATGTTTGCGTTTGTAACATCAACAAGTTTAGAGAACTATTTTACCAGTATCTATTATAAGCCTATCCTAACCTTTGCCACGCCCCTAGACTTTATTATTTTACCTCTAATCATTATCTTTCAATACAAAATCTAAATTATCACTAATTAAATTGTTCTTGTCATATGGTTCATTGCAAGGAGTTCATTCTCGACTTATTTCTACACAAGAGAAAAACTCTAGAAGTCGTGTGTTTTTAAATAGTTAAATATTTAGCCTATGCTGTCACTTTTCTTGTTTTTAAGTACATTTTCTTTTCTCTAAATAATGTGAAATCGTAAATTTACAACAACAACTATGTATACCATTTTAAAGATATATTACATTAGCGGAATGTCATATATTAATATATTCATTAAAAATTTAATCAAACGTTTGCCTCGTATTTCAAATGTATTATCGGAATGACAACAGTGACATCAATGAAAGCGTCTATTTTTCTCTCAACGTTTGAATTGGACAAACTGTCTTTTGATTAGGGAATACAATATTATTTCAGATTTCGTTAGTCTCGCGTATTCTATTTTTGTTTAACAGCATGTCTTATCTTCATCACGTGTGCATTTTTTTTTTAATCATTAACTAAAAAGTTACTTTCATCAACATTTTCATGATATTTTTCTTTCGTCTAATTTTGAAAAATTTGAGTCAATATTATTTTAAGTTTAGAAAGAAAGGGTGAATGTTTGAATTGCTAAATATCGCGCGACACATTAACACACTCCAAGCGAGATATATAACTGTGTGCGACACTGTTTGGAAACTATTGTCCTAGACAAAAGGAGCCAATCTTATTAGTCTGGATAAAATATGAAAGAATGCGGAACTTAAAACACAATTAAAGAATGCATGTATACACTTGAAATTATCCATAGACGAAAAATTGCAGTGTTCAATAAGTGCTGCCCGGTGCGAAGAGTTCTACGTCCAACCATCGCTACCACTTGCTTGTTTGATTGATTGCTTGTATATTTATATAGCGCTTGTATCCATGCTACTTTAGCAGTCTAACTGCGCTCTGGTATCCATGCTACTTTAGCAGTCTCACTGCACTCTGGTATCCATGCAACTTTAGCACGCTCACTGCGCTCTGGTATCCATGCTGCTTTAGCACGCTCACTGCGCTCTGGTATCCATGCTACTTTAGCATGCTCACTGCGCTCTGGTATCCATGCTACTTTAGCACGCTTACTACGCTCTGGTATCCTAGCTACTTTAGCACGCTCAATGCGCTCTGGTATCCATGCTACTTTAGCACACTCACTGCGCTCTGGTATCCATGCACTTTAGCCCGCTCACTGCGCTCTGGTATCCTTGCTACTTTAGCCCGCTCCATGCGCTCTGGGATCCCTGCTACTTTCGCATGCTCACTGCGCTCTGGT
>CAXITT010000900.1:71644-140103 GCA_964033795.1 Lymnaea stagnalis | reverse complement strand
CTGGTATCCTTGCTACTTTAGCATGCTCACTGCGCTCTGGTATCCATGCTACTTTAGCACGCTTACTACGCTCTGGTATCCTTGCTACTTTAGCACGCTCACTGCGCTCTGGTATCCATGCTACTTTAGCATGCTCACTGCGCTCTGGTATCCTTGCTACTTTAGCATGCTCACTGCGCTCTGGTATCCATGCTACTTTAGCATGCTCACTGCGCTCTGGTATCCTTGCTACTTTAGCATGCTCACTGCGCTCTGGTATCCATGCTACTTTAGCACGCTTACTACGCTCTGGTATCCTTGCTACTTTAGCACGCTCACTGCGCTCTGGTATCCATGCTACTTTAGCACGCTCACTGCGCTCTGGTATCCATGCTACTTTAGCATGCTCACTGCGCTCTGGTATCCATGCTACTTTAGCACGCTTACTACGCTCTGGTATCCTTGCTACTTTAGCACGCTCACTGCGCTCTGGTATCCATGCTACTTTAGCACGCTCACTGCGCTCTGGTATCCATGCTACTTTAGCATGCTCACTGCGCTCTGGTATCCATGCTACTTTAGCACGCTTACTACGCTCTGGTATCCTTGCTACTTTAGCACGCTCACTGCGCTCTGGTATCCATGCTACTTTAGCACGCTCACTGCGCTCTGGTATCCATGCTACTTTAGCACGCTCACTGCGCTCTGGTATCCATGCTACTTTAGCACGCTCACTGCGCTCTGGTATCCTTGCTACTTTAGCACGCTCACTGCGCTCTGGTATCCATGCTACTTTAGCACGCTCACTGCGCTCTGGTATCCATGCTACTTTAGCACGCTCACTGCGCTCTGGTATCCTTGCTACTTTAGCACGCTCACTGCGCTCTGGTATCCATGCTACTTTAGCACGCTCACTGCGCTCTGGTATCCATGCTACTTTAGCACGCTCACTGCGCTCTGGTATCCATGCTACTTTAGCACACTCACTGCGCTCTGGTATCCATGTTACTTTAGCATGCTCACTGCGCTCTGGTTTTCTAAAATTTATTGATACAAAATTGTTTTTAAATGTTTCTGAAATGATTTTTTTATCATTTTTACTTCCCCTCAAAGACAACTATTGTTCCTTGCCGTAGAATTGCTGGTTAAAAAACAAAAACAAAAAATAACCATATGTAATATAATGAAACAAAATGGGTAAAAAAGAATTTTAAGATAGTACGAGACATTAGAACACAAATTTGATGAGTGCATTAAGTTTAATACAGGTAATTTTTTAAATCTTTCTTGCGGAATTTTTTTTTCATTAATACACAAATGAAAATAAAATCATAAGGAACGTCAAGCAATTTAGGAACATCTTAAAAAAGATTTGAAGCAAAGGTTTGCAAATAGTCAGTATATCTGCAACAATAAAGATCAAGATCACTTCATATGTGCAAATGCAGTTCAAATTTGAGACTATCTTATTTATAAATATATATGTATAAATTTGATAATCTCAAATTTGAACTGAATTTGCACTTATGATGTGATCTTGATCTTTACTGTTGCACATATACTGACTATTTGTCAAACCTTAAATTCACACTTCATTAATTTTACATGTAACACATGCAGCAATCAGGTCAACCGTTTTTCTGTATCTATTAACAGATTTGATTGGAACTCAGATCAGCCGTTAATCTCAATATAGTATTTTCTGTTGACATTATACAGGAACTGAATGTACTCAATTAGAAGTTAATAGACTTTTCAGTGTTGCCTATGATAATGTTAGGACAGTCGGCACACAACTTGTGTTATAGTTCTTAGAGAAACATATGACATTTTCCAACATAAAAATTACTCGTGGATGCGGAAACACCATTCAATGGTAAGTATATTGATGAATTGCAGAGCTACATGAAGACTTTGATCACTTGCTTTTAGACATAAAAACACAAGGAACCATTTTTCAACCTTCTGCTGATCCTTATTCCTTTATACTGGAAGTTGCACCCCTCCCATTACATTTCAAATGGAGCCGATTGATCTTCAGTGTCATTCAGGGAGTCAATGGAGAAACTGACAAGCAAGGACATTTGATGAGAGCATTGCCCTCCACCTCACTGAGGTTTTCAAGTTGCTTTGCGGATCGAGTGTCTTTTTAAGAGAACTTATTGGTGTGAAAAGCATTTTCCCACTATGAAATTTAACAAGTCAAAGTTCAGGGGCAAACTTATTGATAAGCATCTTCAAGCAATACTGAGTGTCTCAGTTGCTTCCTCACTGAAGCCAAATTTTGCTCTGCTCTGTAAGAACACGCTCTGCGCGTTGCGATGCCACTCAAAGAAATAAAGTGTTTGTTTTGTTGCAATTTTTAATGAAAGTACTTTTTATATACAAACTATTTTGTTTCTTGTTTTACCGTCTCATGCGTACTCAAATAAATTTCAACCTAATAAATTATGCCACACATAAAAGGAAGAATCGCTCTTTGTATTTGATTAAATCCCATCCACTCATGCATTATGTCTGTTTAAAATTATATTTTATTGCTCAAATAATAAAAAAAAATAGGGCCCGAAACCAAAGGGAATATTGTAAAATGGTTATATTAATTCATAAACCTATTATGTCACACACAAATTGAAATGTCGCTATTGGTATTTGACACAAATTGAAATGTCGCTATTTGTATTTGACACAAATTGCATTTAAGGATGCATTAGTTCTTTTTAAAAAATATTTTTATATAACTCATATCAGCAAAAACGGATATAGGGTCTCTGGCTCAAAACTAAATATATTAAAATGGTTGTAATCATTCAAAAACCATTTCGGTCGTGAACAAAACGTCTCTCTAATGTTTTATTGCATTCAGATAAATGGTAGAGAAGCGCACACGGATTTTTTTTTTCAAAGATCGTATAAGATAAAAAAAAAGGAATTTAAGGCCCCGGTAGAAAACTGAATATTGTAAAATGGTTGTACAAAACATAAACAAACTACATTAGGTCACACACTAACGGAAGTATCGCTGTTTGTATTAGATTTAATTCCATATCTTAATGTATTCGCTATGTTTAGTGTTATATTTTTATAGCTCATTTATTTATTTATTTAAATTTAAGGCCCCCGACACCAAACGAAATGTTGTAAAATAATTATAAAAAATCATAAAACTACTTATTATGTCAATCACAAATTGAAATGTCGCTATTTGTATTTGATTAAAATTCCATTCACAAATGCATTAGTTCTATTTCAAATGATATTTATATCGCTCATTTAAAAAAAAAAATAAATAAAAGTAACGGATTTGTTCTTAAATGTTTGTATTAATTAAGAATCCTATGCTGGCGAAGGCATATCAATTCACTAAAATTGTATCGTAAAGGATGAATGGTATAGAAAGGCATGCGGACAGTATAAGAATATATATAAAATAAAGGAGGACAATGAATTTTCGGCCCTTGACGACAAACTGAATGATTGTTTTACTTCTGAAAGATACTTATTAAGTCACACTCAAAATTGAATGTGGGATTTTGTATTTGATTAAGGTCTATCCAACCATGCATTTGCCCTGTTTGATATTTTTAGAGCTCATATTTGAAAAAAAAATTATTAGAGGGCCCCTTGCTGAAAAGGAAATATCGTAAAATGGTTGTAATCATTTTAAAAATTTTTGAAGGCGTGCACGAATTATCTCACTAAAGTTTTGACGCATTCTGATTAATGGTGTATGAGCGCTAACGGAATTTTTTTTTTGACAAGACTCATATTTGAAAAAATAAATATACTAAGAATCGAAGGCCCACAAGGTCATATTTTAAAAGGGTTTTAATGACTCAGAAAAATTTGTGAGCTTGTGGTACATATCTCTTCAAATTTTGATCGCAATCGCATTAATGGTGTAGGAGCAAATACAGGACATACATACATACGTTCATTTATATTTTTATATACTTGTATATAATATAAATAATATTTAGTTTGCGTTCTTAACACTTTCTTTCCTTGGCTTCGCTAAAATAACTTTTATTTTGTAGAAAAGTGGAAAAAAACCACACAATTCCGTTAACAGATGTAATTTAAAAATATGTTCATACATAAAGGTAATATCATTTTTATGTAAACCATTCAAAGCTTTCGCTTGATTAAAAAATATATAATAATAATAAAATTTGTTTCTAACAATTATTAATCATTAAAAATTTATCCAAAAAAAAAAAGAAAATAAAAAGTCACAGTCGATGGAAATATAGAGCAGCTGAAATTTATTGTTTCATTTTTATGTAAAACATTCAAAGCTTTCGCTTGATTAAAAAATATATAATAATAATAAAATTTGTTACTAACAATTATTAATCATTAAAAATTTATCCAAAAAAAAAAAGAAAATAAAAAGTCACAGTCGATGGAAATATAGAGCAGCTGAAATTTATTGTTAATTAATATAATTTCATTTTGAGATTTATGTTTGGAAAAAAAATGAAATTTAAATGAATTAACAAAATTCAAATATTTGATAAATACAAGTGGAATTTAATTTTATTTTTAAGTAAATGATCCTTTAATACAAAATAAAAGTATCTAAATTCACTAACAAACAAGCTTTAAGTATGTTTTATTTGTATTCATTAGTCAGTGTTTTAAGTTTGGTCAAGATCCATCGATTCATGCAGCAGTATATGTTGATCATTTTATTTATATAGCTCATAAAGGAAACAAAAGAACATTTTGGGCTCCCGGCTCCAAACGGTATAGAGTTTGGAAATGAAACATGTTTAACTTTTGTATGTGAGCTGTGAGGAATAAGCATGACAAATTACCGGCTGCCATCTCCTCGGGAAGTTGGAGAATTAGTGATGAGACAGCCAGTGACGGCTTGCCTTATATTAGTATAGATTTGTTAGTTTTTAAACGTATTTGTATTATTTAATTGACATATTTGTGTTATTTTATTCAAGTATACGTAATTAATAGAGATTGTACGGGTTACTATTTTAAAAACTTGGTAATCACTCAAGCTTTAAAGATATCTGCAGGTTTATAATATTAATCTATATTGACTGAGAATAACTTTGAAATGTGTGTCTCAGGTAAGGCGTCCCTAGAAAAAAAAAATAATTTGATTAAACACAAAATATTGTCAAAAAGGAATTTGAGAATAATTTTAAATATACATACAATCAGTTTTAACATACACAAAATTTGAGAAAACGACATGTGTCACACTTAAGAGGTCCTTACGACTAATGTATAAGTTAGAGATAAGTTTGACCACCAAAGCAAAAAAACAAAAACTTTGGTTTGTGTTATGGTTGCTGAATTAAGTCCAAGCAAATCTAGCGTGACTAAACATTGAAAGATCCCTTGTTATTGTCAAAATGATTCCAACTTCAAGTATAAATGACGTCATCCACAGCTATATCGTACCGTCATTTTAATGGCTTAATAATTTTTTGTAACAATTGTCTACAATTCGAAAAAATAAATTAAATGATAATATAGAAAATGTTGGTAATATTCACCAAGCGTACTAGAAACTTCTTTGACATAGTTAAATGAATTAGCTGACAATGTCATAGAAATGATAAATAAAATTAATAAAACACACCTTTGAGGTAGTGGAGAGATTCAAATGACGTATATTACAGCGCATAAAAATAAAAATGTATGATTACAAATTATAGTTAAAATTAATGGGCTCACAGGATACGTTTACGCGCTTGTCAGCAATATTTAATGAACAGTTTTTTTTCTAATAAATCTTCCAAACACAAGCAAATGTTCACGCCACAATCTCATTATTCAACTGATCTCGCCTCCTTACAATCTCATTATTCAACTGATCTCGTCTCCTTACAATCTCATTATTCAACTGATTTCGCCTTCTTACAATCTCATTATTCAGCTGATCTCGCTTCCTTACAATTTCATTATTCAACTGATCTCGCCTCCTTACAATCTCATTATTCAACTGATCTCGCCTCCTTACAATCTCATTATTCAACTGATCTCGTCTCCTTACAATCTCATTATTTAACTGATTTTGCCTTCTAACAAACTCATTATTCAACTGATCTCGCCTCCTTACAATCTCATTATTCAACTGATCTCGCCTCCTTACTTCGTTTATGAAAGAATGACAGCAGACAACCACGCTAAAAATTATTCATTTAACTTTGGTTATTTCAGTTTGACTTTTTGAGACTACAAATTAGATTTATTTCCAAATGCTTTAGTTATAATATGCCTCTTCTTCAGTGTACTCGTGTATATAAATTGTTGAATATTTCATACACTTATTTTAATAAATACAACGGTATGTTCTTTATGAATTGTTAAACATATCATACACTTACCCTTATAAATACAGCAGTGGTTTTGGCGTCTCTGTTATTTCTTCTCCTAAAAGGAACATATGATACGTCACTTCCTTTCGTTGCGATGCCCTCTATTGAATACTTAAAAACTTTCTATATGAACTATATAAATCGTTAAATATATATTTTGCATGTATCCTGATCAACACAATAATATGTTTTGTATGAATTTTTGTATATATTAATTTTTTTATCCTGGCAAACAAAATGTTTCGTTTGATATGAATTGTGGTATATCTCATAGACTTATGCTAATAAACACAATGGTAGTTTCTATATGATCGGTTGTATATATCGTACTCTTGTTATAATAAAGATAATGATATGTTCTACATGTATTGTTGTAGATCTAATTAACTTATACACATAAACAAAATGGTAGATTATATATTTGAATCGTATTTATCATACACTTATCCTAATAAACACAATGGTAGTTTCTATATCATGTGTTGTAAATATCATACACTTATCCTAATAAACCCATTGGTAGATTATATATACACAATGTACATATCATACACTTCATACACGTATCCCAATGAACAAAATGGATAGTTTTCGTCACTGTTATTTCTTTTCTTAAAATTAATATGTGCAATCCACAAAATCTATCTTTAAATTCTACAGTAGGACTTATACCTAAGTTGGTTTAAGTTTTTTGGAAATGATCGACTGCCCCCACCTTCCTTATTACCAGCCTTAGCCTTAGTCTTAACCCCTTACATTGGGCTTCTACTTAATCGATAGGGAGTTTAGAGGTTTTCACAAAGTTCTCTTTGAAATCAAGGCGTGCTGAACGTGTTTTATCTTCTGTGTCTAATTGAAACAAGGCGTGTTGAATGTGTTTTATATTCTTTGTCTAATTGAAACAAGGCGTGTTGAATGTGTTTTATCTTCTTTGTCTAATTGAAACAAGGTGTGTTGAATGTGTTTTATCTGCTTTGTCTAATTGAAACAAGGCGTGTTGAATGTGTTTTATCTTATTTGTCTAACATGCTTGTGTTTTTTTTTATCGTGAGGAAAAGCTGTTACCTGTATTTGTTGATATCGTTGCCGACAAGCCAAAAAAAAAGCCATATTGAAAAAATCTTGATACGCCATCTTGTAAACTAATATCAAGATCAAAACAACCATTCAAAGACAAATTGGCTCATGACAAAAGAAGCTTTAATGATTTTGGAGAGAAGAAACTAGAACGCCTTCCAAAGAAAAATCCAAGACTCTATTCTCACTGAAGAACTCAATATTTATTAGTAACGATAAATTGCACGCCGAATGTCGTGCTACAGACTCTATTCTCACTGAAGAACTCAATATTTATTACTAACGATAAATTGCACGCCGAATGTCGTGCTACAGACTCATTTCATAGAAAAATCAAACAATCATTTTCATGACTGAAAAAATATGTACTATGAATGAATGAAAGAAAAACAAAATTTTTTTTTTTTAAATCATTAAAAAAATATTATTTTAGCTAAACTGATTTTTATTAAAAAAAGATATTTAAATGGCAAACGTTTAGGCAATTATTTCGACACTTTATGGAACGGGACTTTCTAAAGTGGCATTTCCATCGATTTACAATTTTTGTTTAAAGTTAAATTGCATAAGTATTTAATAGTTTTATAAAAATTCATTGTAGTTAAACTTTGGCAATGATTTAAAGCTTTTATAGAGTTCATTTCAAATTTTATGAACAATCTAAATATTGCTAACTGTTAATGTATTAAATAAGAGACATACTTAGGACTGTAGCAGATATGATCTGAAAGAAAAAACTATACAATATAATATGACATGTAATAATATGGTATAATGTGATTATCAAGTACAGGAGGTCATTGATAATTTGTTCGACTGATTATTATGTTAATAAGTTATAGAACGTGACGTATTTACTTGGTGACGTATTTTTATGCCGATTGTGACGTATTGTCTAGATGGTATTGTGACGTAAGTTTTAGTCCTGCGACAGTCGTAAATTGAACTTTGTAAAAGCAAGCTGTGTATTATGTATGTCTGATAGCGAGCTGCGCTACATTTATATGTATATGTCTATAGTAAATACTTAGATAATAAAGGTATAATTACTATTCATCCGGGATTGGTAAACCTCGTCATTTTCTTACTTTGAGGTAAAGTACAATAACTTTCTAATATTTCAACTTTGGTGAAGTTACAAATATCCTCACATGTCCCCGTGTTTCATGGTCAGAGCCCCGATGCTAACGTGTATCAAGTTTTTTTGAGTTACTTAAGCCAGTGGTTCCATCAACTACCTTTGTCCTGTTTCAAGCTGGTTATGTCCTACACTGCATCAGATTAAGTACGCCTTGCCCTTATTCAGTTAATAACGTCCTGTTCTTTTCTAGTGATTGAGTTGCGCCCTTCTTTGTATCAAGTTGTCTACGTCCTGTCGGTAGTGAGCTACCCATTTCGTGTCCAGTTCCAGTGAAATACCTGGCCTGCCCTTCATCAAGTTGCCAAAGTCTTGTTGATTTCCAGTGAATTAACTACGCCGTTTCCTGTATCGATTTATCTACGTCCTGTCATTAGTGAGCTAAAAATTTCGAGTCTAGTGAGCTGTCGATGTCCTGTTGCCCTGTTCGGTCACCCACTAAAAAAACGCCCTGTCCTTTTCAACGAGCCACCAACATCATGTCCTGCATCTAAATGCCTATGCCCGATCCCGTATTGGCGAATTGCCCACGAAGTGTCCAGTGTTGGCGATTTGCCTTCACATTGTCCAGTGAACTGTCGATTTCCCGTGACCTGTCCGGCCATCTACAAACAAAAGACTGTATTCCATGCATTTCCAGGGTCATTTAACAATTATTGTTCTTGTGGGACCATTGACAATTGATGCAACAACCTCTTTTGTGGAACATATAACTTTTTATCAACCCACAGGAAACGTGTGCTCTCTGTGTTGTTTATTAAAATGTATTTAACTTCAAATAGGACATTACATAACCCAGTTTTGTTTATATATTTTTATGTATATTTGATTAATTTAGCCTTGTGAAAAAATTTGTTTGTACCAAGAATTTATTTATAGATACCAAGGTTGGTTCTAGTAAATCAAATCAATTAAGGGAAACTAGAAGCAAAGTTAAAAAAATGAGCACAGACAAAAAATCACATCTATTAGGAGAACAGGGAATTACTCTCTTAGAATGGAGAGAAACTTGAAGAGTATTTAAGAGTGAAGTTTAAAGAACACGTACGGGAACAAGAAGAGGAAGAACTTAGAACTATACAGAATGAGGAATAACGTATAGATAGACAAAAAGAGGAAGAGTCAATACGAAATAGATGGACTTTGTAAAGAAATGAGAATTGCTGAAATGAAACCCAAAACAGAGATTGTTCATTTGAATAATAGACAGATGAAAACAAACAAAAATTATCATTTTCTCAAAAGTTTAAAAAAGTATGACAACACTCACTTGTTAATTGTGAACACATAGCCACTCAAAATAATGTTCGAAAGATGAGCGGATCACCAAACTACAGGTCAGGTTGACCGGGAAGTTACAATCTTTCTTTATGACGGAGGACGTGACACAGAAACTGTCAGAATACGACACCGTTAAATGACTGTTACTAAAACCTGCGGGTTAACATGACGAAAAGTATAGGGATCAATGGCACCCGAAAATGACAGTCTTCCATTCTAATCTAGTTAGAAGTTTAGATAACTGGGTGGCAAGCTCTAATACAGAAAAAAGTTTCGAAGGACTTAAAGACTTATTGTGTCGCAATAAGTTATTACTAAATATGAACATTGTTGCAGTTAAAAGTGTTACCTGATGCAACAAAAATATGAAGACCTATTGGCACAAATATATAATACAACTAATAAATCACCTTGACATGTAAGGTTAACAACAAATGTTAGGTCATTTCCTTTGCTAGTGGGTGCTGCCGAAAAATTGGGAGATCGCTTGGGAAAATTGAGAAGTCGATCTGCAGAGGTTGGAGTAATTGGCCCTTGTTTAATATGCGGACAGGTGGGACAACTAAAGGCCAACTGCCGTCAATGTTATGATAGGGGAACAACACAAACAAGACCTAGAGATAAGAGGGACAGACAAAGCTAAATGTATAGCAGTAAGACTGGATATAATGTAAATTAATATCAAATGCCCAGACACGAAACTAAGATACTAGGGACGAAATACAACTGACTGGATAAAACACACGGTTCTAAGAGTTGGAAAGGAAGGTACATATAGGCCCGCGTATCGCTTATGTGTGAAATGCAATTTGTAGGTAGTGTTGACAAGGTACTTAGAAAGTCAACAGGAAGTTTCAAATAGATCCGTATATCAGCGAAATGCAATTTGTTAGTAGTGTGGACGAGGTGCATAGAATGTCAACAGAAAGTCTAAAAATTACAAAATGTTTCTTATTTTAGAGGGATGTCTCTCTACTTCGTGAAACAGGTTATACAATAGTACGTTGCAGAAAGAGTCTGGTATCGGGCAATGCAATAAATGATAGGGCGTATAAATTTAAACTTATTGACTGGACGATAAAGACTTATCAAACAGCTTTCATTAGTATTGACATCCCTTTATTAGAGCGGAAGATTGTTGTCTGCTCATTTTTAGAATTCAGTAACGGATATTGTATTAGGAATTATAATGGAAGAAGATAACAGATCCGCATGCCATGATGATAGTGTAGTTACCAGAGCACAAGCTAAAGGAGATTTAGCTGGCGATAGACCCATGAAAAATGCAATCATAATTATTCCCACAATATTAAAGAACATAACGTTAGCAGATGATCAATCCAGTGATAAGGGGTTAAAGAAATATTGGAAAAAAGCTGAAAGTAATTGTGTTGAGCACACAAAACAGGGATAAATCACTTACGAGAAAGGAGAATAAATTGATCCCGATAATTTCCCTATAACGTTGGTTGGTAGAATAGAGAAGAAATGAGATGTGTCTTCATCATAACTTAGGAAGGTTTTTGATACATCTCATGCTTCAGTAGTAGCGGGACATATGTCTGTTAGGAGGACCAAATAAAGACACTGTTCCATTTTAGGCCGAATATGAGAAAAGATATGTCAAATTGCGTAAAAACATGTCCTGTCTGTCAAAAAGCTCGTTCGTCAGAACGTGTTAATCCTTCAGAGTTGGGTGAAATAAAAGTTATTGGTGTACAGTTTCAGAACGTTGCTATTGGCATTGTGGGACCCCTCCAACTAAGTGCACAAAAGAACAGGTATATCCTTACATTGGTTGATATGGCCACTCGATGGCCAGAAGCCATTTCCCTGAAGAATATAACAACACAAGATATTCATGAGGCTCTATTGTCCATATTCTCCAGAGTGGGGTTGCCGGAGGTTATATTATCAGAAACTGGTCCACAATTATCGTCAGGTATGTACGAACTCGTGTGTTAAAGAAAGGTTACAAGACACAAAATGTAACACGAGATTGAAGGTGTTCGAAAATAAGAAATACTATGACCACAATACAGTTGTTAAGGGTATTCAAGAGGGTGATCAAATGAAAACAAAAAAGGTAATTACACTAGCATTATACACAGAAGGTCCATTAAAAGTAATAAAGAAAGTGTCTAGATATAATATCGAAATACAAAAAGGACAATGTCATAAAGCTTATCCACTGAATAGAGTTACCAAATATTTTGAAAGGAATAACTGTACAGATACTAACAGTAATAAAGATAGCATAATGTATGGCACAATCGCAACAGTTAAAACAGAAGAATAAACTGAAGACACACTCATCAGTGGTAATGATATGAATGTACCTGTTATTAACCATAGTGATACCACAGTGATTGATATTAATACATATGTAAGTGATACTTAGAAAGCTGAAGTTAATGAAAAATTACACGAGTTTAAAGACATAATTTGGGATATTGCTGGAAAGACCTTCACCGAAATTAATAAAATAAAATTACTGGATAGCAAACTAATAACACTAAAGCCGTACACAGTATCTCTACATAAGGTAGATCATTAAAGGAGGAAATTAATACAATGTTAAACCTTGGAATAATAGAAGAGTCCAAAATCAGCGTATTGCTCTCCTCTGGTGTTAATTAAAAAGAAAGACGTCTCTATTCGGACATAAGCTGATGATAGATATCGTAACGCTATAACGAAAGCAGTAGCTCAAATTATGCCGAATCAGGATAAATTGTTAGTTCAGTTATATAAAGCAGAATTAACACGTCTACAGATCTTAGCATCGCGTGTACCCTCATAATCGCATGTGGTTTTCGCGCCGGTAGGTCAACCATAGACATGATCTTCTCTCTGCGCCAGCGGCAGGAGAAGTGCAGGGAGCAACATATGCCTTTATACATTGCGTTTGTCGACCTCACGAAGGCTTTTGATCTTGTCAGCAGAAGCGGCCTGTTTCAGATCCTCAAAAAGATAGGCTGCCCTACACGACTGCTTATTATCATCAAGCAGTTCCACGAAAACATGCAGGGCACAGTGTGCTATAACGGTGCTGCCTCAGAAGCTTTTCCGGTGAGTAGGGGGAGTGAAGCAAGGTTGCGTGCTGGCTCCTACTTTATTTGCAATCTTTTTCTCAATCCTACTCCAGTATGCCTTTCAGAAAAAAGCGAGGGGATATACATCCACAATAAAGATGACGGCAAATTATTCAACATTTCATGCCTTAGAGCTAAGACTAAACAAGAAAGGTATGGCTGTGGGAGTTCTTGTTTGTGGACGATACCGCTTTGGTATCTCATACAGCAGACGGCCTGCAGAGCCTCGTATCCAGCCTTTCCGCTGCCTGCAAAGAGGCCTGACAATTAGCCTAAAGAAAACTAACATTATGGCACAGGGTGCTGACTCAATCCACACTATCGCCATCGATGACTACGACTTGGATACTGTTGACAGATTCACATATCTGGGATCCAACATATCGAGCACCCTCTCAGTGGAGGATGAGATAAAGGGAAGGATGTGCAAGGTCGCAACTGTTATGGCCAGACTGAAGAAAAGTCTCTGATCAAATGCAAAGCTCAAAACAAGAACTAAGGTGCAGGTGTATCAGGCCTGCATACTGAGCACTCTCCTGTATGGATGCGAGTCGTTGACCACATACTCTAACCACGAAAGAAGGCTCAATGGCTTCCACATCAGATGCCTGCGCATCATCCTTGACATTAAATGGCAAGACAAAGTCCCAAACGCGAATGTCCTGTCCCAAACAAACATGTGTAGCGTCCCAGCCATGTTAATCCAAAGACGCCTCCACTGGCTTGGACACGTCAAGCGAATGCAACATGGTCGCATACCAAAGGACGTGCTTTACTGCGAGCTGGCGACAGGGAAAAGGTCAGTAAGACGGCCTATCCTGAGATACTTAGACATATGCAAAAGGGGCATGAAGTCGGCCAACATCGACATCTCAAACTGGGAGGAGCTTGCAGAGGATCGATCCTCATGGCGGGG
The DNA here is from genome assembly GCA_964033795.1 of Lymnaea stagnalis. Taxonomy (NCBI): domain Eukaryota; kingdom Metazoa; phylum Mollusca; class Gastropoda; family Lymnaeidae; genus Lymnaea; species Lymnaea stagnalis. The sequence goes on along the minus strand of CAXITT010000900.1, from coordinate 126,270 downwards.
CATCGAGAAGGCAGGATCACTACATGCCGAGGAGCAAAACAGAGCAGAAACAGCTGCAAAAAGGGCGAGGAGGAAGGCCGGTAAATACTATTCCACCGCAATCGTGTGTGGGAAATGCAACAGAGACTGTCATTCGAGGATTAGTCTCACCAGCCACACCAAGAGCTTCAAGCAATAAAGATAATGTATCGTCTCCCGCAGACGGAAAGATGTCATAGATAAAGCAAAATTGGTCGTTAATAGACATTAATCAATCAGTAAAAAAAGTTTGAGTAGAAATCAGCCCATTAGTACAAGAGTCATAAATGGACTTCAGCTAATTATACAAGAGTGTTGCATAGATATTGTTCAATCATATACTAGTCGTAAATAGACATTAATTCAATCAGTACAAGTGTCGTGAATAGACATCAGCCGATAGTTACAAGAACAATAAATAGAAATAAGTCAAACGGTGCAAATTGATTTTTAAAAAAACGATATTTGAAATAAGTATTTCCATACCGTACTAAATAGTGGGTGCACTATACAGAGGAGATATGGACATACTTGTAGGAACATTGATTGACATAGACTTATGTCATTAAATCATAACTCTTGTTAACTTTGTAATATCGGACGTATTATTGGTTGTTAACAATATTCGATTTACAATTAAACCAATCCTTTTTTTTAACTTATAGAATTCGATGAATTGTCAGAAATGACTATAGTCTTTCTAAAAGTTAAATCTACTTTTACCTCATTATTTAACGCATAATTTGTCCTCAAATGTTTTTAACATGGATATTCAGAAGTCATAAAAAAGTCTTTTTATACAGAAGAGTTTCGGGACACTGCATTAGTTGCACACATTTTCGTTTAAACATAAGTTATAAAACTAGTGCAGAGTACCGAAACTGTTCACCATTAATGACCGTTTGCTGCAACTGTTGTTCCAAATGTTTTCTAAGTATGTAATATCTTTACTTTTAATTGTTATGTTTTATAAACTTTTGTTGACTTTGACAACGCGAATGTTAAAGTCATCAGATACAACTCAGCTATTGACATAAATATTGATGATTTTAATGAAATAATCTACAAAGTTTTGGGAGATGACGACAATGTCGTTAAAACAATATGAATCAACTCTACTATCATAACTAAATTACCTCTGCTTTTTAAGGATTTTGGCCAATATCTAAACCCATTATTGCTAAAACACCGAGATAACTTAATCAACTCTGATTCACCATGGTTATTATCCGGCTAGTTTTTAGATTTGGTAATCAAGGATTTTTAGTTAATGTTTTATTTTTTATTTTGATCTAAGCTTAAGAAATCATTTTAATTTTTACATGTTAAGATGAAAATGTCTTTAATGATTGGTTATCATGAAACATTTAATAAATGAACATTATGCTTTGTACTTCAATTAAAAATTAAATGACACATTATGAAATGACAATTTCTAATGTTATCTTCTCTACATAATTTTTACTAATTTATATACTGAAACTAAAAAAAAAAAAAAAAATCAATAAAGGTATTGAGAAGCACTAAAATAAACTATCAAATAATAAATATATTAAATTTATCCCGTCATACATTTTCTCATGAAACATTTAAAAAATGAACATTATGCTTTGTACTTCAATTAAAAAATAAATGACACATTATTAAATGACAATTTCTAATTTTATCTTCTCTACATAATTTTTACTAATTTATATACTGAATCTAAAAAAAAAAAAAAAAAATCAATAAAGGTATTGAGAAGCACTAAAATAAACTATCAAATAATAAATATATTAAATTTATCCCGTCATACATTTTCATTAAAGGATTAAATTATGTTTACATTTGAAGTGACGTTTTACCCTTTTTAATTTTTAATTATTTTTTGGGGGAAGCTTGGTAAGTTGAGGATAATTTTAAAATGTAATTTCAATTTCAATAGTAGGCAAATAAATGTGGTTAAAAGAAATTGTAAAATAAAATAAAATCATTAAGACTTTCGACAATAATTTTATCATACATATATTAATAATACAATTTTTTTAAAATTTTTTACTGTGCAAAAATCCAATGTGTCACACGCAAAAGTCCATTCGCCATATATATCTTTTTGGCAGAATGGTTGGCTACCCAAGTTTCTGACAAACAGAGCGTGACATTTCATTGAGCGATGCTTCGTCATTGACGACATGATGCTAAATTTCAATGATATTGACGTCATCCACCAAGTAAAATGAATAGAAACATCTTTCTATAAGTACAATAACTTTCCTCAAGGTACTCATTATCACTTGGAAAGTGAGTGACCCAAAAGGTGCTCATTATCACTGGGAAAGTGAGTGACCCAAAAGATGCTCATTATCACTTGGAAAGTGAGTGACCCAAAAGGTGCTCATTATCACTTGGAAAGTAAGTGACCCAAAAGGTGCTCATTATCACTGGGAAAGAGAGTGACCCAAAAGGTGCTCATTATCGCTTGGAAAGTGAGTGACCCAAAAGGTACTCATTATCACTTGGAAAGTGAGTGACCCAAAAGGTGCTCATTATCACTTGGAAAGTAAGTGACCCAAAAGGTGCTCATTATCACTGGAAAAGTGAGTGACCCAAAAGGTGCTCATTATCATTTGGAAAGTGAGTGACCCAAAAGGTGCTCATTATCACTGGGAAAGTGAGTGACCCAAAAGGTGCTCATTATCACTTGGAAAGTAAGTAACCCAAAAGTTGCTCAGCCGGATTCAACATCATTTTTGAGCATCATTGGTAATCCAGACCAAGATATCTTAAGTCAGGTAGACAAATATATTTCAAATAAGACTTCAGAAAATCAAAATAAGTTTTGCCGATATTATCCACAATAAGTATTTGCTACTATGCATTGTTGTATTTTTAATATATTACAATTTTCTGGAGAATAGTAACATTTAATAGGCGAAATTAAGCAAGGGAAAATGCATTACGTTAAGGGCGTCACAACTAGATTGTAATTAGTTCATGTCTCACGAGTGCAGCGATGAAGATGTCTTTGATCATTATTATTGCTAATTGGGATCACTTCGTACCGAAAAGTTTGCAATGCTATCTCTCAATTGTCTGGAAAAAGAACGTCGAATTCAAGAATGTGCAAAAAAACTCCTCAGCATTTTGAATTTTCGTGACTGTCTTCAGCACATCATTGTTGCACGCATTCCCTCAAGCTAATCAGTGTTATAGTATAGGATTGAACGCAAGCTTGTACCAAATGATTACCCTGGGTCACGCCACAACACTGGACATAATTCAATTGACATATAGCACTTTCAACATAATGCCTCACAAGGCATTACACATTTTTTTACCCTGATAAAAATATATTAGAAACATTGAATTCAACTATACTTTATAAGGCGACACTTGATTTTGAAACAATAACAAATTATCCCCAGACCTCTAGACCTTATTGGTGTTTGTTTTTTGCTATGTGATGTTCATGAGTTTCTAAAGCAAGTGTTTATGAATGTTTTACTCTGTGCTTAATGCTATTTGTTGTCATCAAAGTTGCCACTCCATAGAGTTGGACTGTTTTGACATTTATGTTAAAAATATCTGACTTAGGTTTGAAAAGTCAGCTCCTTTGACTCTAATATTTTCTTTAATGACACGAAAGCTGACCTAGCCTTTAAATTTCTAGTCCTAACTTCCACTCCATATCCACCATTCAAGTCAATGACTCTGCCTAAGTATATGAAGGTCTCCACTTTTTCCAGGGAAATTCCTACCAGAGAAATAAGCTCTTGGTTGACTGAATTTACCTTTAAGATCTTTGTCTTGATTTAAGGTATATACATTTAAAAAATTAATCGACGCCCTCGATTTCTACCCAACACCCCAATGTAAACGATCGCTATTTTCGGTGACGATAGATTACACTAATTACAGATGTAGTTACTGCTATTGACACAATGGAGTGCCACATATTTTTGAGGCTCTTACATTCAAGATACAAACTCTGCAATTATCCCAAAATGCCATCTTTCCATTAAAAAATAAAATAAAATGAAATCTCAGTGAATAATCTCATCCTTCAATCTTTCTACGCCACTAGAAGGAGCGTAACTATAGTGTTTGGACTCTGTATAGTTAATATATTTTAAGCTCACCCAATTGTTAAGCTAATTATGTTTAACTATTAAATAGTATCAAATCCTATTCTGATGCCTCCATGTGCCTGGCGCTCCTGAACGTATTTCCCAAAATGTAAATGGCCCTGTCCCTACCACAAAAATCTGAAATGCACCTGAGGGAAATCTTAGAAAGAAATACTGACTGTTATAGAGAGCTTGTTTACATAATATTTCTCGTGCGTGCCCTCTGATTGACACCGCATGAGACGCTGTGTTCACAAAGGGGTGTGGCTTAGGTCTTTGATGTATGCTTGTTTACGCCGCCAACGAATAAAAATAATTAATCTGTTCCAAATAGTATTTGGTAGAATGATTGGGATTTTTCTCGAAATGTCATGTAGCTTGTAGAAGGCAGGGCTTAGGCGTCGGTAGACCCACCTATATAAGGGATTGACAGGCACGACGAGAGACGGAGATTTTCATATAGATTCTCTTAACATTACGAGGCGTGTTTTATTCTTTGTGTATTTGTGTGCTCCTACTTATATGTGTTTATTTCGCATTATTTATTGGCATCATTATTTCTAATTGTATTAACTGTGTACCGGTACGAGATCTACCATACTGTAAGTTGAAGATTGTAATTTTATTTTATTTAATTTTGTAATTATCTTAAGACATAATAAATCTTAATTAATTGTAACTAAAAACTGTTTTGGGTCGTATCTTTAATATTGTTGATTATATGGTATCGTCCTTTGTTAGGCACTGCTTACAACGAGCCAATTAAAATTAAAATAGGAGATTAATTTCTCCCAATACAAGTCAGTGCGTAACAAATTGTGGGCATCGTCCGGGATAACCGAATCCATATTATTAGACCCCAATTTTAACAAATTGTGGGCTTTTCCGAGGATAATTTTAATCCATAATTTTCATTACACCAATAATAAATTGAGTGTTTTCTGTGGATTTTGACCCACTGTTTACTTTAATATACTCAGCTAAATTTTATTACACGATACCATTTTACGATACCAACAACAGAGCTGGTTACAATTTTTTTTTAAAAATTCATTTAGATTAGTGAGTGCACTAAGCTTAAATTTTTATAAAAATCAGTGTTGTATTTTGCCTGTGTAAAAATGGATTTTGCTGTTGAAAACCCATCAGTTGAGGCATTAGACAAATTATTTGGTTATTCATACTCAAATACTGAAGGGTACATAACACATTATATACATCTCTCTGGGGCAGGGGGGTTCCATTTCAATTTTTCTTAAATAAGCTATATAAATTTTAGTTCTTTAGTTTTTTAGTTGCTTAGTTCATGAGAAGCAGTAATGATTTGTTAAAGGTTCAGCATATTGTAACAGTTGTTTTAAATTGACTTTTTAATCACTATATTGCGGAATACTTGATGCGGCCCAGTCTCAGTCAGACTCTGCCTCATGAGGCCCCCAGTATATTTGAGTTTAAGACCCCTGTATGAGACGCTTTTAATTATTATATAAATGTTGTTTTTTTTTTTTTTTAATTCGATTAAGATTATCGCTTAACTGAGATGATAATTCCCATGTTTTGAAAAATCTTTAAATTTAAAAAATGCAACGATTTTTTCAGTCATTGAAAATGTCGATTATCATTGCTAAACGCATATTTGACTTTAAATGATAATTTTATATTCGTGCACACTGCTAAATATCGGAAATAACAGCGTCTCCATGTCTTGCAACACTATATATTCAATTTCTAAGCAACATTAGTCAAAAAGCCCTACACTCGCTTTAAAGTCTTCAACAACGACATTTGTACTCAAATGTGTGCCTTGCAAAAGCACTATCTGTTTTTAAGAACAACCCACACTGCGACTTGGACTAGTACTTTGTGTTTTAGTTAATAATTTACTGTGGGCCTAGAACTTGTACTCGGTGTTTTCACCAACACAGCGGTGTGTACCTCGTGCCTTTTAGAACATTTTTAGGTGGCCCTAACAATATTGTTTGTTTTTAGAGTAGTCCACATGGTTGATTTCACCACATGGATTTAACCTGGCGATGTCGGAAACATGAAGGCCTTAATCATGGTTTATTTTTTTTTTTAAAATTGTCTTTACTTTCAAAATAAACAATTTTAAAAAAAAAAAATGTTGCTAATAAAGATGTTCATCTTAGACCTTATATTGCTACAGGCCAACAACTTGATGCACTTTTAGCAGTGGAGGGTCTTCATGACTGAAACAACAGTGGAATTCCCCACGTCATTTGAATGCGAGATCATCAAAGACCCCCAGCTGCAGTGTCTTTTCTGACTTGGATTTAAAAGCAGAAGAGGGGAGACTTTTTTCAAAACCCATTTGAAACAGATGTGGCCAGTCTCCCAGATAAAATGCACTTGGAGGTCATTGAGTTGCAAGTAAATGACCTCCTTATGGACGAGTTAAAAGAAGGATCGGTGTTTTTTAATCTAGTTTTCACCCAATGAAGACTTTCCTAATTTAAAAAAAAAAAATATTTACATCAAGGTACCTTTGAATTTTTGGAACAACATGAGTGTGTGAATAAAACATTTTCATGAACGAAATACGTGAAGAAAAATTTGAGAACAAATTTGTTCCAATGATAATCTCAGGTCAATGTTAATGTTAGGGAAATCTAATCTCAATCCATAAATGTCTGCTAATCACTGGGTTTTTTTTCACCCATGAACAAATTTTACCATTCCCACTAATACAAGTGTTCATGTGTGGTGTATCAATGTGTTATTAAATAATAACTGAATAAATATTAATATATAGATAATTAAAAACACCATCTTTGAATTGATTATTTTTTATTTGGACCTCGACTGTGTAGTCGGCCCCCAAAAAGCTGTTTGATAGTTTATGCTGCCCTCGGGCTGGAAAGTTAGGAGACCTCTGCACTAAAAAAACGATTTTTAAAAACGCAATGTAATAACTTAACATTTCTGTATCCCATACGGCTTTTGTTTATTTTAAGTTTGTATCAATCGGCATTTTCCAGTCTATTTATCTTGGTTGTTTTCTTTTAACACGAGATTTACGAATCATTTAAAGGGAGACAATTTGATAAGTTATTTCAAGGATTGTTTTTACAGTTACCGTTCTTGAATTGTTATTCCTTGGAGCGTGTCTAGTTGATGTTTTAATTTTCACTTTGACAAGTAACTCATGCAACACTCAGGTCAGCCGTCATTCTCCATCTAGTATCAGATTTCATCAGCACTCATGTCAGCTGTTTTTCTCTATCTAGCATCAGATTTGATCTAACCGAAAGCTGAAAACTGACTCCAACATTTTCCATGCATTTCATTTCTGGGCATCTAGTGTGATGATGGACAATCTGACCTGCGTGCCAACAAGTACGCCTATTCTGCTGTACTCGTACCATAAGTTCGCAAATTGTGAACAATCACATTGTTTCCACTTCATAGAGGGTGTCTTAAGAAAGTATGTTGATAAAAATGTTGATGTGTTTACTAAATACAAATCGTATTAGTTGTATTGTTAAACACGTTGAGGTTTTTACTAAGTGACCAGTGTCTCATTTATACATTTGATGCATTTACTAAGTGAATGATGTACTATTTATAGTGTTAAAAATGGTGATTTTTTATTGAGTGAAGTGTGTATTAGTTATATAGTAAAGATATAGTTTAAGCTGCTTAGTATGTCCTATGATTTAGCTTGGATCAACAAGTTTGTGTACACCAGATGTTGTAAAGTTAGAATTTTAGGGACTGAGGGTGCCCATTGGAAGTCTTTTCACTAACCAATTACATTACATAATTATTACTTAAACTGACGATGGAAGTTTGCTAGAAATAGTTAACCAATTAAAAGACTCAATTAATATTTTAACTGACACAGAAAGTGTGCTAGTACCATTTTCAATATTATTTATAGATTTTTTTATGCCTTTTAATTGTTATATTTGCATGCCACTGAATATGGATATTTAAAGAATAGTAGCCTTGGATATATAGTTTTGTTCCTAAAATAATTGAGTTTTGAGAGAATTGCCACTTCTATATTACAAACCACACTTTTTAAAACCTTTAATCTACAAATAAATCTTTGTTTCTAGATTTTTAAAAAAAAATGTACTCCCTTCAAAACAAAATAATAATAAGCGTACGGTTTTAAATTTGTGTAATTTTTAATTTTTTTTAAATATTTTTTTTACGGCTTTTAAATATGTAACACTTTTTCACTAGCTCCTGAACTATAGTATTGAACATCGGTACAAAACATATCATGTATATATTACTACATATTAATATATAAATATATATATAATCCATTATTATTTGTTAACGGTTCTTACAAACGTTTTTTTTTTTTTTTTTTTTTGAAATTTTTTTTTTTTTTTTTTTTTAAAGAAAAAATTATCAAAACGTTGTTAACGTCATTGGTCTCTTTTTCTTTCGGTAATTAAAAATAAACATGTTACTATTATTAAAGATTACATTTTTATGTCTGTGAAGTGAATGACTTTTGTTATATTATCATCCTCATGAAAATGTCTCCACTCCCCCAACCCATCTCTCTCTTTTTCAAGTGAAATGCATTTAACCGACTTTTTACAATACATTTAGAAAATAAAGTTATACTTCTCCTCACCACCAATAGATATGTTTGTAAACTGAGAGTATCCCAATATCCTTAGATTCAAATAGAAACGTATCCACTATTTTCCCCTTTCCAATAAGTTTTTCGGGTATGGGTATACACGTATGTAAATGTGCCCACACTGAGTCAGCGCTTTGAACTCTACTTTAAGACATTGGTATAAGACATATTTATTTCTTTAAGACAATATTTAAAAATTATTTTCACAACTGCAATATTATAAGGACTGGAGAAGATTTCTTCAACATGAAGTGTCAACACACTCTTTTATCCGCTTATTTTTTTTTCTTTTTATGAAGAAGATAACATAAAATTTTCATTGGTATAAAATATGTATGTTCCATATTCCAAAAAATTAACAACTATTCGGGCTTTGAGATAATGCTAAACCAAATAAATACAGCCAATTTGCTGTAGCTTAGTTTTACATTTTTAAAATATATTTGTATTATTTTTTGTTTGCATTTAAAAAAAAAATAAATACAAATATTTATTTATCTCAGTTTCTTGGAGCTAGCGATTTTTTTGTAAAATTACGAAATAAACAGACATGAAATCATTATGCATGTATGGCGTTTTTTTGGTTTATTGCAGTCTTTTGTAACCCTCAAACTTCGATCTCTATACAAATTATTTCAATGGACTAATACGGACCTATGTGTACAGCTGCTATAAGGATCAAAGAAAATCAACACTCATATTTATTATACCATTGTGTGTTTACTTTAAGAACATTTAATGCGTGTGTCTATTTTAGGACAATTTTTCAAATGCACTGTCAATAAATTGTACACAGTTATTGCATATGTCCTTACCATATTTTTTTATTTAACATCTTTCTTAAATGTTTCCTATCGTTGATTAAATGTTAATAAAAAGCTCAATTTTTTAAAAAATATTTTTAAATCGATTTATTTTTTAAGGTCCTTGTAATAGTGCGTCAATTGTAATGTTGTCTTTGTTACTCTACAATATAATTATTACAACTTTACAAATTGGTATTCTTAACTACAGATAGAGCTGTTAAAAACAGTCATGGTGTGGTGTTGTAGTTTTCCTTTAGCCAAGGCTGTTTTTTCTAATTTAACATTTTTCCAAGGTAGATAATACTTTTAATTTGACCTTAAAGTATTCCAAGTCCTTCCGTTATGTTTCAAAGTCTTGCAAGCATTATTCTCCCGTCAACTGAAATCAATGTATTACTCTTTCGAACCTCAATGGTGATTACACATGTCTGAGTTCAGTAGGTGTTAAACATTCAAAATAGTTTAGTTTTATTTTCAAGCTAATTACGAGCAAAAACAACAACATGAAAAATTACCAAAATGTGAACTTATATGATTGAACAAATGATTTGTTTATCGCATCATATAAAAGATTGCTAAGATGTTTACTTAAATGAGGGAATAGATGATTTGTTACATTTGTATATAAATGTTTGTCTTTAAAATGTGTGAACATATATTAAGGAATTGCGTTGTTTTATTAAAATAAAATATGAAAACACTTTTGATTACTTTGCATATGTTCTATTTATTAGTAAAATAGAAAGGGGAAAAATTATTTTAATAATACAACATTATTTAGAATCTACGACAATGTTACTTTAAATTGTTCCATACAAAAAGGGAACAATGTGGTTTAAGTTATTTTTTTACGATTTTAATATTTTAATATTCCTTTGTGCAAGGACGAGGAACACATATTTACATTGAATGCAGTTTTAAAAAAAATGTAATTTAATTAGAATTACAATGTCAATTAATCAATGTTGAAATAAGACAGATTAATTATTGCACTGAAAATGTATGCCTACCTTGTTCCCATGTTTATTTATTTTTTAATTATATAGGTTCTACTTTCACAGTATTAATCGATTAAGATCATTGAATATGAAAAAGAAGAAATGTTACTCTATTATGAGAGTGTGCAAATGTTTGACTATGTCCTCAGGAAGAAGGACAATTATTCACGAAAATGCCCTCAGTAAGAGAGGTACCTGCCAAAATCCATGACCTTAAAAAGGAGGGCACATGCCAACGACCATGCCCTCAAGCAAGAAGTTCACATGCCTACATACATTGCCTTAGATCGGAGGCACAAATGCCCACGAACATGGCCTCAGTAAGAAGGGCACATGTTTAAGAGCCCGAAGTTTCCAGATTTCGCTTTGATTTAGCCAAAAATTATATATTAAACAGCTCCTGAAAACTTATAAATGTCTTGTAACAACAAAACAGCCATTCACTTATTCAAAACAGAGGTTTGGAGAATCGTCACGGGATAGCAAGATTTAACAAATCTATATTAAAAGGTTATTATTGATTTTAACAGTCTTATATACCACTCCCCTTCCTAGGAAAACTAATAAATACTAATAATATGGTATTTTACGCTCATAACATTAAACCTAACAAATAATTATCTAACTTACAGATACGTTTTATAAAAAAGACAACCTGTTTTTTTCTTACTAAAAATTCACGGAAGAAATAATTATTCTTAAATATATAGTTATTTTAAGTCTCTTTTTTCTCTATACATGATGCCTTCTTCCTACTCTTTTTCTATCTTATTATACACCTCTTCTTTCTATCTATACATGCGGCCTTCTATCTGTGTTAGAATGCTTTGTCGTCTTTTTTGAACCAAGTCGACTGTTAGCGTAGGGATAATAAAGACAAAGGGAGAAATACAGGAGTAGTATGTGTTGTGCAGATGGTCCATGGGTCAGTAGAGCAGGGGAGAGCGAGTGGGTAGGACCCTGACCGGACCAATAGGTCAGTGTATGTATTGCGAGTGTTGTGATCCCAATAGTTTATGTGGTTCTTTGACTTAACCTTTTAGCAAAACCCACATTACTAATGGGAGAACATGTTAGATTAGGTAGTAGAATAAAAGCTCACTATAATAACTGCAAAGAACATTGCGTCAAGTGTTGTTGTCATTTTGTGCACTGGTGTACAGTGTGAACGCCATACATACTAGGCAACTGAGCCACTCATTGTGTTCACAGGTATAAAGTGTGAACGCCATACACACTAGACAACGGAGCCACTAATTGTGTGCACTGGTGTACAGTGTGAACGCCATACACACTAGACAACGGAGCCACTAATTGTGTGCACTGGTGTACAGTGTGAACGCCATACACACTAGATAACGGAGCAACTAATTGTGTGCACTGGTGTACAGTGTGAACGCCATACACACTAGATAACGGAGCAACTAATTGTGTGCACTGGTGTACAGTGTGAACGCCATACACACTAGACAACGGAGCCACACGCCTATAATTTCATGACACTATCTTTCTCTTTTTCTATCTCATTTTACCTCTTTTTTTCTCTTTACTTCTCACTCCCTTTCTCACAAAAGTTGTCCTCTCATCTTGTCCATTATCTCGTTCAATCTATCTCTCTCTTCCTCACATCTCCTCTCTATTGTTTAAATATACATAGCTAATAGATAAAAGCCCAGACAAGTTCACCAACATCATTTTTCAGCTGCATAAGGGCATGGCGGCACGAGTACAGGACAGCGGTCACTCATCTCAAGCATTCCCCGTCACAAACGGTGTAAAGCAGAGCTGTGTCCTTGCTCCCTAACTATTTAGTAATACGTATTCAGCAATATGTCTAATGCATTCAAGGACCACCCCGAGCTTTCAAATCCAGTTTCGCAACTATGGATTACTCTTCAACATTAGTAGGCTTCAAGGTAAAAACAAGGTCAAACAAAGCACCATCAACGAGCTTCTGTTTGCGTGCCATTTTGCCCTCAACGCTGCCTCAGAAACAACTGTGCAACACAGCATTGATATCTTCTCTGAGGCCTTCAATAACTTAGGCCATACAATCAACAGAAAGAGAATTGAGGTGATGTATCAACCAAATCCCAATAGTCCTACGTTGCACCAAAAATCATCATCAGCGGACAGCGTGTTAATGCGATGGATTAATTTACTTACTTGGGCAGCGCCCTCACCAGATCTGTCGTCATGGATGTTGACATGAATGTCAGAGTCGCAAAAGCTTGTGCCATATTTTGCAGGCTCCATACCACTGTTTGGGAGAGGAGAGGTATCAGACGAGAAAAGATGATCACGGTTTTTAGCGCTGCAGTCCTCTCGATATTGCTTTATGGATGTGAACCATCGACTGTCTGCCAGCGTCACGCAAAAAAAAACAAAAAAAAACTGAACCATTTTTACACAACCTTCCTCAGGAAATTCCTCGACATCGGGTTGCCAGACAAAGTTCCTGACATAGTGCTCCTCGCTAGAGTGAACCTACCTAGTAATTGCCCCAACCTGATGCGTACTACAGTTGGAGAGGACACTATCTATGCGGTTGAAATTCCAAAATAAAAATAATCACAATAAAATCAGTGCATGGAATGTGTGCACTCCGCATGATAAAGACGACGCGGACTTAAGAGAAGAACAGCCCTTTAGCATGAAATGAACTAGCAAGGTACGGGGTGGACAATAATGCCATTAGTGAGACCAGGCTTGATGAAAAGGGCGAACTTTGTGAATGGATGTCTGGGCATACTTTCTTTTGGAGTGGAAGAGGAAGCGAGGATTTGTTATCTAAAGTTCAATGTTAAAAATGCTTACAAGTGATACAGTAAAAAAAAATCAAGTTCTAATAGGATATTCACTCTGTCACAGGAAGCTTTCCAAAGATGGAAAAGCCAATAATTCTTGGTTACTTGAATGCTTGATTATTCGCAGAGCTAGAACTGCTGATTGCTAACACGATATTTTGCGTTCCAACTCGTAAAAGGACGTCTTGAATCAATCTTTTTTTTAAAAACATTGGTGTGGTGCAGACAGCTGGACAGATCATCGTGTTATTGTCAGCAAGCTCAAACTACACATACAATGCTAATGAAACCCACGGGTAAAGAAGACCCTTAAATCTCTAAATACCACAAAGTTAAAAATCTCGAAAATTAAGATGTATTTTGTGTACGCTCTGGAAGAGCGTATGGGGTCCACACTATTGTAAAATGACAGCGTCAAAGCAAACTGGACATCACTTAGATCGATGTTGTACAACACCGCCATGGAGTTTATTAGCCAAGCTCTAAAAACATCAGAATTGGTTTGATGTCAGATGTAAAGTAATCAAGTAAATGCTAAACACAAAAATTACAGTCTCCATCACACGCCCCTAAACAACACGAGGTCATTCCCAATGAAAAAAGCGTACCAAAGTATAAGAAGTATGGTCTAGCGTAAACAGTGTCTACTTCAGAATAAATAATTGAGTGATAAAGCCGACGAGATCCAAGGCTATGCGAACCGACATGACCTAAATAATTGCTACATCGCTCAAAAAACAGTCTACGGTCCCACCTCATCAGGTCCGTACCAAATTCCTCAATTCTCTTAACACCGAGGATGAAAAAAATCTAACGATGGGCTGAACACTTTGACAACATTCCGAATCGATCGAAATCCATTAATAATGAAGTCATAGATCGTATCAAACAGGTTGCTGTTTAGTCAGTGACTGGAAGAACACTCTACCATAACTGTGACCCAGTATGGTACATGCCTCTCACGGGACAAAGCACCAGTTGAAGACTCAATTTTGTCTGAAGTATACAAGGAAAAGGGGGGGGGGGATCAGCTCTGTCTGAAAGGCTTCATCTGCTTTTCTTCTTGTGTGGCAGCAAGAGACCATTCTACAAGAATTTTAAGATGCATCTATTGTGCAACTATTAAAGCGTAAAAAGAACAGTCAATCATTCGACAACCACCATGATATACATCTGCTCTAAATTTCAGGCAAGATATTAGCTAGAATATTGTTGAATTGTCTTAACAGTCATTTTGAGAAGACTCTACGGCCAGAACATCATTGTGGCTTCACGAAGGAGCGAGGAATCATCGATAAGTGTTTACGGCAAAAAAAAAATAAAAAATGCCGTGATCAAAATGTCAATATTTTCTCTACTTTTTTAGACCTACCAAAGCTTTCGAAACTGTCAGTAGAGGGGGTCTTTAGAAGATCATGGCAAAATAGGGATAGTCCAGGAAGTTCATGTCAAAGTTATGACTATTCCATGATGTTATTCATGCTAGAGTTGGGCATACTTGAGAAAGGCCCAACAGATTTCCTGTAATAAATTGCGTGAAACAATGCTGTAAACTTGCCGCCGCTCTTTTCTTATGCATTGTAAATTCATTAGCTACTTCATGAATACTACTTCTAAGTTAAGTGCAATATTTTTACTTTTATTTTTGTAGTCCTATTGTTTTGTTCGCTGACGAAGGCTTCCTGCTAGCTCAGGAAGGTCTCCCCAGCATTTTTACGATCTTAATGAAATCCTAGTTTTTTTTTTTTTTTTTTTTTTATTTTTATTTTTTTTTTTTTTTAATAAATTTTTTTTTTATTTTTTGATTTTTTTTTTTTTTTTTTTTTTTTTTTTTTGTTTTCTTGGTTTTTTTTTTTTTTTTTTTGGCAGGTCATGTTGTGAGAATGTCAGACGACCGTCTGCCCTAAGAAAATTTATATGATTTTAATGAAATCCTAGTTTTTTTTTTTTTTTTTTTGGCAGGTCATGTTGTGAGAATGTCAGACGACCGTCTGCCCTAAGAAAATTTATATGATTAGCTCGAAAAAAGAAAGATGTCCGCTGGTTTGCAGAAGAAACGTTTTAAGGACAACCTAAAAGACCCAATCAAAGCGTTCGTCATAAACCAAGGCACGTAGTAGGAAGAAGCAAAGGATCTAACATCACTGTGTTGCATTTTACACACGAGCTCTATGCAACATTAAATTGACAGAAGAGCGGCTGCAGAGCGCAAGAGAATGCCAGGAAGGCCCGGTCTACCTCCGCTCCCAAAGATTCCCTATCATTCCGATACACCTACTGCAAAAGAAAAGATCTTGCCAGAATAAGACCCATTAACCAACTGCGCACTCACAGACAGAACCAGCACAAATGATGATTAAAATAGTAAATCAGTACAATAGTCATGAATAGACATAAATCAATCAAAACAAGAGTCAACAATCAGACAATCAGTACAAGAGACTAGAACAGACATCAGTCAATCAATAAAAGAGTCATAAATAGAGATTATTCAATAAATACACGATTTAAGAATAGAAAATAGTCAATAAGTACAAGGCTCATGAATAGACATCAGTTAATCAGTACACGAATCAAGAGTAAAAGTCATTCAAAAAGTATAAAAGTAGATATCAGTCCATCAGTGCAAGTGCTTTTTGTATATAAACAGTACTAAAGTAGTGGATTAATTTTATAGCGGATCTGTCAGCATACGTGTTGACATACTTATAGGACATAGAAATGATACCAATAAATTATCAGGCTTACTTACTGTTGGATACCACTTAGTATTATTGGTATGTATCAAAGTTTGATTTTTAATACAGGAAATTATTTCTTTAAAATGTATAAGTTATGTTTTTCTATAAATGATCATTGTCTTTACAACAGTTTGAATCTAGCTTGTATTTTCTTTATCGTATTATTTAAATTTAGGAATCTGCAAATGTTTTACTACTTAAAAATAAACGAAAACTTAACCATCAAATACTGGTTGTTGCAACGGTTGGTTCTATCCCTTTTAAAGTAGGTAATATCTTTATTTTATATTGTTTTTTTCACCTTCTTAATAAAAACTGATAATTTGTCGACCTGACAACACGAGTGTATACGTCACACAAATTATGTACTGACATAAATATTTTCAAATTTTAATGAGATCATTTATTTTTTGCGAGAAGCTGATGTCGTTTTTAAAAACAATACTTGATATCTAAATCAACTCTGCACATCAATGATTTTAGTCAGTTCATAGGCATGTCATAACTAAATCAACTTCTTTCATTCGTACTGTTGTCCTCTATCCAATCTATGTATTGCAACTAGATAACAATAAGAGATAATGTGAGTAGTTTAAAGATAGTAAGTAAAATGGAGTCACTAAGTCTTTTTTCTTAGTTTTATAAATGCAGGTGCTATGCAGGTTATGTTATACTCCCGGTGAACTTTTTATTTCTGCCAGCGTTCTTGAAAGCCTGCTCACCCTTCTCTGGTGATTACCTGTGTTTTTGATAACACCCTGTTCTAAAGGCAAACGGTTGTGGAGAAAGTCTACTCAGGTAACAACATGATCAGTGTGGTGACAAATGGTTTTGGTGACAGACTGCTATGTTGAAAACCTGACATTTGCATTACTTACCTGATGACAGCCTGCTATGTTGGCAACATACAATTTTTATACATTTACCTGATGGCAGCTTGATGTGTTAACAAACTGATTTTGGGACATAATGACTAGATTACAGCCTTACAATTGACAATCTTAAAAAAAAATTATTTAACAATGGCCTCGCGTATAATGGCAGTGCTGTCTTGAGGCATGGGCACTCGGCCACCCATCTATCTATCTGTCAATAATGATAATTTATAATCCCCTCTGTGATTATGTATAGTTTATTTCTGATAATGTTTGAAAACTATTAATGATCGTGGATTACTTTATTTTTTGTATCAAGGAAGGGCATTCATCAAAGTTTAACTTGATTACATTTTTATTTGTATTTTTCATTTGTATTCCTTTTGGTGAGTTGGTCGGGAGTAGGAACTTTCACCCCCCTCCCCAAGAGAGGTTTTTCAACATGCGGCGAATGCCCCCTTCATCCCAATTCTCACTGCCCATGTATGTTACGTTGCTAGGAGGCCTCAGTGATTCAATGTGCCGAGGGCCTCCTATGTTGTTACGACGACCCTGTATAAGGGACCAAAATTTCGTTCGCAAATATTTGAGATAAACAGAAATAAACAATAAACATTGATTGAGAACCACTAAACTAGAAATAATCAAATGTTTAATTTGTTCCATTATGATATGTTTACAGATAAAAAGCCCTTTACTCAGTATCCTTTAATTAATGTAAGTAAACCGTGTGGATAGGGATAACTTTGATCTTTCTTACTCAGATAAGCGTCCCGAGGAAAATAATTTAAGGTTGTTTTTTTTTTGTTTTTATTGAGTCAATGAGAAAATTTGAAATAATTTAAATTTACATACATTTACTTTAACAAAAGATATTTGTTGCAAAACCTAATTTGTCTCACTTAAAAGTCCCATTCGATTATTTTATGGTTTGACGCTAAGGTTGTCTACCCAAACCAAAGACAAATATATTGCTTGGTAATAATGGTGTCCACCCAGGCCAAAGACAAATTAAATATATTGCTTGGTGATAATGGTGTCCACCAAAGCCGAAGGTAAATAAATTGTTTGGTGATAATGCTTCCCACCCAGACCCAAGACAAATATTATAACTACTCTATTTTGGGGTAAAAATTAAGTATTATTTTTACAAATTACAAATACATTTAAAATAACAAGTAAAGACCTATTATAAGAATTGTATATGTGTTTGAATGTTATGTAAAAAATTATTTAAAAAAACAAAATAGATTAAAGAAATACACCGTAATCACAGTTGTGTGAAAAGCCTAAACATCGGATGTGTTAGTGCATTTTTAATATTGCGAGAAACAACTAATTTTGTGTCTAAATAATCACGCAAATAATGCCATAGCTCAAATTACCTATTGAGCTAGAGCAAAATGTTGTCTGATATAAAAGCCCCCCTAAGACAAAATTGAAATTATTTTTCCATTTCTAAAAATAAATTCAATCAATATCTATTTGTTTTTTTTAATTTTGCTAAAATTTATATGTATATATATATTTTAAGTTCGCATACTTATACCAATGAGTATCAAAACTCAATCGTATTAACCAGGTGAAAAATTAAATATTAAATTTAAAAAATAGAAATCCGTTGAGATTTTCTTCGACAGATAGATGGTAGATAGACATACCAACAGACCGACACATGGACAGACAGACAGACTGACAGAGAGTTCGACCGATAGATCGATCAATAGAATATAAATAAATATATATATATGTTAAAATAGATAGATGAAGAGATAAATAGATAGATAGATAGATGGATAGATACATAGATAGATGTTAGAAAGATAGATAGATAGAAAAATCTATAGGTAAATGGATAGATGAATAGATCTAAAAATAGATAGGTAATTAGATAAACAGATAGATATATACATAGGTTTATTGAAAGGTAGATCTAAAAATAGATAGGTAATTAGATAAACTGAAAGATAGATAGTTGGGTTGAAGGACATATAGATAAATAGACAAAAAAAGATTACTAGATAGATAGATGGATAGATAGATAGATAGATAGATAGATAGATAGATAGATAGATAGATAGATAGATAGATAGATAGATAGATGATAGATAGATAGATAGATAGATAGATAGATAGATAGATAGATAGATAGATAGATAGATAGATAGATAGATAGATAGATAGATAGATAGATAGATAGATAGATAGATAGATAGATAGATAGATAGATAGATAGATAGATAGATAGATTTTAACCTGTGCCACAACTTATTTACAGCTTTTAAAATTACTTTGAATCTATATTAAAAATATAGTTCATCAGTGTAGACTTGCTTGCATGTTTAATTAATTTTACTTTTTAAAAAAATTTGACCTAAGGACTTACAATTTTCAATAGTTGTTTTATGTTATACAAGAAATACCATTCTCTGTGTTAAATATTTTCACTAGCTGTTATATTTCATACATAAATTACTATAATATTTGTAAGCTTTTTAGAACCTCAGGTTCTCCAACTAGTACATTGACTTAGAATGTTAAACTTTAAAACTGATGTCTGTAAATTAATTTACAATTTTAAATGTTACCTACAACATTTGTGAAAAGTTTCATGTAACTGATACATTTAAGCAATATTTGTGACACTCTATGGACCTGGGACTTTCTAACGAAGACTCTGAACCCATTTACCCTTTTTGTTTAAAGTGAACTTTACTAAGAATTTAATGAATTTATATATGTTATGCTTGAGTTAAAACTCTAATTGGGCATGGAAAGGTTAAAAATGTTTCAAAATTTTTTTAATGAATAGTAAAGGTCTCAATTTTACATGATGATTTATATGTGTTGTTTTAAAAATTGATACAATTTTCATTTCATGAATTAAATGTCCCATTTTTGACTGTGTCATCTTTTTTATGAATTCAATGTAATATTTTGGACTAAGCCAACTATTATATCATGAATTGAATGTCATATTTCACCATGACCAACTTTTATGTGAAACTTTAATGTCATATTTTAGACTCGCCAACAGCTATTACATGAATTTAATGTTATATTTTGGTCTAGGCCAACTTTTATGTCATCAATTAAATGTCATATTTTAGATTGGTCAACTTTTATCTGAATAATTTATTAGTTATTGGGCCGTTATCGTTACCCTTAATTTATTTTAAAAATCAAAGATATAATGTGATATAATATGAAAAGATGATGTGAAAATTTAAAAAAATATGATTTGATTTAATATGATATTAAAAATTTAACTTTAAACGTGATCTAAAGGAAGATCCAAAATTAAAACAATATCTAAAATCAAACATGTTTACCTTTGATGTAATATTTGATACGAGTTCATTGCCGATCCAAAAGTCTCCATCCAATGACCCAAATCCATTTTTATAGTCATTCCAGTTTCTTGTGAAGTTTTCTTTGCCATTGACACGTCTCTAGAAAATATTTTCATGAATTAATTTTATTTTGTTATTTAAATGACGTAACGAATCAGTAATTGAATTATAATATGTATAAAGTTAACATCAACCTGTGAAATCATTAATAATTTGTTTCTCTCGCTGAAAGTTAAAAATAATTTTGTTTTCTGGTTTAAATAATGTAAGGAATCAACGAGATGTGTAATAATTTTTTTTTTTTTAGTTTGAAATAAATATGTGACAACATAAATAATTATTTTATTTTGCTGTTAGTACACAAATGGCTTTAATTTAAAGGCAAGGACGCTTGACTTACTTAAGAATATATACATTGTATTTAAACAATAAAATTAATCATCATTGATTTAACATTACAATACCAACGAAAAATGAGCGATACTATAATTATGGGCCTAACATTATTTCAACTTTACCTGTATGATGATCCATCCACCCCCGTCTGTTTCTGTATCACACAGAACTTGTTTCTTGTTATCTAGTGACGCGATCACTCTGGAACCTAATAGACTTGTCATTCCTTTTTCACATTTTAGCTGAACATATTCAAAAACATAGATATCATTGAAAAATAAAATATCAATTAAAAGGAAAAAAAAGCTTATTTTGAATTATGAAAAATGTCCGAATAATCCTTGCACTTTTAATAATATCACAACCAAAAATTGTCTCATTTGAATTTTTGTGTTTTTCCATTTATGTTTAAAAATTATAAGATGCAACTTGTTTATTATATAATAATTATCTTAAATTGTTTAATTAAATTCACATAATAAACATACACTCACACACAAAAACTATCACAAAATTACATGCATGCAGACATATCACATATATACATACATACATACATTCAAACATACATAAACACATAAATACATACATACATAAATACATACAAATATACATGCTCACATGCTTACACAAATCCTTGGATAAATACTTACATACATATATCAAATCATACACTCGTACATACACAAATACAAACACATAAACATACATATATGAAAAATACATATGTACAAATATGCATACATTCATACATGCATGCACTCATACAAACATACATTTCTAAATACATTAATAAATACATACATACAATGATGCATACATTCATTCATGCACATACACTTTCATATATACATTTAAACAAACATGCATGCACATAAACATACGTAAATGCATACAAACATACAACCTGCCATGGTAAAAAGTTGCTTACATGTGAGTTCCACTTGTCCATAGTTGTTTTTATAACATTGACCAATAAGGTCAGTATTGTTTTTTGAGATAATCTTAGTTCTTCCAGATGCATTTGGTCTGTCTTGTTTCTTAACACGACCCCATTATACTTATCATTTATACTTTCTTTCAAATCATTCATTGTTAAATTATTGTGCTTCATTTCTCTGACTACTTCTCCCATTGTGACTTCTACAGTCAAAAACTTAGATTCGATGCTTTTATTGTGTAGATAAGACAATTGCAATAGATGATCTCCAATCAATTCTACTTCTCTTAATGTTTTATTTATATTAGTAATGTTATCTTCAAGTTCCTTCATAGTAACTTTCAATTGTCTGTCATTATTCAGTATTTCTGTCATTGTATCGTTCATTTGTCTGTCATTGTTCAGTATTTCTTTCATTGTATCATTCGTTTGTCTGTCGTTTTTCTGTATTTCTTTTAGTGCTTCATTCATTTGTCTTACATTATTCACCATTTCTTTTATTGTATTGTTCATTTGCCTGTCATTATTCAGTATATCTTCAATTGTTTCGTTCATTTTTCTCTCATTATTCAGTATTTCTGTCACCATAACGTTAATTTGTCTGTCATTATCCAGTATTTCTTTCATGGTATCGATCATATGTCTATCATTATTCAGTATTTCTTTAATAAAAATGTTCATATGTCTGTCATTATTCAGCATTTCTGTTACTTTATTTTCTAAAGTGGAAACATTTAGTCCGATGCGTTCGTTTTCATCCATTAAGAAATCAAGTTTTTGAATAATCTCTAAATCTCTTGTATGAGCTCTCAACTGGTGCAAATTGAGGGAGACGTTAACTTGATCAATTATATCGTCCATTCGTTTCTCTAAAACTGATAGTTCTTTTACTTCATTTAGTTTTACGCAGTTTTCTTGTTTGATGGATTTCAAATCGTCTATTTTCCTGGTCATTTGAATAATGAATAATTCAAGTTGTGTACGAATCTTCACTTCAAAGTCAGTTAGTTTTTGTTCAAAATTATTTGTCGCACTTTGCCATGGAATAGTTTCAGTTTTAGTTCGCCGTTTTGAAATCCCGTCTGAATTGATTAGTGAAGAATGTCCGAAAGTAAACGCAAACTCCGTTCCTTCCTCTAATAATCTGTTATTGGGCTTTAGATTATTCATTATAACTCCAGCTTTGTCAAAGATTTTTTGTTCAATAGAAATTTGAGATTTGACGTTAATATCAGCTTCATTTTTATCAGAAATAATTGGTAATATAATTTTTTTATCAAATTCTATTTCTTGTGTCAAGTTTTCAAATTGAATTTTGCAGATAAAGTAGTGGTCAGTACAGTTGGATACGTCAGAGAAATAGACATGAAATTCGCCATGATTCTTTGATATTGACCCAATAACTATTGTGTTATTCCCAGTGTGATCTTCGATGTCTGAGTTTTCAGCTAACATGCTGACCAGAAGTTGTTCATTGTTAAAATAATAAATGGTCATTTTGATAAGACTGGCCATATTTGTGTCACTGACTGTGTCAACTTGACATTGAAGAAGAGCACAAAATGTCTGATTTTTAACCAAATGTTCTCTTCTTTCCATGCTAACTTTAAAACCTGAAAAATATTTGCAAATGCTTAAAAGGTTATATGTCTTTCATGAAAAATGGTGTATTGCTATGTTTTTATCAGGTTGTTGGTTGTAATTAGAATTTGTTTGAGTATACTGTCCTAGTTAGTAAAAATATATCCATTTATATGCATCTGCTTTTTTCTAAAAACTAAACTTTTTTATGTTGAAAGACATGTGGTAAAATTTCATAGCAGATTGTAACATCCGATACACTTACCTTCCTTAAAGAAAGAACATTCTAACAATGTTCAGCGCTATTTCAAGCTCGTTATTTTCAGCTTTCACTTCGACAAAAGAACTAAATATTGATTTGTACTAATCGCTTGGGGGGTTGGGGAGGAACATTCGAATTACGCCCCAGGCAGGCAAAATGGCTCGCTGAATCACTATATATACATACAGCAAACAATATGTCTCCAGTTTTAAAGCGTATAGAATTGCACAATGTATAATCCATTATCATATATCATTTAAAATATCTTTAATTGCTCTTGAGTATTGCATATCCTTCACAAAATGATACATCTGCATATCAAGATTAGTAATCTAAAGAACTATTCCTTAACGTTGGTATACCAAAAAATATATGTTGGACAAATAATTTACCAACCGAATTAAAAGCAGACAATAAAGTTCATCCTCTAGATCAGGGGTCTCCAAACTTTTCAGCCCGAGGGCCGCATTAACTATCAAACAGTAGTTCGTGGGCCGACTGCACACTCGAGCAGGATTTATTTCAGCATTATCTCGGGAGAAGGGGGCTCTGCCCCCCTCCTGAGGGGAAGTCAAGTGCCCCCCCCCCCACCGGAGCAAAAATACTTCCAACAATGAATCAACTGGCACTGCCCCTCTCCCTCATGTATTTTATCATTTTCTTTACTTGCATCGTGTAGCCATTGGTTTTACAAGGTCTGAAAAAGTTACTGTACTACTATTTGTTGTATCATTTCATTTACTTCCTTTATTACTATGTGTTCAGTCATTTCCTTCACTTGCATCATGTAGCCATTGGTAACACAAGGTCTAAAAATGTACTGTTCACTATGTATTCTATCATTTTCTTCACTTGCATCATAATGGCATTTGATAAGGAACTCAGTGTATATTGTGATTACGTTGTTTTGAGAGTATATGCTTGATGTATCTGTTATTCTTATTATTTAGTGACGTATTTTGTGGTGAGTGAATGGACGTATTGTTGTTGTAGTAATTGTGATCGAGTAACAGCAGCTGACGATTTCGTTTTGTTTTAAAAATACTGCATTATAATAACAAATGGTTTGTGAAGTTAATATAATTTAATCATAAACAAAATCTAGCCGTCGAAACATTGGGAGAATCGGTTCGTATCACCATTGGTTACACAATTTCTAAAATAGTTACCAAATTACTATTTATTCTATACTTTTCTTCACTTGCATCATATATGCCTTTGGATACACAAATTCTGAAAATTAACTGTATAAATGTGTATTGTATCATGTTTTTTTCCACTTGCACAATATACGCAATGTTAAAAGCCATACAAACCTCACAATACTATCTAAAACTTAAATAACGTACAACACTATGTACATCATAAAACCTTTACAATCATAACAGGAACAGAAATTAGTGGAATATAAATTTAATTGCTGGACGGAAGATTTAAATAAAATGTTAGTTGGAAAATATTTAAATAGGGACATTTAATCTAATATTCAGCTTACAACTCCAATGAAAAATGTTTTAAAAGGCTAAAAATAATATCGCTTTTAAAATTAAAATATTTTTTTTTTTTAATTTAGACCCATTTTATTAATTAATGCTTGAAATTTATTTTTAAATGGTGTATTTCAATATAAGAATCTTATTCCTGTATTAATTACTCAGCTTAAAAATACGAATTCTTTCAACTCAACAAATTGTTTATTAACTAAATAAATCAATATCAGAGATGTTCGTGAGACACTTACCATAACAATTGCTGATCATGAATAAACATAAAATAATTGACGTAAGATTTAAACTTGTCATCTTTAAACGGTTTCAATATTCACGTGAGTATGTCATCCAGAATGATTCGATTTAAAGAACATACTTTGTAAAACTTGGAGAAAATAATGGAACGTTTCTATTTATACTGAAGATAATTTTACTTGATTTGTTTTCACTGTACATTTACAAAATAGACAAAACTGTGAAACTAATTCGTGCAACGTTCATTTTTTTTTTTTATCACAGTGTCATGATGATATTCCCACACTAAACCAAGGCGTAGATATCAAAATCTGGAAAAAAAATGCAGACACACTCTTTATTTCTCTTGACTCTTGTGATGCCCGTGTTGACGTCTTATCAGAAAAAAAATTGCTTCCCAGTGCGTTATTTTATCTGGATTAGTAAGATAGAAAATCGTCCTTGACATTCATTTCTGAAAAGCCAAAATACTTTTTTTTTAAAATATTTTTAAGACATATTTTCTGTTAGTCTTGGGAACGTTTTCTGTTTATATTTTGAGTAAACATTCATTTACTTTTTTTAAATCTCTTTAAAAACATTTTAATTTAGTTTTAAGAATATAAAGTTTGTTTTTATATTTTTATCTAACCGGCATTTAAAGGTAGAAATTTCCAAAATAAATTTAAATTTAACATTTTATCTTCTCTTGTAAATGGTATCGAAGCTGAACAAGAGAGTAAGTCCAACATATCTGTGTAGTCGAGGTACGAAGAGTTTTATCTAAACACCTTTCTTTTTAAATTCATCAAATTTTTAAATTTTAAGTAACTATGAAATGGACTTCTTTTTAAAACAATATTTTAATTTCCATTTCGTCTAATTTAATGTTTCTGCTAATGATTAAAAACTTTTTTTTTTTAAATACTTTTACTAAATACTTGCAACATGAAATCCTTACAACCCCATAAACGAGCTTATGCTTTGTGTAGGTGTGAGTTGTTTATGTTTTGTATGTGTATGTTAGTTGTGTGTGAATATGTGTGTAGTGCTTTTTGTCTGTTAACTTTGTGTGTGTGTTTTTTGGGGTTTTTTTTTAGTGAATAAGGAGCGCTAGCTGAGGTTGACTTAAGAGTGTAGATTCTGAATACTGTTTGCGTGGGAGAAGGGTGTGCTTGCTGAGTTTAAATTAAGAGTGTAGTTAGTGAGTACTGTTTGCGTGGATGTAGGGTGTGCTTGCTGAGTTTGAATTAAGAGTGTAGTTAGTGAGTACTGTTTGCGTGGATGTAGGGTGTGCTTTCTGTGTTTGAATTAAGAGTGTAGTTTCTGAGTACTGTTTGCATGTCAGACGTGTTTTAGGACTGTATGTGAGTGGATGTAACTATTCACTCGTCTAACTCACCATAACAAATTCTGCTTGTCTTAAATAAGTGAATTCAATATATATTCAATAAAAAAAAGCTTTGTATCTGCCCTACATATCAACTACTCTCAGGGACGCCTAAGGTCCTTTTGAGTTTTGAAACCAAACAATCCTACCCCATGTCTATTATGTCAAGTATGGAAGTGTTTTTTTAATAATTATATTTTACAAAAGAAATATTTTACAAATAAGCCAATAACTTAATAATTATCCCTTTCTTTCAGCAAATCAAATTATCAAATTAATTGAATGTTCCAATAAAAAAATATTGTATTATTTGTGTATAATTTACTTCCTGCTAATTGGAGAGTTCTGGTTTGGGCTTCAATTCCCCCCAAAAAAAGAAAACTATAACCTATTAAAAATAAATTAAATGTTTCCTTTACTTATTTACTTTTGTTACATAGAGAATGTTTAAAAAACCCAGCTGAGTGTTTGAGAGTGGGGATTATCTCCCTTAACTCATTTTGAAAGTAGCTGCTTTCTACCCCCACCCCCTCCCCTTTTTCTCCCCATACACACACACACACAGTCCCTTGTGTAGACATTATATTGTTGATTTAACAAAATGCTGTTGCACGGAGATTGGCCTGCTATGTGAGTACGGAGATAAGGATAAACCGTCAAACAATGTCAGACTGGCCTTGAACCTGTCAGGGGTCAGTATGACCGTGGATGGAAAATCCACGCATACTTTTTTTTTTTAATTCTGCATTTGTTGTTATTTATTTTACAGAGTCTCGTGATAAACATGTGGAACGTACAAATAACTAGGCTAGAACCCGGGGAGTCCGGATCAAGGCCAAGGCCAAACCTTGAAAGCAAGTTTTTTTTTTGCGCGAAAAACTCCAGCACATCGCAGGCGAACCAGTGCTATGTCGTGACACAGTTTAGTTAGCACTGACGTAGACACAAAAAACCAACCTTATTAATTATGTCTAAGTATGAAATTGCAAGCATCACATAATTTATTGTGGAAGGCATGCACGCACTTCTGGTAAGATTATTAGTATACTAAATTTGTTAAATTTTCAAATTGCTTTCTGGGACGGAAAGTCTTTCCCCCAACCCCCCAGCCCCCGCAACACACACACAAAAATCAATCCAAAAAAGCCCGCCTTGTTTGAGCATTTATTGTTTCTAACACTAGAATTAAGTTTAAAAATGACACATTTATGAGCTCATGAAATGAAAAGAAACAAAATATAACAAAAGAATTATCAAGAGATTTAAATAAAAACATGGATAGGAAAACATAAGCTAATTAATTTATTTCTTAAGTCATAAACTTAGGTACTTGGGTACATGAGCGCCCGCAGGTAGGGGCAAGGTGGGGCATTTGTCCCCCCCCTCCCCCCGGATTGATTGGATAAATAAAATTTAGACAAAAATAGACAAAAAATGTATTAAAGTAAAGAGAAAATAAAGAGAAAGTAACTAAGCTGATGTCCTGTCCGTTCGTTCACCATACAAATACGCTACAGTAAATTATTCCTGTCCGTTCGTTCCCCATACAAATACGCTACAGTAAATTAAAACTATATTAAAACATTCCTAAATTTTTTTTCCCCCCCCCCCCCCGGAAAGTTAATCGATTTTTTTGCCCCCCTAGAAAGTTTTCTGCGGGCGCCCATGCTTGGGTATATCAGTTAAACTCTATGTCTCATTTAATAGAGTTTAAGCGAAAAGAGGGGGATTGACCAGGTCCTAAAGGGTAGTTTAAATTAATTGTACTTCTTCCCCTTAATTTTTGTTTAATTTCTCCATACATAGCATTAATGTCCAGCAGTTAAGAGAAAATTCTTTTTGGATTGTTGTTTTGTGGAAATCATTAAAAATTGACATTAGCTACAAAACACTGAAAGTTATTATTTTTTTTTTTTTTTTTGAACGAATGGTGGATAAAAATTAGTATTTGCGAAAATTGCGATTACAATGAATTTTTTATGTTAAAACTTGTATAGACGATGTTTGAAACAGCCAATCAAATTAAACTTACTGAGCTCAAAAAGAAATACGAACACCTTGATTAAACAAAATACAGCGTTTGGATCAAACAATATAATAAATTCTTTGTCGCTAAAGAAAAACACAAGAGCATAGCATTCGACCTTATTGATTTTTTATTAATACGACAATCTTAAATTTGGCGTGAATTTGTACAAATAATTTGATCTTTGATGTTGCATGCATGACGTCTATGTATCAATTCTTGACTCACACTTCGTTATTTTGACATTAACACATGCAGCACTCGGGTCAGTCGTTATTCTGTATCTAGTTTCAGATGTTATATAACAAAATAAAAAAAGGCATGATTCTTGTTGTAGCTGTTTTCATGTTCCCTGTCCAATGTAGTAAATGCCTGATCTATGTTGTATCTGTTGTCATTTTCCATTTGCAATGTAGTAAATGCCGGATCCTTGTTGTATTTGTTGTCATTATCCATCTCCAGTGTAGTAAATACCTGATCCTTCTTGTAGCTGTTGTCATTTTTCTCTGTCCTTTTTAGTAAATACCTGATTCTTGTTGTCATTTTCAATCTCCAATTTAGTAAATGCCTGATCCTTGTTGTACCTGTTGTCATTATCCATCTCCAGTGTAGTAAATTCCTGATACTTGTTGTAGCTTACACGGTAAAAAAAAATGTTTACGTCAATTTTCCCGTCATCGGCTGCCACCAAAATCCAGTAAGAAAGCTTTGTCTTACCGTAAAACAGTTTACGGTTGAATACCTTCAAGCAGTGATAAGATACTTTACAGCATTAATGTGTGTTTGCGATAAATTATTAAAATTATACTGTGAGATACAGTTTATTTACTGTAAGTTCCCCTAGTTTTACCGTTTGTCGAATACCTCCTGCTATTTTACTGTACTGAAACGGTACAATAACATTAATTATACTGTAAGGGCTCTTAATATTACAGTTTTATCGAATATTTAATGGTACATATCATATTTTTACGGTTCAGTATGGTAAATTTATAGAATTAATGTGCGCTTATGTTTTATTTACTGTGCATTAAAAGTAAATTTACGGTAAGGGCCTCTTAGTATCACATTTAATCGACTATTTACTGTTATGTACCACATTTGTACGATGCAATACAATAATTTTACAACAATAATGTGTCTTAACTGTCGTTTATGTATATTTACTGTATGATACAGCAAATTTTCTTTTTGGGGCCGTAGTTTTAGAGTTTCGTCGATTATTCAAGATTATATTCCGTATTTTTACTGGATTATACCATCTATTTCAGTTGCTGTTGTGCTTGCTGTTACTGTATGTCAAGAATTTTTTTTTTCTAAATAACAGACAAGTATGTATATTATTTTAACAAGATTTATTTACTTAAACACTTAATACATTGCAAAATTGTATCAAATGAAATGTTGCGTATATTATTTTATAAAATAACTGCAATTATTATCTGAAATAAAGAGGGGTACATTATCATAAATAGTACCAGTTGATCAAAGCAATTTCAAACACATGTTTTTTAAACGTGAATTTTTGTGTCAAATCACTTCGTGTACAACTTGTTATTATAATTTCTTTGGGAATTGATTTAGTAGCATTAAGTTGTTAAAATTTTGCTAACATTGTCCTCATATATAATAGTTCTTAAAGAATTAATAACAAACAGTACATAATTACAAAAATGTGCACTTATAACACACTTTCTTGGATAAGATGTACATGCAAATATATGTTAGATATAAACCAATTATTTAATTGTTTTTTCAACAAGTAAGATTAGTAAAATCTCAAAAGACGAAAGATTGAAAAATCTGTTATAACTGGCAGTTGGAAAAAGAAATCTCTATAAATATATATAATTTTATAATAAAGTGCAAAAACAATATTTTTTTTTTCTTTTCTACATGTCAAATTTCTATTTGGAAATAAAGAAAAATATTTAATACTATTACAAATAAAAAATCTGGTACCTTTTCCATTCATAAATTTGTTTTCGCACTTATACATTTTTTGCCACATTAAAATCGTTGGTTATGGAAGCCATGCAGATTATAAGCTTAAAATTAATTACTCCTAATAGCAATATTTTTCTTGAATATAGCATTTCAAAAGTATATACTATCAGCATAATAATAGTATAACCTGTTGGATTATAATTTTTCTTTCACACTTGAGACTTCCAAGGCAACATTTTTTTAAAAACAGTTGTGTTCATGAAAATTGGAAATAAACTTAATTTAGACAGCTTGTTTATTATTGAATTTTAAAATAAATTAGTTTATACAGGAACATGGAAGAAAAAAGTTTCTGTTTTCAAAACTTGGTATAACATTACTGAAAACGAGTTTTATTAACTGAATGAATTTAATAATACATGTCGGACTTATTTAAGCTCTAAATTTTACAAGACTGTGGTCCAGAAAATTCGAATATGATTATTCTTTTAATAAGGACAGAAATAGTTTTCAAGACTTTTCTATGCATCGTCTTGATGAAAGATCAGATAATCTGATTGATATATCGGCGATTGATATATATATATATATATATATATATATATATATGTGTGTGTGTGTGTGTGTAAAAAAATACCAGTAATTAATTTTAATCTTTAGACTGTGTAGTTTTTTTACAATTTTATTTATATAAGTACTCATAATTCTCTAACTTTTTATTTTTTATTTTCTATGTATCGTCTTGATAAAAGATCATATAATCTGATTGATATATCTGCGATTGATATATATATATATATATATATATATATATATATATGTGTGTGTGTGTGTGTGTAAAAGAATACCAGTAATTAATTTTAATCTTTAGACTGTGTAGTTTTTTTACAATTTTATTTAAATAAGTACTCATAATTCTCTAACTTATTATTTTTTACAGACTTGGTGATGCCCTTATTCTGTATCTAGTATCAGATTTGACATGGCTAAAAGCTTAAAACTGTCTCCCCTATTTGCAATGTTAGTCAATGGTCAGCACAAGCGTGAAGCTGGGACAAGTCTGCACGGATGCTAACAATTACGAATTTTCAGCTCCACACGTGACGCAGTTTCACCATTTCGGATCTACGACATCTATTTCCAATTGCAGAATTTTGGAATATAAATTTCAGATGAACATTGTTAACTAGATTCAAGAAACATAAAACAAAAAAATTCATTATCATGAATAATTAATTTGTGTTTAAGTTTTTTAACTGGTATTTTTTCATCCCATCTCCAACTTTTAAGTAGTTATCATAAGTGAAAGTTAAACAATAAATATATAAAACATTAATCGCATTAAAATTCACTAACTTGATGAAAACTCTTTCGAATTTTCATTTCAACGAAAGAACACCTATCCAGCTTTTGCTGATCCGAATAAATACAGTTCTTCGCTTTGCTCGCCCATACGCCATTTAGATTTGTATAGCTGCAATTATTGAACCACCAGCCTGAAGTGTGATATTGGTCGTTTGCACAATTTGCAGATGCCCGCTTGTCATTGTCCCTGTCCAATGTAGTAAATGCCTGATACTTGTTGTAGCTGAACTTATCAATGGCATTTCCAGAGTAGGCACCAAGACGTAGAATGTACAGCTGGGTCTCGTTCTCAACTTTAAAGTAACTGTAGATGGCGTGTTGATCGACCATCTCACACTTCATGTCAATTCTTAGCTTGTAATCATCTTGTTTCTTCTATTGCTGCCCACAGATACTACTTACCAGCTAGGTGCTATTTCTTATTTTTATACGTTTTTTCTGTTTTTTTATTCGCTGGCAAAGGCTTTCTGCCGACACGTTCGCTGTTTTGTTGCGTTCATTTTTCAGGTTTAACCCTACTTTGTTTTACTCATTTTATTTTGCTGGGTCTGTGTCGTCTGCAGCAATCTTATATGCCTGTGTGTTGGTCAGTCTTCGACTGTAGGTTTACCCCACACCTTTGAAATCCCGTGTGTTCCACGTCTTAATTTATCTGCTACGCTTTTGAATTAGCCAACACCTGGGCTTAACTCTCTACAACATATGTATAAAATACTTATTAATTAATGAGCTAAGCGTTATATGTGCGTCCAATGTTGTTCAATGTGGTTGCGCCCGTCTACTCATTTCAATCTCAAGAAAATAAAAAAAAGCTTATCACTTAATGCTTTTCTTAAATATCCTTCCGCGTTTTCAAAAATGAAAAAAATCATGGGTGTCTTATACAAAAGAATGTATTACAGATATAGTGTTACAATCTCTGACTTTACGAAATACACTTTGAACAAGATGCAATTTTATGTGCTGCAGATAAATTCCAATGAACATTTGATATTTTCAATAAATTTTATTAAAAAAAGGAAAATATTTTTTTACGGACAGCGCATAATGACAATCTACGATGGGTAGCTTGAAAAAACGCCTTCATAAAAATTAAAATTAAATAAAATAAAATTTAAAAACAGCAGAAAAAAAACCATCATTTTCTGACTACTACTTGTCGGGTCACACTGTACACCAGTGCACAAAATTAGTGGCTCAGTTGTCTAGTGGGTATGACGCTCACACTGTACACCAGTGCACACAATTAGTGGCTCCGTTGTCTAGTGTGTATGACGATCAAACTATACACCAGTGCACACAATTAGTGGCTCCGTTGTCTAGTGTGTATGGCGTTCCCACTGTATACCAGTTGTTATTTAGCATTTTATAAATTATAAGCAATTATAAAAAACAAAGAAGATTACACAAAATTTAAAGCCGTACACTTATTATTATCATGTATTGAAGGGAATATATATATATATATATATATATATATTTTAAATCTAGAAACAAAGATTTATTTGTAGATTAAAGTTGTGAAAAGTGTTGGTTAAAACATATAAGAGTCAATTCTCTCGAAACTCAATTATTTTAGGAACAACAAAAATATATATCCATTGTTAGATCTATTCTTTAAATATCAATATTCATTGGCATGCAAATAAATCGATTAAAACGCATAACAAATCTAGAAATATTATTGAAAATGGTACTAGTGCACAGTCTGTGTGAGTTAAAATATTAATAAAGTATTTTAATTGGTTAAATGTTTCGAGCTCACTTCTTACGTCAGTTTAACCTATATATCTACAATATGACTAATTCATTTTTCACATTGTTAAAACATCATCATGTTCACTAATATAACTAATACAATTTTCACATAGTAAAACAATCACTTAAATAAATGCATCATGTTTAACAATAAAACTAATACAGGGCTTACCTAGTAAACCGTCAAGATGTTTAACAATATAAATAATACAATTTTTATTTAGTAAACTCATCAACATGTTTATCAACATACATTTAAGACACCCTCTATGAAGTGGAAACAATGTCATAGTTCAGAAGTTGCGAAATTATGGTACGAGTACTGCAAAACAGACGTACTTCTTGGCACGCAAGTCACACTGTCCATCATCACATCAGATGGCTAGAAATGACTTGCATGGGAAATGTTGGAGTCTGTTTTCAGCTTTAAGTAAGATCAAATCTGATACTAGATAGAGAATAACGGCTAACATTAGTGCTGATAAAATCTGATACTAGATATAGACTAACTGCTGACATGAGTGCTTATCCAATCTGATACTAGATAGAGAATAACGGCTGGTATGAGTCCTGCATGTGTTACTTGTCACAGTGTGAGTCATGCTCTGGCTGACAAACAGTAAAGATCACATGATTTGTAAAAATGCCGGCCAAATATGAGATTGACCTATCAATAAATTATATTTGAATACTGTATTATTGTGTTTTACTTTTAAAACAAATCATTTATGAGATTTATAAAAAAACAACAACTCAAACTTAGTATTAATTGATCCATTGCAGTCTTTTTACTTTGGGCTAAACAAGTGTGGCTTTAATTGTAGTTATTAACTTGGTCTCAGAAATCTTCACCGTCAATATTGTTTGTGAGTACAACTTTTGGATACATGATTGCCTACACTTCTTTAACATAAACATTGTTAGACTTTTTTTCCTGACAAATTTGAACTACAACCACAAAAATTGTGTACAAGAAAAGCTAAAAATGTAAAAGGTAATTCAATTTTACATTAGCTAAATTGCTCTCTTCTGTTATTACAGTCAACTTCAATTACCCTCTTACATTTTGGAAATGAAAGCTTTGTTTTGTGCCTCTGGATAAAAAGGGGGAAAGAATGAGACTTATGTAAAGCCATCGGTTTGAAACGTTGTAGTGTCCCTTGCTTTGCTTCAATATTATTTAAGACTTTGATAGTTTGACAGAATTGCCTTATGATTTTATTTCAATTTTGATATCAACGAAAAAAAAATTAGTTGTCGACGAAATATAAAAAAAATATTAAACTTGAGCATTCACCAGCTTTGTGTTCCAATGTCTGGTAATATTTTTTTTTTATTTCCGTTTCATTATATCACATATGGTTATTTTTATTCTTGTTTTTTAAACACCAATTCTAGGTTAAGGATCAATATTTGACAGACGATGTTAGGGTGGATGGAGGTGGAACACTTTGAACCTGGCAGCACTTCTTAGGGTGGATGGAGGTGGAACACTTCGAACCCGGCAGCACTTCTTAAGGTGGATGGAAGTGGAACACTTCGAACCTGGCAGCAATTCTTAAGGTGGATGGAAGTGGAACACTTCGAACCTTGCAGCAATTCTTAGGGTGGATGGAGGTGGAACACTTTGAACCAGGAAGCACTTCTTGAAGTCTGTAATTTCGATTCACTTGTAATTTCTAGTGTATACTTGCATTCCTTAATTATGTTTTGAGTTAAGCATCCTTTCATATTATGTCCTCAATAACAACATTGATTTGTTTTGTTTATGACAGTATTTTTTAAACTGTTTAGCACAGAGTAATATGTCTCTCCTGGAGTGTGTTAATGTGTCGCGTGATAATAAGCAACTCCAACATTCTCACTTTTTTAACTTTAAAAAATATTGAGTTAAACATATCAAACTTAGACGAATGGACGATATCATTGAAAATGTTGATGAAAGTAATCGTTTAGTTAATGATTTAAGTCATGTAAAATGCACACCTTACTGGTGAAATTAAGACACGTTTTAATAAATTTATACCACAAGTGATAATAACGTCATCTGAAAAGGTCACTGTATCCACTAATCAAACGTCAAATTTCAAAATGTTATCAAATTTAGGGATACATATTGACGATGTTATTGATATCTTTGATGTCATTCTGATAATTCAGTTAAAAAATGGGGCAAAATTTTGGTTCAATGTATCAACATATATTTTTCCGTTAATGTAAAATATATTTAAAATGGAGTATTGAGTTTTTGTTGTAAATTTATGATATCACAATATTAAGAGAAAAAAAATGATTTAAGGTTGGTCGGCCCAACATTTAACAATAAAAAAAAATACATTTAAAGTATTTCTCTAGTGTAGTAATAAGTGGACAACGATCTCCTTGCAATGAACTCTGTGACAATAAATATTTAATTAGTAATGATTTAGATTTGGTGTTTCAAGATAAAGTTTAGAGAAACAAGTTGTAGTTTAGGGGCGTGAAAAGGGGGAGTGTAGGCGTATAATATATAATGGGAAATATTTATCTTAACTTAATGATGATAAAAATGTAAACATCATTACACAGATACTGCTTTTTTGTTGTCAAAAATAAGGAATTGTGAGGAGTTTTCGCAACAGCAGATAGAAATTATAGCAAATACTTTACCATTATTATCCCCATCATTTTGGCTCATATATTCTTGTTAATTTATCGCAAAGAGCCTACCATTATTATCCCAAAGACTTTGGGTCATATAATCTTGTCACATTATTGAAAAGAAGCTACCATTTTTGAGTCAATATTTTTAAAGAAAAAAAAAAAAGATGAATGTAAAAGTTGCTTATTTTCGCGCGTCACATGAACACACTGCACACAAGATAAATAACTCTGTGTGATACAATTTGAAAAGTATTGTCCTACACAAAAGAAGGCAATCTGTTTTTAGTAAAGATATAATATGAAAGGTTGCGTAACTCAAAACATACTAATGCATGTATGCACTTGAAATTATCAATTGACCGACATTGCAGACTTCAAGAAGTGCTGCCTGGTGCGAAGTGTTCCACCTCTAACCATCCCCCAACCTCGTCTTACAACTAGTTGTTTGAAAAAGTTTTATAAAATATAATACATGTACATGTTATAAACATAAACATCATTACATAGACACTTCTTTTTTATGAGAAATTGTGATGAGTTTTCACAATAGCAGGTAAAAAAATTATCGTAAAGAGCCAATCATTAATACTCCGATAACTTTTGGTCATATTTTCTTGTTCATATAAAAAACATTTGAGAACACAAATTTGTAAAAAAAATATTTCAAATTGATCTCTTTTTATTATATAAATTAATTAATTTTTCAGAGGATATTATTTTCCCTTCCAACATTAAAGTACACGCCTTAGTGGTTGGTTTAAATTAATCTCTGTTTTACAATAAGGGTCAGACTCAGCAAATGTATATATACTTTGTGTATGTGTCATACACGTATTTGAATTAATGCATGGTTAGTGTTAAGCCATTGATAATAACGAGTCATATACTTTGTATGTTGATGTCAATCTGTTTTCTGATTGCTGATTGAACTAAAAGATGAAAGACAATAAACGTGTCATAATAATTAATACTATGTTCAGGGAGATAGTCTCTATAAAATCTAGTGTTTGAAGTGGAATTTTGATTTTTTATTACTTCATATTGGGAAAAAACAGTTTAGGGAACCCTGAGAGAAATTTTTTAAAGCTTAGTTTTATAAGAAGTTACACTTCCAATGATATTGTAAACATTAACTAGCAACGCTCCAAGGAATGAACTATTCAATAACGGTAACTGTATAAACATTCCTAAAATTAACTTATCAATTTGTCTCTCTTTAAATGTCTCGTTCAGTTCAGGGTAAAAGACTTACGGTGTCTATAAAATACATCACGTTTTAATTTTTAGAAAATTGTTATATTAAATAAGGTAATGCTCTATTATATTTCGAAACGCTATCATTTGCATCAATGGTTTGCAATTTTTTATTGATTTACTATTTTTAATGGAAAGAAAAATAACTATTCTAAGACATAATATAAATACTGAAGGTCTGTTTTTTAAAGACTATGTAATTCGTTATATATTTTTTTTTTTACTATACAGACTAATGACATTTTTAAGTGAATGCCTGATTTTGAACTTTTATTTCATTTTAATTTTTATTTTGCTACTAGTTTGTTTTTTAAGGTATTCAGCAGGAAATAATCAAGTAACTATGTCTTTTCATCCCCCCGCCAACAAAAACAAATTCAAACTAACAATAATGTCCAGTGAAAGTTTTTGCCACTTTCTCCCTAAAGTTCCCCTCCAAATTTTAAGTTGTCAAATTGTCTGGTAAGTGCTAACACGAGAATGATCGTACTGTATTATATGATGTGGACATTTAAATATTGTTTCAATATCGTTTTGTTTCCACTTTTATGAACGTTGGTTCTTATTTATTTAAGCGGTCAAAAAGCAATGCGATTCAAGCAGAAAAATATGTAATTACAATCTAACAGTGTAATACATATGAATTATTTAATGATCACCAATACAACTGCTAAACAATAATTGCATATTTGAATAATTACATATAAACAAAGAATTACACAGTGTAAGCTATTTCAAGAATTTATTCAAAATCTCGTGTTGAAAAAACAAGTACATAATTTGAACATTCCTATTGTTGTATAAAGACATTTAAAATTATTACATTGTATTTTTTTTATCCTTTATTGGTATACTGAATGTAAATAAAATATTTGTTGGTTTTTTCTTGTTTTTTTAATTATTTCCTTTTGTTTTTGTTTAAGACTGTTGTCTTAATTTTACTCCACTTATAATGTAATACATTTGAAGTGTTATAACTTGTGTTTTTTAAAGAAATATTTTCACGATTGTTTTTAAATATAATGTTGACAACCTTTTGAAGTCTGCTTTTTTGTTGTTGTTTTTTTTGTGTTGTTTTGTTTTGGAGAGCAACTCATTTCATTAATGCAGAGGCGTTGCTAAGGTGTCAGCGGGAGGGGGGCAGATTTAACTGGGCGCCACACTAGTTGGGGCGATAATATGTATTGGCATTTTTTATGGATGAAACTAATGTTTTTGAGACTTGAAAAATAGAGAATCTCTTTAAAATAAATTTGGTACCCGGGCGCAAAACACTCTAGCTACCAGAACAAATCAGGTCAAACAGACACCTATGGTAAGACTTATCATAAGCTAAAGTAAAAGTTAATCTTAACATTATTTTCTTCATTGTATTATTTAGTCATATTTCTTTAAAAGTTGTTTTGTTATTACTCGTAATTTATTTCCCTTATTTATTATTAAGCTTAAAATGTATTATTTTTTCAAGCACACAAACAATAAAACAAAATAAATCAATGACAGAAATACAGTATTCATGATATACTTACCAAGACAAATGTTGTAAAGGAACAAACATAAAATAATTGACGTACGACTAGAACTTGTCATCTTTAAACAGATTAAATATTCAAGTGATTACGTCATTCATAATTATTAGATTAAAAGAAGAACAAACTTTGTAGATCTTTCACAAAATTAGGGAACCTCTCTATTTATTCTAAAATTATATTTTGCGCGTTTGTGTACTCATCATTGAACCACACTTTGGCATATCCAAAATTAACTGCGTGGTGTTTTAACCGTGTTGGTGTTTGAACTTTGCTGGCCAACTATAGATATAATTCATTGTTAAGATTTTCTCTTTCAATAATTTGTTTTCCTTTAAATGAACTAATTACGCAAGCCATGTCTAGACGGTGAGCACTTTATTTTCAAAGTTATGTTTTTGTTTCCTCTATTAAGTCTAAGACCTTCTGGGACACATCAAGTTTTGGTGATTGTCTTGTAATGGAACAACATGACCTTAACAATCTCAGTGAACAGGATGAGATGAACAGAGTCAAACTGGTTTTATTTGGTCTCAGGGTTGTGACAAGACCTTTATAGTTTCTAAACCACTGAGATT
Organism: Lymnaea stagnalis; assembly: GCA_964033795.1. NCBI lineage: Eukaryota > Metazoa > Mollusca > Gastropoda > Lymnaeidae > Lymnaea > Lymnaea stagnalis. The sequence goes on along the minus strand of CAXITT010000900.1, from coordinate 86,546 downwards.
CTGTCTAAAACAAAACAAACCAAATAAAACAGTCTTTCAAAAGTTGGTTCAATATTTTATTTTAGAAATCATGTCATTTATAAAACACCAAAAAGCGTTTCGAATAAAAAAAGTTTCTTAAATTTAGGTAGGATATATGTGTGTATATATGTATATATTATGTTATTATAATTTAAACACATTTAAATGTTTTGTTATACTGATGAAGGCTTGTGACAAAACGTTTACTTATGTATGTATTATGTATAATTATAATTAAAGTTAAACATATATTGTTATATTGAGAGATATTGTTAGTGTCCAATTAATCTTTTTTAAAGCCTTATCGCAGTCCAACAATGTTACAACCTGGAAATGAACGAAAGAGAGACAACATGATAAGTTATTTCTAGGATTATTTTTACAGTTACCGTTCTTGAATTCATTGGAGAGTTGCTAATTAAGGTTTTAACTGTTAATCTACATCACTTCCATGTTGCTAGTTAAGGTTTTCTACATCACTTTCATGTTCTCATGCATCTAAAACTAGGTTTAAACAAACTCTCTGAACAGTTTCTTTCTACAGTTACTAGCTATTATTTTTATTTATTTTTTTACTTTCTATCACAGTTCTAGTTCACATACTAGATTGTATTTTATGTATCTCACTGATCACTTTTTTATAATTATTTCACAGTCATTATAATAATCCATTTTTAGTCCATTCAGCATTCAGACAATGAATTGACATCAACATACAAAATATACGACAAGATAATATCAATTTCTTAACACTAACCAAAAAATAATACAAATACATGTATGACAAATACAACCATTATGTCAACATTTTGTGACAGACACTGAGTGTAAAAAATGTGAGTCATTGGAACCAACCATTAAGGCGTGTACTTTAACGTTGGATATGAAAATAATATCCTCTAATAAAATAATACATTTATGTAATGAAAAATTAATTAATTTTAATTATTTTTACGCAATTGTATTGTATTTTTTTCATATTCACAAGAATATATGACCCACATTTATCAGGATAACAATGGAAGGCTCTTTGCGATAATTTAACACAAATATATGAGCAAAAGTTATCGGGATAATAGTGGTAGGTTTGTTGCGCTAAGATCTACCGCTGTGGTGAAAATCATCACAATTGGTTATTTCCAACAAAAACAAAAAGTCTCTATGTAATGATGTTTACGTTTGTAACATTAATACGTTTATTGATATATATATATATATATATATGTCTATATATATATATATATATATATATATATATATAAATAGGTTAATCTCATTTTTGAACTGCATTTGCACATATGATGTGATCTTGATCTTTTATATCCAACAAAAACAAAAAGTCTCTATGTAATTATGTTTATGTTTGTAACATTAATATGTTTATTTATATATATATATATATATATATATGTCTATATATATATATATATATATATATATATATAAATAGGTTAATCTCATTTTTGAACTGCATTTGCACATATGATGTGATCTTGATCTTTACTGTTGCACATATATTGACTATTTATTGTCAAACCTTAAATTCAGACTTCGCTATTTTGACATGTAACACATGCAGCAATCAGGTCAACCGTTTTTCTGTATCTAGTAAAAGATTTGCTTGAAACTCAGATTAGCTGTAAATCTCTATCTAGTATTTTTTTTTGAACATTACACAGGAGCTGAATGTACTCAGTTAGAAGTTAATAGACTTTTCAGTGTTGCCTATGATAATGTCAGTACAGTCTGCACACAACTTGTGTTGTTCTTAGAGAAACCTCTGACATTTTCAAAAATGAAAATTACTCATCGATTCGGAAACACCATTCAATGGTAAGTATATTGATGCATTCAAAGCTACAGGAAGAATTTGATCACTTGCTTTTAGACATAAAAACACAAGAAACCATTTTTCATCCTTCTGTTGATCCTTTCTCCTTTATTGTGGAAGATACGCCCTACCTCCCACGCCCCACTTGCGCTTTAAATGGAGCTGATTGATCTTCAGTGTCATTCAGGGAGTGAATGGAGAAACTGACAAGCAAGGACATTTTATGAGAGCATTGTCCTCCACCTCACTGAGGTTTTCAAGTTGCTTAAGCGGATCGTGTGCCTTTTTGGGAGTACTTATCGGTGTGAAAATATCTTTTCTCACTATGAAATTTAACAAGTCAAAGTTCAAGGCCAAACTTATTGATGAGCATCTTCAAGCAATACTGATGGTCTCAGTTGCTTCCACACTCAAGCCAAAAATCACTTAATTTGTATCTTTTTTTTATTAATAAAGATTGAGCGGATTGTTACAGTTGTATTTGATTGCATTTGTAATCGATATTTTTGTTCTTCTTGATGCGGCCCAGTCTCACTCAGACTCTACCTCCTGTGCCCCCGGATGTTTTGAGTGTGAGACTCCTGAATAAAGAATAATGTTTTTTTATTAAAAAAATAAAATGTAAACACTTTGTTTATATGCAAACTGTTCTAGCTTATCAATGAAATCGATTGTGAAAATATCACTTATAAAACATCCAAAAATTAAGCCACTTCGGCTATGTAACCTTTGATTATTTCACAACACTAGTGAACAATGTGTACTAAGTTATTTTTACCGCATAAATAAGAAGGTATTTTTGTAATACAAAAAAAGATTTATCTCTAATATGAGAGAGTGAAAATGTTTGACAATTGCCTCGGGAAAGAAGGGTTCATGTCCAAATTCATGGCGCCAGGAAGAAGTTCACATGCCCAAGACCATGACGGCAGGATGTAGGTCCCATGACCAAAAGCCAGCAGTATTGAGATTATGTTTTGACTTTAAGCTGACTTTATATTTTAAACAGTTAAAATGTCTTAATTAAAATTTAAAAAAAAACAACTTAAAGCACTCGCTTAATCAAGGCAGGAATTTAGACAAATTAAACAAAACGTTATAACAAATGGATTATCAATTTTTTACGGTTTCTCAAGGCATCTAACAAATAATTTCATTATGGCCTTTTAAGCTCATACCAATATTATAAACAAGTTATGTAACTTACCAGGAATTTTAATCAAAGTAAAAACCTGTAAATGTTTCTAAAATGAGGAAAGGGAGATTATTTTAAAATTATCTAGTTATTATTTAAACTTCTCTGTATCTCTCCTTATATGGTAATCTCTCTCCTTCACTTTATATATCTCCATTTAGATTTATTTTTCTCTTTACCACTCACTCCATTTCTCTCCAACTTTCTTTCAATCTGTCACGCTCTTCATCAACTCTCTTGTTTCTTTGTCTCATTATCACTTTTCTCTACATATTTATCTATCACCTCTTCCCTACTTCACACCCTCAATATTTTCTCTCCCCCCTCCATCACTGATTGTCTCTTTAAATATTAAATCTCTTTCTTTCGGTGTATCGTCATTTCTTTATCTCCACTTGACTCACATTTCCTCCCCCTCTCTCCCAATCTATCTCGATATCACCTCTTCTTTTTATTTTGATACACACACCTGTTCAGGTGTAAACGTCATAAATTCAGTCAAAATTGTTTGTTTGTCTGTATAACAAAGAGAGAATAACACAAAGTTGTAACTACTAATAAAACTTTATTAAGTAGGTTAAATAGTTACAATTATAGTGTAAGACATTTAAAATGATATTATGTTAAAATAATTCAAGTTATGTTGTAAGAAAGTTATAATGACATTATGTTAAAATAATTACAGTTTTATTGTAACAAAGTTAGAGCAATAATATGTTTAAAATGCTTACAGTTACGAATTAAGAAAGTTACAATGTATTAGATTCAAATAGTCACAGTTATTTTGTAAAAAATTATAATCATATTATGTTAAAAATAATTACAGTTATGGTGTAACAAAATATTAAGGACCTTATGTTTTAAAACTGGATCAATATGCCATAAGTATGGGTTAAACATGAATTTATTAGAGTTATTTAAATCATAAATATAATATTTAAAGCAAAATAAATACAAATGTTTAAAATATATTTGCGTCCATTTTTTCATATCATGCTCGATTGATATATTTAATTAAATTAAAAGCTAAAAAGGCAATAATATTATTTTATGAAATTATGAAAGTGATTTATTATATTCTCTTAAAAGCAGAAAATATGAGTTTATTGAGTAGATGTCAAAAAATTGTACATACTTTTTTAAATTTCTAAACAATAGAATTTATAGTTTGTTATTCAACTTGAGTTACTAACACTAAATTAATGTTTAATATATTGCGAAAAAAGAAGTAAAAATGTTCACTTTGATTGAGTGTTTCTTATTATATATAGATAACTTCTAGCAAAATCCCGACATGCGTTGCGATGCCACTCAAATTATTAATTAAAGTACTTTTTTATATATACACTATTTGTTCCTTTTTTTACCGTCTGGAGCGTACTCGAATAAATTTCGACCCAATAAATTATGTCACACACAAATGGAAGAATAGCTCTTTGTATTTGATTAAAATTGATCCACTCATGCATTATGTCTTTTTAAAATTATATTTTTATGGCTCATAAAATTAAAAATAATAGGGCCCTGAACCCAAAGGGAATATTGTAAAATGGTTATATTAATTCATAAACCTACTTATTATGTCACACAGAAATTGAAATGTCGCTATTTGTATTTGACACACATTTAAATGTCGCTATTTGTATTTGACACAATTTGAATCCAAGGATGCATTAGTTCTTTAAAAAAAATATTTTTATATAATTCATATCATCAAAAACGGATATAGGGTCTCTGGCTCAAAACTAAATATATTAAAATGGTTGTAATCATTCAAAAACCATTTCGGTCGTGAACAAAACGTCTCTCTAATGTTTTATTGCATTCAGATAAATGGTATAGAAGCGCACACGGATTTTTTTTTCAAAGATCAAATAAGATAAAAAAAAGGAATTTAAGGCCCCGGTAGAAAACAGAATATTGAAAAATGGTTGTACAAAAACATAAACAAACTAAATTATGTCACACACTAACGGAAATGTCGCTGTTTGTATTAGATTAAATTCCATATCTTAATGAATTTGCTCTGTTTAAAATTATATTTTTATAGCTCTTTTATTTATTTATTTAAATTTAAGGCCCAAGACAACAAACGAAATATTGTAAAATGGTTATAAAAATTCCTAAAACTACTTATTATGTCAATGACAAATTAAAATGTCGCTATTTGTATTTGATTGAAATTCCATTCACAAATGCATTAGTTCTATTTTAAATGATATTTATATCGCTCATTTAAAAATATTTCATTTTACAAAAAAGTAACGGATTGTTCTTAAATGTTTGTATTAATTAAGAATCCTATGCTGGCGGGGACATATCAATTCACTAAAGTTGTATCGTAATCGGATGAATGGTATAGAAACGCATGCGGACATTAAAAGTATATATCTAAAATAAAGGGGGAAAATGAATTGTCGGTCCTTGACCACAAACGGAATATAGTAGAATGGTTGTTTTACTTCCGAAACATACTTGTTATGTCACACTCAAAATTGAATGAGGGATTTTGTATTTGATTAAGGTTCTATCCAACAATGCATTAGCCGTGTTTGAAATGATATTTGTATTCTCATATTTGAAAAAAAAATGATTAGAGGGCCCCTGGCTCAAAACGAAATATCGTAAAATTGCTGTAATCATTTAAAAACTTTTGCAGGCGTGCTCTATTTATAGTTAAACAAAATATATGAATAAGCGACATTCCAATATTTGATAGATACAAGTGCAATGTAAATTTATTTGAAAGTAAATGATAATTTAATACAAAATAAAAGTATCTAAATTCACTAACAAACAAGCTTTATGTATGTTTTTTGTTGTATTCATTAGTCAGTGTGTTAAGTTGTCAAAAGTGTCCTTTTGTCATGTCTTTAGTTGTCTGTTCATTTCCTAATCATGTCTTCAGTAGTCCTTTTATTTGCGTATCTTGTGTTCATTTGCAGTTGATCCTCTTAATATGCCTTGAAATACTCAAACAAGGTATGTGGAAACTTGAATCAAAAGACAGGGAAATAAGATAAGAACGTTTTGCCTAAGAACTTTTCACAGAAAACTGGACAAATGAAGTTAAGGCATGAAATAGAAATATGTATTTAAGTAGAGTTAAAATATAAAGTGATCATCATAGACTGATTTATTCGTTATCTGAGATTTTACTGAAATAGAAATATGTATTTAAAGTATTTCAATTGATATTTTTTCCTTGTTAGTCTACATTTCATATTTATGATGTTAAGAATCTAAAACATAATACATGTTGTTAGTTTCTATTAAATATTAGAATACTAACAACACTTTTTAAAGCAATAACAACCAAGCGAGTTTTACATAGAAATGTAAAGACGTCATCACCTGAGTAGACGTACATTTTATTTGAGTCTTAATTTCATTTCAACAAAATCCAAATATTTCCTGACGGAGTCATCAGACCACCATAAACCAACGTATGTATTCGAACCCCAAACACCATTTAATTGGCAATCACGGCACGCGTCATACCACCATCCTGATTTATAATATTGAGCACAATTACCGTCCCAATCATCATTGTCTCTGTCTGGTGTAGAAAATGCCATGTTGTTATGTTCTCTCAATGAGTCCCTGATATTACCACTGAAAACACCGAGATGGAGTCTGTAGTTGTCTGACTCATTCTTCACCATAAAAGAATCATACTCAGCCCTGTACGCATTACTTCCCTGTCTCATGTCAATCCTCAGTGTGTAGATTTCCTGGTTGTGACGTAGGAGAAAAAATAAAGATGACATTGACGCAAACGTTTTAAAATGTGAGTAATACAAAAACACAATTTAAAAGAAAATATTTAATGATTGTAATGATGGTTTACTGACTAAGGAAATGATTGTGATAATGGTCTACAGGCCTAGGAGATGATTGTAACGATGGTCTCTTGGCCGAGGAGATTTGATATAGTGATGGTTTGCTAGCCGAGAAGATCATTGTAATGATGGTTTGCTAGCCAACGATATGATAGTAATGATCGTCTACAGGCCTAGGAGATGATTGTAATGATGGTTAACTGGCCGAGGAGATATTGTAATGATTTTAATGATGATTTACTCGCCAAGGAGATGAGTGCCATAATGGTTTTGTGGCCGAGGAGATGCTGTGATGACTGAAAATTTAAAACACAACACATCTTTTACCACTCTAAAAATATATCCTCTTCACCAAATGAACTGTCAAATAGTAAACAGTTTCAACACAAACACATATTGCTTCTCAGTGTAAAGTTAAAATAAAGCAATTATACACTCATTGTTAATTTTTTTGTGTGTTTTTTTGTTTACAAATAATGAACAATTTCGAGGCGCGCATTAATACAAATTCGTTTTAAAAGCTTTTCAGAGACACAAGTAAAAATCTTTTCAATCATAAATGAACAGGCATGAAAAGGATAAAAGCAGGCAACAACGCTTTAAATTGGATAATTTATAGGAATTGATTGATACATCATATAATTAATTAGCATGATAAACCGAATGGTATATTTTATGTGATTTAATTTATATCATACACTTATCCTGATACAATTCGTCACGTGTATGGCGTCTTTTCTTTATCTACTTGCGTCCCTTTGTTTACAAAAGAAATGTTGGGAAGAAACATTTTAAAGTAAAATTTCATAGACTAAGGAATTGTTCAAACATTTCTAATTTAAAACTTCTTATCATTTAACTAAAGGCTGCAAAATTCGCACCCGGTTATCAGAACAGAGCGGTTTATTTTAAAAAAATCTATTTGAAATATTATTTTTTTTATAAATGACATCTGAATGGGATTTAGTCTAAAGAGACTTGGGTCCGAATAGCGGCTATGAGTACCCGGATCCCTTTAAACTAAATCCCATTCGAAAGTCCATTGTGTTAATTTATTTTAGTTAAATTGAAGAAGTTTTTTTATACAAACATTATATCATTTCAATTATCTTTCATTTGATACCTCATTTTGTCTTACAAACTCGCCGATAATATCTTAAATATTTTTTAATCCCAACCTCTCACTTCTGATACCTGGGTGCGGATAGCAACTTTGTTGACTTCATATCTGTCTATAATATTTTGATAACGCTCTTGATAGAATGAAAATGTGTGCATTACGTGGTTATGGCCACAGTCTAGATAAAGTGAGAATGTATCACCCCGTGGTTATAGCACCACTTTTGAAAGAGTGAAAATGTTTGCCCAACGTGGTAAGCACCCAAATATTTATAGATTGAAAATGTGTTCATCATGTGATAATGGCCTCACTCTTAATAGATTGAAAACGTGTGCATCATGTGGTTATGACCCTACTTGATAGAGTGAACAAGTGTGCATCACATGGTTATGAACCCATTTGATAGAGTGAACATGTGTGCATCATGTGGTTATCTCCCCACTCTTGATAGAGTGAAAATGTGTGCTCAACGTGGTTACGGCTAAACTTTTTATACAATGAAAATGTGTACACCAAGTGGGTTATGGCCCCATGCTAATGAGAGTAAAATGTGTGCACATTATGTTTATGGCCCCACTCTTGTTAGAGTAAATGTGTTCACCACGTGTTATTGCCTCTGTTTTGATAGAGTAAAATGTGTGCAACACGTTGTTATGGCCTCATCTTGACAATGCCAAACAAACACAGTTTAAATGTTATTGTTAGTGATAGTGGTACTATCATTATTATTTTAATGAGTCATTTTTTTAAGTGATCAATAAAATGGTGCCTAATTGAAAACACCATTAAGTGAGACCTCAACAAGTGGGACCTAAACAAGTGGGACCTCAACTTGTGGGACCTTAAGATGTAGGACCTCAACAAGGGGGACCTTGTTCAAATGAATTAAAAGTATGTGACGTAAAACTCTACAATTTAAAAAAAAAAAAATGTTATACATAAAATAACATAATCTACTTCAATGTGTATTTTCAGCAGTTTTTTTTTCTATTATGCATAATGTAACAAAATCAATGTCAGACTTATTAAAAAAGTGTTCTATAATAATTATACAATAACAATCTACGTCAATTATTTCCGAACTCATATTGGCCCACTTGGATACCAAATTATTATTATGACTTTTAACACAGTTACATAAACTGATTTACAATTTTAAAACATAGTTTAAACCTTTAAACCTTTATTATAAAAGGGCAAACCTTTAGATAATAATGTTAACACTTTATTTATTTGGGCGTTATAACAGTGCCTTTCCTACCATAATATGCAATTTTTTTTTCAAGAGTCTTTGACTTTAGTTCAATGTTCATTTCAGTTAAAAACTTTAGAAACTTATGGAACGATGATTTCAAGTAGAGACGGACCAATAATGATTTTATGATTTCAGAAAAAGCCGAAACTAGGCCGAAAGTTAAGGAAAATTTGTTTAGGCCGAAACGGAAAAAGAAACCAAAATCTTAAAGTGATTTTCGGTCAAAACGGAAAATGAAACCAACATCTTTAAGTGACTTTCAGCCAAAACGGAAAATGAAACCAAAATCTTAAAGTGATGTTCGGCCGAAACCAAAGCCGAAGCACAAACAAAAATATTTATCTTTTTTTGAAATTCGTTCATGCACGCTTTCTACATACATCGATGAGGTAAGGTATCAATATTTATATATTTTTTAATGAGATCATTGTGCATATTAACAAATAAACATTTAATAAATACTTTGGATTTTAACAATTTAATTTAAAAGTAATTTAAAGTAATTTAAAATGTTTGTTTTAAGGTAGTATGGTAAGAGAAAATGTGAAATGGTTGGGGTGAGGAAGTTTGGCGAAATTCATGAAAATATTCTCTTGAGTACCCTTTTCTTATTTTACTATTATTACAACCTAGAACATATACCTGATACTTTCTACAATAATTATTTAGTCTCTAAGAGAGTCAATAGTCACATAGATAGCAATTATTAAGGCTATACAAATATCATCATATTGTTTCATGGTTATCGTTTGTGTTTTCATAAATAGCTGGCAAGATATCCCTGTATTAATATTTAGCCTGCCATAACACACTAGTATTTCCGTGCGCATGACGTAATTATTACGTTCGGCAACCAACCTCCCTCACCCCCATTTATGGGGCAATTTGTTTTTAACAGGGTCTCTGAAAATTGTAGTTCTTACAGGTCTCTCGACGTAGATTTGCATAAGGCATGTAAATTGTCACTAATATCATAAAAGTAAACAGTTTTGCAGTAGGCCTACTACATAATTATAATAAGAACTAGGGATGCTTGCATAAGCGTGTTATTTTGTCAATACCAATGTTTATGAGCATTATTAGAATGAATTTAAAGAAATCAATGAATTTAAAAAAATGCAAAATTTACTTAACTTTTTAAATCTTAATAATAATAACAATTGAAATATTGCCAATTCCTAGGATTATTCAATACTATTCACCCTTGACTATAACAAAATTTGATGAGCATGATAATGATAAATTAAAATGAATATATCTAATGAAGGAATTGAAATTACCCAAGGTCTCAAACTTTGATAATTGAAAAAAATGAAAACAAAAATTTTGATATAAATATGATTATTCCATTAGTTTTTCTTCCACAAAATTGTTTACATCTGCCCAGGACTAAAGGAGTTTTTTTTTTCTTTTTTAACATTGGATAATTTACGTCATCAAACAGTTGTTAGCAATGTTTTCGGTGTATTAAACATATAACATACGATGACAGCAAGACGTTGAGCAATAATGAATATCTGATTGCTGACAGACAGACAGTCTGACTTCTGGTAGATGAACGAAAACCTCAGTCACTTTCAGCCATATCGCCGAATGTCTCAAAAATATTCAACCGAAATTAAACTGAAATTTAAAACAAAATGTTAACTTTTCAGTTTCGGCCGAAACTGAAACAAGGACAAAAGTAATCAAATGGCAACGTTCGGCGCAAAAACCGAAGGTTAAATTCGGTCAGTCTTTAAATTTGAAGATTTCAAATATTCCTGATAATAGAGTCATGAAGAAACTGGAAAAAGACAACTTCATGTTATGACCTACATGTCATATCTTGGAATGGGCTAACTTTTTTTAAAAAACTAAATGTCATATTTTGGGCCAGGGCAACTTCAATGTTATGAATTAAATGCCATATTTTGTATTGGAAATTCATTTATGTTATGAATACCAAAAAATACCCACGCTTCGTTGTGGAGATCCTTTAAAAAAAAAAAAAAGAAATGATCACTAAAATGTGGGAAAAGTTACCAATAGTTGTATGTTATGGATCTCTTTGGATACCACGTGTAAGTTTGGTCCTCCGGTTGTAGCATGACCAAGTTGTGCACTGAGTCTCACGATAGCATTCCAAGTATAGTTAGTGGGCCATTCGAAAAGCAATCCTGATTCAAATCAATACCAACATTTTGTAGGGTCTGTCCTTAAGACTTATTATTTGTGATTGCAAAGCAGAGTCTTAATGGATTTGGAGGAGCTTAAAATGAAATGTGAGATCAAAGGGTATAACGGTTATGCGAAGAATAAAAAAAAAATGTCTCCCCTGAGCCACTGCCAGTTAAAAATAGTTGCCTGGATTAGGTTCTTTTGCAGGCACCTGATTTGAAGTCTGGTGCCATTACGAAGTTTTTGTGGCTGTAAGTTTTGCAGTGACATTATTGGTGCCCCACTTTCAGAATTAGATTATGTTAAGGAGAGCCCTGAGGACTTAGCCAGTTGAGAAACTCTGCTGGATGGTGCACCGCGTCTTCCACAACTGAATCCACAGACAGTTATGTTTTAGATTCTGAAGGTAGTTCTTGAAGTAAAATATTGTTTATAGTTGTATTCACGTCAGAAGAGCAGACAACCTTCCTGTTTTATGTCAAAGAAAGAACATTGATTTGGGGCCAAAGATAGGAAGATTTAAAACATGCTTTAACTTCGTTAGTGTGCGTTCCTCTTGCAACGACCAGTAGGGTTTGCTGGACGTCTCCAGCCATCAGAACAGTCAGTCCTCGAATTTGTTTGTGTTATGGATATATTTTAGGATCCTCTCTAAAGCCTTAAGACCCCCCTGTATGCCATAGTGGGTTCTTCCCAGACAATAAGCCTACAATGTCTGAGTACTTCATCCGTGTCACTCTGCTTTTTATATTTTACACATAATGCGAGATTCAGGATGGCTGAGGTTCAGAGGTAGCTTAAAAGCTGAATGAGTAGTTATTGCGTCTTTTAGAAGACTGGCGAAGATGCCACATGAAGCCAGAGCAATAGCAATGTTTCCGTCCGCTCAGATTTTTACAATCAGGAGGTTTATGAGGAATGTCTTACCAGTTCCGCTTGGAGCATGAAGAAAAAACACCGTGCCAGTTGCCGAGACAACAGTCCTCATAACTTGATCGTAAATTGTCTTTTTCTGATCATTTCACAGCAGTTCGTTTTCAGTAACTAATTGCGAGGTGTTGAAAGATTTATCTTTCAAATATTCAGAATTTGACGTAACTTCTGCAAGTTCTCTTTAAGATGTAGGCAAACCATAATGATCCAGAGAATGATCTCCAATAGCAATCACGTAGTTTACAAGCAACTGATGACACCTATTATAGATCAAATGTAAGTGCTGGTGGACTTCTGTTTTTGTATGATGTCCTCCAGTATGTCTCGTAACATCTTCTGTTATTCTGTCTATATGCTTTCTCAATAGTTTTACATTTGGCAGAAGACCATCATGACAGCAAAGCGCTCACGGATGTTTTGAGTTAGCGAGAGTGATCTGCTTTCTGTAGAGTGTCGCCTAGTTTTAGTCGCTCTGTAACTAACCCATTGCCATGCAGGTCGACTTATATTTTGGATGTAGAACACGATCAACTGTTCTGAGATAATCAAACGACATTGGACTGTTGATTTTGTTGTCAAACAATTGAAGAAGGTAAAATTTTGGGTTATTCGGTTGCACAGTGTAGACCCAAACATGCATATTTTATTTTTAACACCCAAAATCCCTGGCACAGTTTTCCCTTGCTTCCTTCGACGAAACGTATTGTTTCTCCACACATGATATGACAGACTTTCATAATAATATAGTTCTATTAGAAAATCATCTGGTTACAAAGTTCAAAGATCGCGTAAAGTGTTGTCTGTGGTCGATTGCGTACTTTATCGACAACATTGACCTGGGTGAAGTAAATTCTTTGTCAGTTCTCAAGATGCACAGCAAGATGAACGACTTGGTGGTAACGTCCATGTGTACAACAGACAAAATGTCCATGTGTTGGGAATAAGAAGATGCGTCAGGCTGCCTCAGAACTACTAATGTAACGGCCAGCTTCGTATCGAGACACCTCGTCATTTTTATCTTGAATTGCAAATACTGTCTGATAGCTCTCCTGGTTAACATACTTTCATATGTATTTGATAGATTTTAATGAATTTCGAAATTCTACATTAATGTGAGCATTGAAGAAGTGGGACAGCACATGACTATAAGGGACCAACCATCTGTTGTCGATATATGTAACATTGATGTATATTACATGACCTCCTTTAGACGGAGCGCGCCTGCGGTACTTAAGGTAACCATCTTCACCTGTCTGAGTTTCCGATATAATGGGACCAGTTACATTTTATGGCATATTCCGTGATCAAGCAGGTTTAGTTGATATTATGAGCCCGACATGGACCGCGAATTATCGTTGATTTTAGTATTTTGTGGATGCTAGGGTCATTCTGTCGATCAGGAATTTCCGCACGGATGACTTGATCGATGGCTTCTGGGTTAATCCTATGCTTTAGCCACAAGAGGATGTTTGAATCGGAAAGACATCGCGTTCGCTACTCTATGGTGCACATGTAGCAAGTTGTATTACCAAAAATATTACTCTTGGTGAGGTAGTCTATCATTTTGCAAATATTTAGATGAAATACACGACTGATGAGATCGTTGTGATAGTGAGGTTTCTGATGCGGAGGAGCACTCAGCGATGTCAGTCCATTTAGGATAGCAAGTATATGTGTGAATAAGTCAGGACGGTCGAAACTAAATACGTAGGTCATTGCGTCTTGCGTAGGCTCGTACATAAAGTGAGGTCCTCCAGTAAAAGAGCATGGTAATATCATAGCCTGACCAAATCCCGCAAAATTAGAGTTGTTTTTCTTAATAGCATCTTTCAGGTAGACATAATTTTCAGCTTGTAGTTCATTTTTGTCTAGTCGTATACAATTTAGTCTTTCTGATTCAATTTTAGCGTACATATCATTTAAAAACTGATTTAATAAACTTCTAAAGAAACACATGTTATTTTGATGAGGTTGTCTGGTCATAAGCCGATATGAATAGAAGTTCGCTGCAGATACGATTTTCTTCATAGGTAACTTACTGTCAGTGTCAACTTGCGGTATAGACACATAATAGCCGTCCTCACCATTGCAGAACATGAAGGGATATTGAAGTGCATCATAGGATCTGCGTGTTTCCTCAATGAGTTGCCGTTTTATGTCTCTGCTTTTCAAGGTAATATCCCTATTGACGAACGTTTGTACCACGATAACAACACCAACTTCATGTGCTGCAGGTTTATTATATCTGCCTTTGTGTGCATGGGATGGTTTTGTGTCGGCGTGAGTGACAACCTGGAAGTCTTTGTCTTGATCTGAAATACTGTCAATAGAGGATTGGAAGTCTTTGTCTTGATTTGAAATACTGTTGATTGAGGATTGGAAGTCTTTGTCTGGATCTGAAATACTGTCAATAGAGGATGGAAGTCTTTGTCTTGATCTGAAATACTGTCAATAGAGGATTGGAAGTCTTTGTCTTGATCTGAAATACTGTCAATAGAGGATTGGAAGTCTTTGTCTTGATCTGAAATACTGTCATTAGAGGATT